>WOVY01014710.1:0-21223 GCA_013436015.1 Rhipicephalus annulatus | reverse complement strand
CTGCTAATTTGTCGTCGACTTTCAGCTGCTGGTTGGCTTCGTACAAATTCTACGTCGAGAAAAGCGTTCCGCCGCGCTAGTTCGCGAACACCTCTGCTGTAGTTGGAAGAGGTTTGAGGCCTTTTACGCCGCAGCGTTAGCAGGGCTCCTGTAGTCACCATACATACGCATTGTCCCATCATTTCTCTGAACAAGAACCAGTGGTGTCGCCCTGCTGGAATGCTGCATAAGTGAGAGGGTTGCCCTCATGTTGCAGACGGTCAAGTTCATCTTCTATAGGCCCCTGCAGCGCAAGAGGCACAGGACGGGCCTTGAAAAATCTGGGGCTGGCGTCTTTTTTCAATTGCTGATGAATCAAAAGCCTGTGTAGCCATCGTCTTCTCTGAACACGTCGTATTGCCGCGAGATTACTTCCTTGATCTCATCAGTTGGATGTTCCACCTGGCTGATTCCGTGAACCTGTATATGAAAAGGAACAAGCGAGTCTCGTCCATAGAAGTTGAATCCAACTCTTCCATTAACAGTAAGGGTACCATGGAGTCGTCTGCCTTGAACTTGACCCGAATGTGGGTGGTTCCAAGGACACGCAGTTGTTCTCCCGACGAAGAACACAAGTCGAGTGGCTCTCGTGAAAGTTTAGGGGCGTTCCAAAGTCAAGCTTTGTGGTATGTCTCCTCGCTTATCTGGTAGCGAGGGGCCCCCGTGTTCACTTCGAATTGCAAGGATTTCTGCTCAAATTCTATGTCTACGAGGAACATGGGGAAGCGTGTGTGCCCACATACCGCAGGGAGCTCGTAGACGGATCACTGCATTAGGTCTCATATACACAAGAAATGGGAGGAACAATGTGCGTATTTTTCTGGGTGTTGGCACGGGCTTTCTTTTCCTTCTTGCGTGCAATGAAGGCATCTCATATAGGGCCCACTTTCTAGGAAAAACAACACTCTGCTGTTCTGAACCCGCGTGCTGAATGGCGTGCCTCCCGTCACACCAGTAGCAATGGTGTCGGGAAGATGGTCTTCTTTTAGGGGCGAAGCTCCTTAGGGCGTGGGCTGTTGCGTCCCCGTAAGTATCCACTCTAGTTTAGTTCTGCAGTGTTCACTAGATGGCGGTACCGTCCCCTGTATGTAGCCACCTCTAGTTTAGTTCTTGCAGTGTTCACTAGATGGCGGTACCGTCTCCTGTATGTAGCCACCTCTCGTTTAGTTCTTGTAGTGTTTACTAGATGTGGTACTTGTAGCTGATGATGAAAAAGATGCAAGATGTTTATTAAACTAGAAAGCGGTACTTGTAGTTGATGAAAGACGCGAGATCTCATAAAATAGGAATGATGTCACATATGGGGCGTGTCATCGGTGAAAGGCAATCGTCGATTTAGTGCGGCGACGTACGCTAGGGGGAGCGATGTAATAAAAATCGAGTGGGGCAAAATGTACAGAGGGTTCATGGTTTACCAGGTTTACCATCCGGAGCTTCGCCCACTCATCATCATTCACTTCGTGGATATGCGGAATTTTTTTGTTGGGATCGGCCTTTTTTGACCTCCCCTGAGTTAGTTGCAGCTCCTAATCCCGGCTGCTGCCCGTATACACTCTCCGATGACCGGGTTATATCCAAAGAACGTTGGAAATTCAGCTCCTTTTCGGCAGAGGCGCTGTTGGAGATGTTCGTCGCGGATGCCGCAAACGAATCTGTATCGCAGCATGATGTCTTGTGGCAGCATCATTGGGCCCTCTCTGATGAAACTGCCTCTTGGCTTCCCTCCGACGTCGATGTTGTCAGGCATAGCCACTGGCACAGCAAAACTACAGGCCCATGGTCAAACTCTTGAGGGCTGCGACAAAGCTGCTGATGGACTCACCGGAGTTTTGGTATTGTCACTGGCCGATGTACCGGCCATGCATCTCCGATGGTTGTTGGTTGAAATGTCACTGGAGAAGTGTCCACTATTCGCTGAAGCTGACCTCTCCAGGAGCTTTCGCGCGACCAGCCCACACACAGTCTCGAATGTTTTCGCACTGCATAGCACGAGTAAGGAGGGCTCGTTTCTTCTCTTCATTCCTGACGTCGTTCACTACAAAGTTTGCAGTTGAACGCCGCTGGATTCTAGGACGTCCAGGACTTTCTCGAGATGAGCTCGATTGTTGCCCGTACATTCCTTCTGTAGCATTTATTGCACATAACCTCGAAGCTGCACTCAATCCGCAATTCCTGCTTCATCACGAGTGTTGCGTTGAGGGGTTTGCGTGGTGTTCCGATGAAAGCAGCTGAGCGGTGTGGGCCGCAACCACTCAGCTGCTGGGTACAAACTGCTTCATTTTTACAAAACGGCATCTGTTCGTGGAATGCGCGATCCGTGCGCTGCATCCCTCCTGAAGAGAAACCATAACGCAATATTCATTTCGCTCCAGCCGCCCGGTGCAGGGACCGGAAGCCGGTGATTGTTACTCCAGGAGTGGTGGTTCGCCCGTTTGCTGGGAGCTGCAGTGCGTCGTTTGTTGAACATCACCTTAAGGACTCGTTTTTTGTGTTTGGACTCAGGTAATAATGAAATCTAACAGACAATAATACCAAGGATAGCTTGGGGAAGTTGCCTAGAGCCAATTGTAAAATAAATGTAAATAAATAAAAGGTGGTGAAAAATTAGCTTCCCGTGGGCAGGAACCAAACATGTGACTTTCAATAACGCAGGTTCGGTTCCTGTTGGTTAGTGCAGCGCGCCGAACAGCGAGGCGTCGGTGGTTTGATTTCCTCTGGGATGCGTTAGAATTATTCAGGACATCACGGCGATGGTAAAAATCAGCCGCGAATGCCCATATAATTGCTATCGCAATGAAAATACAAGCGCAGACGAAGAATATCAAAGGGTGACGTTTTAGTTACGTAAAACAAGTGCTACCATTTTTTGCTTACGGATGAAGGAAGGTAAAATTATTGGTGGCTTCTTCATCTTTGCTCGACACAGCCAAGGTGTCGAACTATGATACACGAGTCTTTAACCTGTAGTGTTCCTGCGACTTCTTGTGCTCAGGTCAATTTTTTCGAGCAAACGCAGTTAACCTAAAGTAAAGACTTTTTATCTTCAACTTGAACTTCTCGCGTAGAGAGCCTTACTTTCGTTAGGTTCAACCACATGGCACTCAATTCGCAACTTTCACAGACGGTGGCGTCCCCATACGGCATCCGTCGTAAGTATCGTTCGGAGGATGCCCACGCAGCCAGTCTCTGCCATCGTTTCAGACGGCCTCACTTCGGCGGTTCGCTGGTGCTCTATATTTTGTCGCTGAATTTTTTCTACTATGGTAATTCTTCATTCGGTACAACTACCGAAGTTGGACAGGTATGCGACTCGTAGTAGCAAATGATTTGCTCTTCATTATTTATTTGCTGAGCTAGAAGAATCACGAAATATGTTGGATGCCGCTGTGCTGACGTCGTGCCATCAAAAGTCGATGTTTTCTGCCTTGCACGAGAATGGTCATTCTATCTTCCCCGGCCGTGGCACAAGCAGCGTTCACAAAGCTGTACATTGCGTTGCTTCACACAGCAGCAGACGATGTGCCCAGCATTCAAAACTTTTTTTTTCTTTCTATATACACCGCTAACGCGTTATTAAAACCGTAGTATGGGATATATAACATGCTGGAGTCAGTGATCTTTTTAGCAAGACTTTGAAAACACGATGTCTGCCGCCAAAAATACTACACGATTTGATGTGACGGGCACACCGGCGGCGGCTGCCGGCGCGCCGGACGCACAATCCCCCAAACGGCGGCCATGTTGGGCTTGCAATATCGCCCTCTCTAGGCGGGAAAGGTTTGCGAATATCGTGGCGTGGGTTGAAAATCGCATTTCTCAGCAAACGTCAACTTCTTCGTCATCGTGATGAGATTTTGATTTTCTTCCAGGTGGTCATGGTTCCTTTTTCCCAGAAAAGTGTGACACACAAGTCACGAAGGTATAGTTTTACACAGACGACGCTACGCGCTAAAGGTGTATAGCGCTTTACAAATCGAATTGCGCTACGAAAATTGTTTTTTTCTTTGTCCGTGCAAATAATTCCTCAACTTACACCGGGGTCGCTTCAGTCATCTCATGGTCCTGTGCGTCCGATGGCGCTGGTTTTTCTCCTTGGAACTTTCTCGCTCGGCCCCTGCTCTCACATTTGCTGCATTCGTTCTGCCCGTCTCGGATACCAGCAGCTTGTCGCAGCTGACCGTCTACCTCGCGTGTATTTCCAGGACACGGGAGGACTTCATGCTCGAGCTGTCCACGTGCATTTTCACGCACGCAGACGTTTATTACTGCACGGGCAAACAAAATGCAGGGGAAGCTTTCAGATGATATTGCGTTACAATCTGAGGATTTCGGAAGGCCAAGATAATGTTATCCTCGATTTTTCGTAAACCCCCGATTCCACTTAATGATTCGCAGCAGCCTCATCTCTTCATTAAATCGAGTTTTAACTGTAACAATATTCATTACATTTGTCAACGCTTGTACAGCCACATAGTGGGTAAGAAGCACAATATGAGGAATACCAAAATAGCACATTTTGATCATAATTGTTAGCCCGCCGCGGTAATATAGTGACTCATGTACTAGGCTGCTGACCCGCAGGTCGCCGGTTCAATTCCAGGATGCGGCGGCTGCATTTTAGATGGAGGCGAAAACTCTGTAGACCCCATGTGCTCAGATTTCGGTGCATGTTAAAGAATTCAAGGTGATGGAAATTTACGGAGCCCTCAACTACGACGTCTCTCATATTCATATCGTGGTTTTGGGACGTTAAACCACGCATATCAGTCAATCAATGATCATAATGCTTCCTAACTTCAACGAGAAAAAAAATCTAAGTTTTCATAATTGTTTCCATCAGGTAAATACAGCAGTCTGAAACACAAGCTCAAAAGCATACTACCTGCATAATAAATTGAATATATTATGTACTATTGCCATTTATTCCTTTATTTCTTAATGATTTACCATACCTCAAATCCCATTTAAAAGTCTCAACGTCACATTTATGGCCAATCCTCCGAAGTGGGTACGTGCCATTTATAGAAGGAAAACAAACAAACCGACGAACTGTTCAAGATAAGCATGCTAGATAAGCTTAGTAGCGGAATGAGTTTTTTTCAAAATCAAAGCTTCGCTCACGATTCTCCATTGGAATGGTCGATCAATTCATTCTACAACTACGGACTTAAATATATATGACTTTTAAATTCGCTCCTGATGATATTGCATTACAGGAAGGCATGGCTATCTGTACATACATTGTTACAGTTGACACCTACCAGTCTTTCGACTAGACTGCCAATCGAGAAGTGGTGGTTCAGCTTTCTTTATTACAAATAGAATTAATCGACCTTAAGGGTAGTGAAACGCTGGGGGGCTTGGCAATTCATAACTACAAATCTGGCGAAAAAGCGACAAGATTCTGTGAAGGCGCACGATGGTGTGTGTGCCTTCTGTGTTTCTGGTCACTTTTTTGCGCCGTTTTGTAGTTAGGAATCAGTGTGAAAGGCCTTAAATTTGTACAGAAATATGTTTCTCATAATGCTAAATTTTCGCAGCGTACATTACTTACCAAAACAGCCCTTTCTTTCACCTTAGTTAACTTATACGTTCCTGACAGGGCACAAGGTCATGGTGCAAGGACAAAATTTTTGCCTGAGAATTTGACTCACATCACACGAGTGGGAATTTTTGGAATGATCAGTGTGTAAAACCTTGTGGGGTCGAAAAATAGACAATAATCTGAAGTGCCTCATCGTAAGAGCTTCAACATTCATTCGAAATCAATCCAGATCAGCCTCAGAATTTAGTTTCGCCAATTCGGCTATTGCTACGTCTTCCTGGACAGCACTAGAATGTTGGCACCAACAGTGACCACTTACCAATAATTTCTGATATTTCTTGTCCGACAATTCCATCATGTTTTCACGTACGAGTCTTTTTAAACTGTAATAATTTAAATATCATATAAAGTCAGCGTTGGCTTTTCATTCGGAAAGAGGGCGATGATACGAAAGCCATAGGCATGAATGCAGTTACAAAAGAGCTTTGAAAAGAGAGGGATTTACTATTGAATCCCCCAAGAGGGCACCGTATAGCCCTTGGTGGAATGATGAATGTAGAAGAGAGAACCAACGACGACGGGCCGCTTGGAAGCAACTCCTAAACATCAGTCCCCTGAATAGTTCGGTTAATTTTAAATTTGATGCAGTGGGTTTTAAGCATGTATACTGTAGTCCAAGCTAAGGAAGTATATGACAGAAGGCACAACAAATTCCTGTCGAAGCCTCAAAATAGTAAAGTACTGTTTCGATATATGTACCCTAAAAATCTTCTCATCACCAGAAAAATAAATTATGAAAATCTATCGGTGTAATAACTTAATCTTTAGAGAACCTGTAATGGCTCGGAAATCAAATTTACATCGACTGTGTCAAGAAACTGACAAAACTAAACAACAATGGCTGACTTTGAAAAAGTAACACTGTTGTATGTAGCTAACGTGATTAGATATTTACCATGTTCGGCTCCTGGTCCAGATGGAACCACAGCTCCTATGATTAAACTTTTATTATATTGTCGCACTGTGATGTCGTTAATGGTATAAACTATTCTTCAAAATCTTGTGAATTCCACATAGTTGGAGGATACCGAAGGTCATTCCCTTACTAAATAAACAAGTGTCTGGATTTAAAATTGATATCAGGCTCATTTACCCAACATTTGACACAGTCCTTCGCATAGAGAGGGTCCTACAAGGCTGTAAAAGTATGGATGAAAGATAACCTAATATTAAAACAGAACCAAATTGGTTTTCACAGTGATTGCTCTAGTGTGGACATGCTGATTTAGAAAGCCGAATACAGCTTCCTCGAAAAAAAAAGACGATACGCTGCTTAGGAACACTCGACATATGCTCATGTCAGTATAGAGAGCTCCATTTTATTGAATACTGTACAGAGATTTAGCTTTCCACAATATAATGTTAGGTGAGTGGAAGAATATTCAAAATCAATAAATTAAACTGCGTTAACAATCGACGTTCTTTGTCTAAATTAAAAAAACGCGGTTTCAGTGTGCGCAGCTCTTGCAGATTCTGAAAACTTTCGAACTCTATGGACATTCCGAGCATTAATACCGCCGCAGTTGAAACACCTTAGGTTACAATGGGTCCCACGCCACTGCAGATTATGATTGAATGAGTTGGCCGATACTATAGCACGGGCGACGCTTGATAGCTCAATAATATTCGTACTTCCGGAAGTAGAATAGATAACTGCGATAAGATATAAATAATCAGCAATTAACACGGATATGACCGAAACAATAACTAGATAGACATAATATCCACTACGTCCATATCCATGTCCACTACGGGTCAGTGGTGTCTGTGTCTACTCTTCATAATCAGCCTCCTTCTCGTAACATTATAACCAGCTCAAGTCTCCATAGCGACCTCAGTGGAGTCAGCCCAGAAAGCTCGAAGTTTTGATTACTAGATTTCAGTGCCATGTTCCCCTTCTGAATCTATATCTACACAGAGCTGGTCAGGTAGAATCACCCCTCTGTGCATACTGCGAAAAAATTGAAACCATTTAACATTATTTTTCTCACATCGGCAATACTTTTTAATTAGAAAAAAAATTCTTAGCCATGTCATTTTTTGGAGAAAGGTATTAGGTTGACCGTGGAAACTGTGTTAAGTTTTGGTGCCTCTATTTTCGTTTAATGCTTCAGAGACCTAATCGATTTGGTTTGCGATTTTTTTCAGGTATCTAAACGTATCCTACTGTAATGCTCTACTCTAGTACATACTGTTGGTTAACAGTAGTACGTGCTTTAACGCGAACGATCTGAATGCTTGGGCGAAGAAATACCGCTGTCTGGTTATCTCAAAATCTCACAATTTTACTTTTATGTTTCTTCTCCCTTCCCTCTTTCTCCCTCTTTCTCCATGATTTTCTTATATTATTGGTATCTTAAATCAATCATTCCCATTATTGTAGTGCTCATAGAAATTTCAAAATTACGCTACGCTTTCATGGCAAATACACCACAGTGGGTATGAACCACGTATTAAAAAAATCACGTCTGTTCTCGAGCTGGTCGTGACGCTCGTGGTATCTTGGCTTTGTTCTCGATCGGAAACCAGCTGCTAGAGCCAGAGCTCCAGGAAGCGCAGCCAGTTCGTCGGAACCCGATCCAATTCAAGTCATGTCCACCATTGTTGTTCCCAAGCGCAAGAGCAAGACGAAACGGAAGCCGAAGCAGTCTTTCGACCACCAGAGGCCCAGCAGATCGACCAGCAGCGGCCCTGCAGATGCCAGCAGAGGCCCAAACAGCAAGCCTTCCAGCATTGAAACCAGCCTGCTAGAGCTTCTTGTCCATTTCCGGATGCAACAGGAATCTCATTACGGTAAGCGACAATCCAGCGAGGTTCGGAACGCCTGTCAAAGAGTTGATTCTAATTGCCCCTCAAGAGATAGGAACTCCACACCCTCGCGGACGATGTCCAATTACAAGTGCAAGAGACTAGATAAATCGAATATCAGTTCGTCGATGTCAGATGAAAGAGAATATGAGTTCAAAGTCGAAGAAGTCTTCGATCGAAAGAAAGAAAAGCCGAAGCTAACCAAGCAAGGGGCATTAAATATCGTGACATAGCTGCGAGATTTTTTGTGGCATAATGGTCCCTCTGAAGAATATGAACTGCGGAAAGCCGTTAATATTTCCGAAGTTCAGATAATTCTTGACATACATGGCACAATCACAGCGTTTTTGGACCGCTTCCCACTATTTGAAGTCATCCATGAAGATCAGTACACGTTCGTGTACTACAACTGCACCGATGGAGAAGAAGACCGTCTGGATGAAACTTTTACCGAGTTGCTTAACGACGGCACCCTTCAGGACGCGATAGCGGATGATAGCGTGCGTCAAAGAAAAAGTGTGCTTTCATCGGACAGCAGCTTCGGCGTGTCATCTGCAGCTGGTGGAGACAACGAACCAGCTACGTGCAGAACGATGAATGCCTCGAGCCCTATTTCATCACCCTACCTGCACCATTCCTGTGCACTGAAGGTCCTGCGGCAAACATGCGATGATAAGGTGCAGACAAAAAGATTCCAACCTGCTCGGATCACCGAGTTGAAATCCGCCCTGCAGAAGCGTGATGTAAATATCACGCAGCTCAAGCACAGGCCCAATGCCATTCCAGAACATCAAGACCGTAAACCACAGCAGATTCACGGTAACATCCGCATGGTCGAAAGAACCTCACATCCGCCGGATCTAGTGCCACCACCGACCGCCGCAAAAGATAATAATGTGAGCACATCTAAGAAGGATGGGAAAAGCCGAAGCAAGCATGAGCCAGGAGCACGGGGCGAGGCCGCGAGAGCCAAAACCATGGCCATTTTCCAATCCATCAGCGCAACATCAGCCGAAGGCCGAGCAAACAGCAACTCGTGCTTCCAGTTCGCCATACGCCATCGTTTATGAGCTTGGTACGTGGTATAACACCATCACGTTATCGCCAAATGTTCGAGAAGGAACATGGCTTTTCTAATGCTCCGAAGCCTCGACCAAGGCTCACGCCACGTGGGAGAAATCCTCTACTTCCACCCAAGACCGAGAAAAAGTCGTACCCGACGGACTCCACCAACTTCCCAGCCTGTCTACCCGCAGCGTCGATCAACACGATCCAAGGCTGAGCAGAGACCATATTCCATTCCCATTGATCAAAGCACTCTGCTAAAGCCGCAACCACGTCCACGATCACCACCTGAGTCTCGACAAAAAACACTGAAAAAGTTTCTCGCGTTCCTATTATACCAAGACCGCAGCTACCACCTACGCGGCGTCGAAGGCTACCACCGCTACCTCCCACATCCGGAGTGAAGCCACGGGGACCGCCGATTACGACAACAACCGAGCCATTGTCCTCGTGCCATCAGGAATTGCCCGCATCTCGACGCAAGGCAGAAAAAAAACAATCTGCTTCCCATTGCATCAACATCACTCCCAGTGCCTGCGTTGCATCGGGGATCACCCGATCATCGACCTAAGGCTGAGGAACGGCCATTTTCGACTTTCACTCATCAAGAAAGTCTGCTAAAGCCCACACCACATCTACGGTCAACATCAAAGTATCGTCAAAAGACCCAGGAGAATGTCCGTACGTTTCCTACAGAACAGAGCCCCAGGCCAGCGCCGACGCGGCGTCAAACAACGTTATTGCTTCCAGTCAGTACCGAAGGGAAGCCACGGACACAGCCCATGGGGTCAACACCCCAGCCATTGTTCCCGTCGCATCAGAAATCAACCGCATCTCGACCGAAGGAAGAGGAAAACCAACGCGCGATTCCCGGCAGCCCGAAACCATGGCGCATTCCTTCGATTGGCAAGAGCTCGACAAAGTCAGCAGAGCGGCATCCAGTGCCAGAGTGCCATGGACAAACTAGGCATGAAAGCAGTTGCCCGCTCCACGTTGGGACGCTCGAGTCAAGACAGTCCAGCCAAAGCGCACCAGCTACGAAATTCAAAGCTGAAGATAATTTGTCCAGATTGGTGCGGATGGTAAAAACAAGGAAGCCTGAGTACAGTGAACGAGACATCCGCGTCCACATGGACCGCTTGCGCCGTTCCCTAGGTGGTTTCTCCAACAAGACCTTCAAAGCAATAGTTGACAAAGTGCTAAATTATATGGAATGTGAAGAAAAGAAACATTTGAAGGATGAAGCGGGTTACTCCGGGGTCGAAAAGTTCTAAGTTGTTCGCACTGCAATTCTTTTTTTGCATTTGACTCTAACTCTGTGATTTTCATTTTTGCCAATGTAAATACAGCTTTTTGTTTTGCTATATCCATGTGCATTTTCTCTTTACTTAATGGTATGCCAACATGTGTTGGTGTATAACAGTGAATAGTTAAATAAGGTAGCCATACCTTACATTACCTCCGCTACCATTAGCGATTCCAGCGAAGGAACCTCTGCCTCTTCAGACAATCAGAATAAGCGCTTAATTTTCTACGCGTATCGTCGTAAGTGCGAAAAAAACAAAAACATGCAGCTTATTTTCGACATTTCACTGACGGTTTTCATATAGACACTTTTTTCGTCGCTAATAACTGAACCACGACCTGCACTCACGAATACCGTAATGGTCAGACTTTCCACCAACAGAGGTAGAAAAAAGTGGCTATAATATCGGAATAGAAAATAGTTTCGACAGCAAGCCTTTCTCGCTGGAAATTCTCAAACGTAGATGGAGTCCTCCATCCAGGACACCATGTGAGTCGTACCGGTACGAAGTGATTTTAATGAAAATAATAATAAACGGTATAAACGAGCGAAAAATTCGGCAGATGCCACGTACCGGAGAATCGACATTATGCGAAGCATGCGGAGGGAAGGTGACCATGTTGCAATGTTTTTATTGAGCGACACGCCATAAAATAACGCTAAATATAGGTAGAATAGTGTTACGCGCAGTCCTATGATGAAGAGTTGAGGTTTATATAGCCAGTTGTTTGCACTTGCGCAACGATGCCAACTGGAACGCGCATATTGGCAACACCAGAAGCTGATATGAAGCGCTGATACTCGCGAGGATGATGACCCTGGACATTTGCAGCATATATCAACTCCAGCGCATAGCAACTAAAAACAAGTGACGTTAATCCGACCGGACGCCTGTATAAAGGAGTACATATCTAATTTTTAGAAAATTGGGTAGGCAGCACTGCAACCACTTTGACGTTCTTCTCGAAGATTAGCCTCTATTTGAAAAGTAGTTCTGAGACCTGGCATAGCTCTGTGGTAAATTTCTTCATTACGACGCAGAATGATTTGGTACGATTCGAGCTTTGACCTTGACATTTGTCCAGTGGCGTAACTAGGGGGGGGCAAGGGGGTACAAGTGCCCCGGGCGCCACTAGGGAGGGGGCGCCAAGCCGAGTCCTCGGGTTGGCGCCCCCTGGAAAGGTTGTCAATGTTTTTTTCCGTAAAACCGCCTGGAAGGGGGGGAGGGGCGAGGTTGTAATGTACGACTGGAAGTGGGGATGGTGGTGAAGGAAAGGGTTGCCGCAATGGCTTTTGCATCGGGAAAAGGATCCTCTATTTTCATTTTGCTGCGCTACCTCCGTGCCTTCCCATGACCCTCGGCTAAGCTTTGTTTTGTGCTCCGCAGCACTGGGTTAGATGAGTTTTCAGCGAACCCCACCAGCCTCCCAAACCACTTACTGAAAGCTTCCCTGAAACCAACCACGTACGTAAACAAAATAAAATAAAAAAGTTCGAATGCACCTTTTTTGAGTAAGAACAGAAAACTCCAACGAAATAGCCGATCGTCCAACGACTAATCGTCCACGCAGCGGCGGAAGGAAGGGCGAATATAATCCGTGACCTCGGCACCAAGGCTAAACCAAAGGCGTTATTCGCAGAGTTCTCTGGAGGAAAGACGGAGAAAGCGTGACACGACGGCGACGTTTGTTGATTCCCTGCATCGCGGGCGCCAGCAAAGCATAGAAGGGCGGGGGTCAACGTTTCCCACATGCCATCCACCGCCATGGGCAGGTTCATCCTTTGGCCCAAAGAACACGCACCTGCGAAAAAAGCGCAGAGCGTAGTGTACCCGACAGCATGTGCCGACTGCCCCGCTCGTACGTTGGAGAAACCAAGAACTTCCCTGAAAGAATGCGGCCGCACAAGGATGACCTCCATCAATGGAACAGCGAACGGAGCGAAACGGCAGAACCACTCCGAACCAGTTTAACCCCCATACCAGACCCGAGGGCGCGGTGTCTAGCTGGTGCTTTGTTTGTACTCACCCTGCATTCCTTGGGATGCACAAATAGCGCGAAAGCTTAGGTACGAGAAACTTGGGCCTGGGAAGCGCCCGTGCCGTCAAGATTTTTGCAGTGTGGACTGGAAGAGAACAATGACGGGTAAGGGACTTCCGGAAGTTTGAATAAAAAAAAGAAAAATACTATACAAAAACGCGGGCGTAGCTCATCGAAATCAGAACTGGTGGCCCTTGGCCTCCGAAATGGCCCGCCGCGCGCCAGTAGGCAATCGCGGAAGCCTACATTAGCGCTTTTAATGGGGAGGGGGGGGGGATTTTGCACGTTTGTAACACCAGATGTTCCTTGGTCCCACACCTGTCGTCCCGTGTTGGCCACCAAAAATCATGGCGCGTGCCTCACCGACGCCAGCGTGCATGGGCAGACTATCTACGCGGAAAAGGCCCATTCTAACAGCGTGCTTCTTCTAGCAAAGTAGATGCGCAAATTGTGTAGTAGTAGTAAATTAATCAGCCTTGCTCGCTCAGGAGCGTGAAGGCCGCCCACAACGCTACATATAAAATTTTTGAAAATATTTTTTTTTACTTTTGACCTTCGCACAAATAGTTTTCACCACCATGAGGAACTCAATAACCAGAAACGCAGCTGCCGTTGCATAGAGAGAAAGAAGCAAAATTTGTTTTCAAGACAGAGTTGATGGGTCTTATCAACTTTGTAGCAACTGTTATGTAGCAACTATCATAAAATGTCGCATAGTGAGACATTTTGCGAAAGTACTTTGCTTCATTTTACAAGTTTCATAGAATGTTACTTTATTGTTATTCAGTAAATTTCTACATACACGAAATTCATGCTCGAAATTTCTCTTTGTAACGGTAATATTTGTCTGTTACATCTTCATGAACTTTCGAGAACGACGAGTTGTGAAACTAGTCCCTCCGTGTTGAATATGTTCTATATTTTTTGCTCCTAAAGTTATATAGGCGCTTAAAAGAAAACAAGGTTCCTTTTCGGGCTGCTTGGTGAGATGGGCATAAAATATAAAATATTCAATCAAATCGAAAATACTAATTTTCAGATCCGTGTCGATCTCTCATGGAATCACCCGTCTACGATAACAATGGTTAGGAGACAAACTGCGGACATGTCTGCCGTGTAGCTAGCATACCTGTAACCGTGGTTAGCCGTAGTGCTCGTGTGACAGAGGTATTAGTGGGCTTTAGTTGAAACTGGGGTATGCCAATCAAAGTACCAAGTAAAAAAAACTTTTTTGCGCTACAAGAAAATTCGAAGTTTTGCATCTCGCATTCTCTTTAAGGCCCTTCTTCCTGCCATGTACTCGCACCTAATGTTGGATCGCGAGTCTGCGAAATTCCGCTGAGGCAGACTGTCGATCGGCAGCGCACCTGTAGGCCGGTTGAAGTGTTACCGGCTGTCTCCTCGATGGGCCAGGATTCCACAAAAAGCTGCTTATAGTAATCGACCTCTAAGTAGACCACGCGGGAATTGTCAAATTCGATGCGGTTGTCGTTCACCACGCTGTGCTCAGGCAGCTCAGCGAGTGTATTCCTTTTCACTGAAACTTGCACATGTCGTTTTTATGTTGCCTCAGACTCTCGGGGAAGTTCCCCAGCTGCATCGCCCGCGAAGGGAGCGTAACTATGAGCACGTGCATACCTGCGAAGTTCAAGTATTCTGAAAAAGGTGGGGGGGAGGGATTGCGCCGATTTATCTCCCCCCCCTCTTTTTGCGCCCAAAAGAAAACTGCGGGATCAATTAAATGCAATCTTGCTTTCGTGGCGAGATGTCGCTTTAAGGTATAAAGTCTGCAACCCCCTCCATCGCGGCAATAGCTAAAGCCGCGGCGAAGCAGCGGCATTTGCCACGTGTGGTGAAGTATATGATGCCGCTTTCTAACTCGCCGAGAGCAATCACATGAATGTGTGATTAGAAAGAAAAGGAAAAGGCACGTAATTTCTGCAGCCCTATAGGGAGCACGGCGCAGTGCCCTTCGTGACGACACCGCTTCAACACCGACAGAGTAAGGGCGCGAGAAATTGACCATTTGCAGAAATCTGCAAGGCGGCTTTCCTGCAAGGTTGTTTTCTAACCAAAAAGGAAAAAAAAAGAAAACTATCGTGCCCAGTCTGCTTTTCTCGCCCACTGTGCTTTTACCACTCCTATTCTAGTGAAGGCACGCGAGTGCGACAAAACGACTTTTTCCCCCAACAATTACTGTGTGGTTGTCCCACCTCTAACGAACCCTCACATCGCATGGAGGGCGAGGCACCTGTCGTTCGTAAAGAAGGGAGTGGGGGAAGGCAAAAGCACAATGAGTGAGAAAAGCAGTTTGCGAACGAGACCTTTTGGTTGGAAAACAACTTTGCAGGAAAGCCAGCTTGCTGATTTCCGCAAATGGTCAATTGTGTCTGCTTTTGTTTGATGAATACCGGAGAGTTCATAAGTGAGAGTGGATCACGTGATTGTGAACAAACATTTGGTTATCGTTGATGCAGCCAATCAGTTGCCCTGTGTGTGTTACTTAGTAGGCCCTCTCACAGGGTGCCGCCATAGTCCTCTTTTCGCTTCCGTGCAACAGCCCAGGAAGGAGGGATTCCTATTGGTACATGCCCTTGGAGGCGTGGTCTTGGTGTTATAAAACTACCATGTTAGGGGTTATGGGTCGATCCAGAGAAGCGAGAAACGAGGGTCAGTCAACCGAACGAGAGTGGTCAATGAGACGTACATTCGCGAGTTAAATTGTTTAGCTACCCCAGAAGCTCCACAGGCATTGATATTGAGTCTCCGGACCGAACAAGATATCCTAGAGGCAGGCCACAACCAGTCGCTACATGACTCCATTCCTGCAAACCCCGAGTTGAAATCCCAGCTCACTTCTCCAGAGTTGTCACCACGACGAGGGACGTCTTCGCAATAGAACTTCTGCCTAGGTGTGAGTATTTTTTTACCTATGTTATTCTTTTGCACATGGATTATTACCACTACGTTGACACAAACTTGCTGAGAGTATAAAGGTGTTATTCTCGGGAAAATATACAGGTTGTCCCAACTATCATAAAACCCGATTAAAAAAATGAGTAACTCCGTTACGCGAAGCAAACCTAGTGTACATTGTTCCTAGTAATTTGGAGCAACCACTTATAATTCATTCATGCATGAGAATAAATTAATGAGTAATCAAAGTATTTATAATTCCGCAAGTACTCACCTGATTATATTCATTGGAGGGCATGTTTAGTTCAATTACTGTACAGCTGAAGCTTAGAATATACTTACACATTTAGTTTCTCATATATGTATGCTAAAGTGTTATTATATGTAGCCATTGATGAGGCTATTCATGTACGATAGTTTGTATGTATGTTCCCCTATGGAACGCCGGTGTCTCCACTACTATTGCTCTTTTTTATTGTAAATGTGGCTTGCAATGATTCGTATGCTATAAACACATTTTCAAATTAATTTTTTAATTTTTTTTTGTAGAAGCCATCGCCTAGTTCTTCGTAATGTTATGTTCTTGCATTTCTTATTCCAATGCAGTTGCGTGTGTGACGAATGTACTGTGTGGTGCTAGAGGCCTAGTAAGGTGACTTATAACGTCGCCTTTAGTATCCTGCGCCACGACAATCATCTACTGTCAAACAAACGAATAAATAAATAAGTAATTGAATGTTGAAATTACATCTAACTGCGCTATTTTCAACAACGTATTGCATCCACATTTTTTTTTTTTCCTGTTGATAAAGAAAGCCCACCAAATATGAAAGTGACGCGTAACCAGACTGCTGCGTACATCAGGAAGCAGTACCCTCAAACAGGCTCAATGGGAGGTAGCCAGCGTCAAGAAATAGATGCAGAAAGAAAAAAAAAAATGTGCATGGCCCTTTGTGCCAATCCCCGGTCAAGAAACACGCCGCTTTGAACTTACAGAAGTCAGGCCGTAATCAGAACAGTGCTCCGGTCGCGTTATCAGTGGAACGGTTGACCGCTAGATATGAATAATTATAGTGACATACAGTTGAGCGAAAGGAATTCCTGCAAACTTGCAACGCATGTTGGCGCGCCCTGAACACCTTGTTCAAAATGCGGAACGCTGCTGTGTTTCAGCGGACAAGAGGCAAAGCGGTTTGCTTGCTGCTCTTTTTTTTTCTTCCTCAGGGGGGCGCGCAGTCATATGTTATTTTCTGATTTCGCAGGCTTTTTTATTGGCCGCAAAATGAGAGCGCAAATCAATGCGTTGTTGAAAATGGCGCAGTTGGATGTCGTTCGAACTTGCTTACTTATGTCTAATTGTTATTTTGATAATTACGCGAGTACTTGTCGAGTTATGAATTGAATTGTGACAACTTACTTAAACTACTTGACGAAGAAATAGTGTGCGTACTATAGTGCACTGTCCACTGGGAATAATATGTGCGAGGTTAGCTTGCGTACTACCATTTCTCCTTTTAAATCATGCTTCATGATAGTTGAGGTTTTTCTACTTGAACAACGTTTGAGCAGGTTGGGTTTAACCGCGAGTTAACATACATTTATGGATAGAAAACGGAGCTGTGAAATGTAAATCCACCTTAATATCAGCAACATTCTTATAACCAAGGCCGATGATGCCACCGCAGTGGATCATTTGCCGTCACCAACCTTAATCTGAGAATGTACGTATATTGCCGCGAACTATGCCTTCTCGTTTGTGAGACCAGCGTTATCTGTGTGAACGATGTTGGTGGAGAGGATACGGCAAGGTATAAGAACGCTTCCACTAAAAGCGCAGGGACATTCGTTTTCCGCCGTCGTCGACCGTGGGCTGTTTTCTTCACCACCTTGTTTCCTTATCATTTTTTTGCAACTTTTGCCGAGCACAAGTTCGCTCTAATAGAACTACTTTCCGAAAACTCTGAATCGTTCCTGGCTACATGACAATACACATACATTGTGTCTTCGGTGACAGCAAGTGTTCAGGCGACTGGCCCGCATAGCTGCATTGCTTGATGCTAAAAAGGCATCTGAATGTATAGTGAATGAACGCTCAAGGATTTTTTTATTTTTTTCAGCCAAGCAAAGCCATGGACCGGGTGACAAAAACAAAAAGAAAAGAGAGCGGAGCTGAAGGACGCAAGAGGAGAAGGCTACAGGCGCAGGAAGCTGAGAAGTCAAAAAAGTTTTTCGCGCCATTTTTTGAAAAACCTGGGGCAAGTACTTCATCATGTCCTTTGGAAGTAGCTCCATCTCCTGCCACTTCATTAATGTCCGTACAACTTGACGAAGGAGTCGTTCACGAAACTTCTAAACACAGTATGCTATGCGCAGACAATCCCGGGGATATTGCAGTAGAGGAGGAGGACAACGGAACCGACATTGGACTTCGGCTGGTTGAGCCTGTTGCTCTGAAGCTAAGCAAACTGGATTCCACGAAGCACCCTCAACCTATCATCTCAGAACTCGTTCAGAAGCATGACCTAGGTCTCTTAAAATTTGACACTGGTACTGGAAAAGCCGTTGTGTCTGACGCTGTACGAACGGAAATTGTTAAACTCGGGGCCATGTATTTCCAAAATCGGGAAGGACCTTTCTTGCCAACAAACAACCGATCAATGACTAAGAGTTGGTTTAAGAAGAAATTAGGTGATGGTCGTGGTGAAGAAGTCACCCGTTCGTGGCTGGCCTACTCTCCTGCCAAAAAGGCAGCATTTTGCATTTGTTGCCTCCTTTTTTCCCGCTCAGATCACCTATCATCTTTGGAACAAGAGGGGGGATTCACCAAATGGAAGGCACCCGAGAAGATCACCCTTCACGAGAATGCAAAGAATCACCGAATGTGTTTCTCACAGTGGAAAGAAATGGAAAGAAATTTGATGCATACTACGGGAATAATTGACGCTGACCTTCAGTCACAGATGGAGAAAGAAAAGCACAAGTGGCGTGAAATTTTGACGAGAGTCCTCCACTGCATAAAATTTCTTGCTACACAGAACTTGGCATTACGAGGGCATCGAGAGAGTTTTCAAACCAGCCGCGAGAACAATGTCGGAAATTTTCTTGGTCTTTTGAAGTTAATTGCCGTTTTTGACCCCGTTATGAAGCAACACCTCACATACGTTGAAAGTCATCCAGGGTCCACTTCGTACCTATCGCCTTCTGTACAGAATGAATTCATTCACATGATGGCTGTCACAGTTCGCGAGTCCTTGCTGCGAAAAATCCGTAAAGCCAAATATTATGGCATTATGTTTGACACCACTCCCGACCAGGCACACCGTGAGCAAATGTCAGAAGTTGTGCGATATGTGGAAGTTGACTTTGATAAAAAATCTGTTTATGTTCAGGAGTCCTTCCTCGGCTTTATCCATGTAAAGAACAAAGACGCCGAGAGCTTCGTTGACGTGATACTTGGCAAGCTGGAAGAGGACAGAATGAACTTACAGGACTGTCGGTCACAATGCTACGACAACGCTGCCGTGATGGCTGGACAAAAAAGTGGTGTCAGTCAAAGAATCGCGGAAAAAAACAAACTGGCAATCTTTGTAAACTGCGACAACCACTCACTGAACTTGGTTGGTGTACATGCTGCTAAGGAAGAAGCCATGATGATGACTTTTTTTGGGACCATCGAAGCACTTTACGTGTTTTTTTCTCGCTCAACGTACCGTTGGGAGAAATTAAAAAATGCAGTGCCTGTTGTTGTGAAATCAGAGTCTGAGACCAGATGGAGTGCAAGGGTCGAAGCAGTGAAGCCGGTCGGTAGATACCTTGAGAAGATACTTGAAGTTGTTCAGGAAATGTCAAATAATGACCAAGAAACGAGCGAGACGAAAAGTGATGCTGCACTACTGCAGAAGCGGATATTAAGTTATGATTTTTTGATTTTGCTGGGCTTTTGGAACAAGGTACTTGTTCGCATAGACCGTGTTCAAAAAAGACTGCAAGATCCTAAAATGAACTTTCACGATGCTGCCTTAGACATGAAAGCTCTCAGAGATCACTTTCATGAAGAAAGGGAAACTCTGGTAAGTGAGTCACTTGGTGAAGGGCTTCGTCTCTGTGAGACGTATGATGTCGACGTTGAAAGGCGTGCACGACGAAAAAAACAGATGCCTGGTGAAAAGTCGAAAGGAGAGGCGTTGACGGCTAAACAGGAAACAGAAAGGGTTATGAAATGCACACTCGATCGTCTTCATTCGGAAATCGACCAGAGGTTTACTCGCCTGCAGGACACCGACCTCAAGTTTGGCTTTCTGCTCGACATCAACAAGCTGTGCTACAGCGAAGACAAAAACGAACTAAAAACAAATTGCAACACATTTGGCAATTTCTACAGTTCCGACGTTAACGCGCAAGACCTCTATGAAGAGATTTTAGATTGTAGGCTGCTGCTTTCACGGCGTATTGACCAGACAGTATCAAGACCGGAGGAACTTCTTAAATTTATTGTGGAGTATGGTGATGATGGCGTATTCCCCAACCTTCGCGTCGCCCTTCAGATGATGTTAACCATTGGAGTTTCCATCGCTGGCTGTGAGAGGTCCTTCAGCAAGCTGAAGCTAATACTCTCCTATTTGCGTGCCACAATGGGCCAAGACAGACTTACTGACCTTGCGCTACTGAGTGTGGAAAGAGAAGAAACTGAAAAAACGAACTTTGACGTCATTATAGAACAGTTTGCTTCATCGAAAGCAAGGAAAGTGCAGCTCTAGTTTTTACGGAGTGTTCCAGTGTATAGTGCATTTTATATTTGTCTTAATATCCAAATGATGTAAATAAAGTGTTTTAAATAAAAAAACGGGTTTTTCTTGACAACAATTATTCACGATCAGCGTTACAGCACTGACGTCATAAAAGGCAACAATATGCGATAACAGGGAGACAACAGGGTTTGCCGGAACGAGTTTTTTAACGCATCATTAGCACTGATGAAAAAATGCAGGCATCATATGCAGATTTGGCGTACGCAATAATTAATTTTGAATGATACATTTCACGGTAATGTAGCGAGAAATGGTATGGACTATTTACATATGCCTAGTTCGTGATTCTATTTTCTGTGCTTATATGGATTTCATGAATTTCGCATATTTTAAGTAAAGCGAGATGACAAGAAGTGACCACCAAGGTCCATTTTTTGTTAAACTTTTTTTGCTACCATTGTGGACTTCTGGTGTGTTGTGTGATGCATGGACGTACAAGGCGGCTATAGTACACTGTAGTACAACAGCAAGAATAATAATAATAATAATAATAATAATAATAATAATAATAATAATAACAAACATTATCACGGGCATAATGAGGGGCGCGGAAATATATTTGCCCTGGGCGCCGTCCTATCTAGTTACGCCACTGGGAACAGGTATTTGGTTACTGTCGCTTTCTGTGCTGTACGAG
>WOVY01014709.1:0-393911 GCA_013436015.1 Rhipicephalus annulatus | reverse complement strand
AAAATTTTTGGAGCACTGCAATATGGCTTGCTTCATCATCATATTGCAGTTTGGCAGAACAAGTGCCATAAATAATTATCATTAATAAACTACTGTAAAAAGCTGAATAGAGGTAATTATTCAAGAAAATTGAACATGTGAAAGCGACACATTATTCTATGTAACTATATGGCAGAACTCTTACTTGTCTGGCAGCTATGAGCCACCATTTTTGTTTACGACTTTGCTGCCCACATGTATAGTAACAATACGCAGCAAATGAGCACAACTAATGTTTTCTTGTGAGAAATTAACATGTTTACACTGTGCTCTATTGTTGTATTCAAAAATGGTGTGAGAGAAACACTTAAACCAGATGAGAAATTGCATTGCTGCGCTGCGTGGTTCCCGCAACAGTGTAACAGTGCACACTACATGCCTCACTGAAGGCTTCTTTCACATGGCGGCTGCATTTCATTCTGAACTCGAACTTATATGCAGAATTTATTCGAAAGCACCGCATAAGAACGATTTCTTGCGAGGAATAACTGGCGGCGCTGGGAGAGGGGCCCCTGTGGAGTCTTTCAACGCGACGCCAAAAAAACTGCAGCTGCGAACGACGAGAAATAGACGATCGATGCGAGTGACTTGCCATCAGAGGCTACACACGCACGCTGCAGGAATCAGCGGCATGCACCTCGAGAACTCAGTGAGTTCTGCCCAATTCACGTAGTTTCGAGTGCATAGAAAATGTTTGTCCATCACCAGTGACGCAATGCCGCACCCCAAATAGTAACGGCCATCCGCAGACGATAATCCTAGAATATTCCTGATACAACAATAACACTGAGTTCAGTTTTCAGCTTCAGCAATGGATGAGCAGTGAGAGAAATCGGAAGATATGTCTTCTGTTCACTAAGCCACAATACCGTACTTTTTTTTTCAATTTTTTGCTAATCGCAGCATTGCAAAGTGATGAGTCAGCCTATATTCCAGTCCTTTTTAAGGTAATTTTTTTAATTAACACCATTGAGGTAGCTTCGCCAAAGATAAAAGGTACCTTTGTCTCGCAAAGCAAATTCACATTTCGTGTGAGCATGCATTCTCTCCCTTTTTGCCATAATTGTCCATTCTGTGTATTTTCCACTCTTACTCTGCTTTTTCCATGTGCCGACGGAATGATTGCCCGTGTTCCGAGCGCCGAGTTATGTCAGGTGCAGAAGGTACCCCACTCCGCACCGCGCAACCTGCGAGCGTTGACACCACTCTGGCTGTGCCTAAAGTCTCTAGGTTTTTTTCCTTTTACCTTAGTACCGACAACTGCCTCCTCACCCAGCCTCTCTCGTGCGCAGCCGGCATCTGCCGCAATTTTCTTCTAACTTCGAAGGTTTACAAAGCTACGTAATCTAAATAAAACTAGCCACGCATATTCAGTGGACAATATATGTATCCAGCGCAATGAGCCTCCCTCCTACCATCAGTCCTCCGTCGTTAGTGAGTGGGGGATGCATTTCACCAGAAGCTGGAAAGAATTTGTGAAAAACAATGGCCACCGACAACAAGCGTTAGCTGACGAGATTCATTGGTGGCACTTAAATGGTTGTTGGTACTTAAGAAAGAATAGCAGTGATGGAAGTGACATTTTGCTTTTTGGAGCAGATTCTGGAGCAGAAAAAAATGGTGCTTTCGAGCAGCCTTAAGTGTCTTCAGAGCAGAAAAAATGCTATAGCTTATGGTTGCTAGTGGTGTTTTCGAAGCAGATGTCATGTTCCTAACGACTCCTGAAGTCTAAAACATCACTTAAGGATCTGATAAATATTTATATTCATTATTAAACATGCCGTACGCTAGTATGCAGCTAGTAAACAAGAAGTTATATATATAGTTGGCATAAATCATGGGGGAGGGGGGGGGAAGTCAAGGAAGTCCGAACTTTTCTGGTGTCCAGGCTGGGGAGCACACGTTTTGCATGTGTCCCACTCAAGATTTAGCACACGATATAATTGAGTGTAACAGTTATAATGCAATCAACTTTTTAAAATGCTTTCGATTATTGGTGTTAAATGCCCCTCAGCTTTGTGAATTATGGAAATCAAAAAAAGGTGAAAAAAAAAGAAAGACTGAATAGAACAATGCAATTGCTCAAGCTCATACCCCATAATCGTCTTTTTTTTTTAATTTATTTGATAGCATGATGGATTTCCTATATAAATAAAAATACAACCCATATTAAAAATATGAATTGGACACCATGGCCTGATATGTGTCACCTCTTGAGGTTTTTCTGGATTTACGCCACTGAGTAGCATACTAGGATAACAGTGTATACAGCTTGCTTTTTGTTTCGCTTAGGCTCACGGGATCGTACTATGATTCAACTTCATTCTTTTTAGTTTGCCAACATCCTTTCGGAGCAGGTTTGGAGCAGTTACTAGCAAATATTGCACTTTGGAGCAGCATGGAGCAGGAATTCTCTTTTGGAGCATTTTGGAGCGATTGGAGCAGCACTTCTATCACTGGAATAGGGAAGAATCTCGGACTTTAGGTGTGCCAAAGCAGCCATCTGCAATGGTGCTTGTCTGTCCTCATTTAAGTAATTTATCCTATCATGTTCTATGACAGCCGTGCCACTTACGTCGCTTTTAACGCTGTGCCAACTTTTATCACCGAGTTTCATGCCACCCACATTGTATGTCTTTGCCGTGGGACGATGCTTACATGTAAAACTATCATCCTGCTACAAGGGAAGCCTACGTAGGCTTTTTGAAGAGGAAGCTTTGCGTGCGCTAGTCAAAAGCATCGAGCTCGGAACCAACACCTTTCCAGGCCGAATTCATGGCTGAAATGTCAGCAGATAGCAATATACGAGTAAGGCTGAATCAATCAAGTCGACAATCATTGTGCCTTATGCCAATTTTTTCCCTTCTTTTTTTTAATTCCAGTTGAATGTTTAGATTTATTTGATTGCCTTTCTTTCCTTTACATCATTACATGAAGATAGACAAAGGGTCGTTAACAAAACTGTGGTTTTGTGATATGAATAACCTCGGCCGCAAATATCGCCTTTGGCTATGCTGTCTCCTGGGGGCAACATTTTTTCGAGTCTATAACTTATTGCAGCCGAAAAAGAAGGGTGAAGGGAGGGGGGGGGGGGCAGAATGCCTGTAAGCATATCAGTACGACAATAACAATCTTACAAAGGCACGGTCGACATGAACTTCAGCACGTGGGCCCGGCTACGCCTTTCGCCTGTGCCCCTAGGTGACGATTCTGAAAGGCAATCGAGGCAACAAATCTATCGACTCTTGCTGTAGTTAAGGATAATCTGACAATGGTCCAGTTTCAAATTTCCATCGCTAAAGCAACAACTCAGGGAATGAAAACGCCCCACAACAGACAACATTTAGTCGAGTGTTCGTATTGACCTCAAGGCATAATTTGGGTGTCCTGGACTCGACACAATTCGTTTACTGCTCAATAGAACATTTTAACACCCCCAATTTGTGGTGATTTAATTACACAGATTATATATATATATATATATATATATATATATATATATGCACGAATAAGGCAGTCTCATAGCGCATGGCTACAGGGCTAAGTTGTACCAACCCAAATTGTCATAGCAAAAGTAACATTAAAGGCA
The DNA here is from genome assembly GCA_013436015.1 of Rhipicephalus annulatus. Lineage (NCBI taxonomy): Eukaryota > Metazoa > Arthropoda > Arachnida > Ixodida > Ixodidae > Rhipicephalus > Rhipicephalus annulatus. The sequence goes on along the minus strand of WOVY01014709.1, from coordinate 390,283 downwards.
TGTATAGATGCACACAGAAATGTAATAATGTGCAAGCTCTTACAAATGAAAAACATTTTGATTGGCAACTCAATCGTCCAACTGAGACTGAATCAAGAAAACAGCAGGTTTTAGTACTGCACGATTACGTATGTAACAATGCCAAGTATGTAAAAACGCTACACTTTGCGTACAGCACATGCGCAGGACTCTTCCTCAAACACTTCATTTGAACATCATGTGAAACATGATGTTCTTATGCACACAAGGCTTTTATGGTTGCGACAAACATGGTAATAAAAATTTCTAATGTGTGGCTCTGTTACATCAGCAGATAGCAGTCATTTACACCACGCCAAGACTAGTCAACAATAGCGAGAACCAATCAGTGCTTGTAGTATGCAAGTAGATGCGGAAGTCGCACTCTGCCAGAAATATCTATCGTATCGCATTGGAATATGTGAATGGAAAATCATTCAGAGTGTTTCCTGCACTACTTCGAGCTCCTGATAGTTACACTACTTCGAATACTCCCAGCCCTTTTTCCCACCGATCCAAATTTCGTGAAGCTAGAGCACTACTTTGCTTGCATTTCTCAGCAGTTCTTTGTTCAGACAGGCCTATTCCAACAAACGCCCCCAGTACAATAAAAACAAATACAAATAGAAGCTTAAGACACAGTGGAACTAACCGGAGTTGTCTTCATTCTGACAAGCCTGGATGCAAAGCACCTTCGGCTTGTTCTGGAGGCCGTCGCATTTCTCGCAGAGGTAGCTCTCGACTGTGTCGAGGTCCACCTTCGTGCAGTCACTGGCATAAAACCCACCTGGGAAGACGTGCAAGAACATGTGACAAACTCAAGCATGTCTTCCGTTGTGATAGTAATCTATATTGGTATTGACACTAGAGGTGCATTCTTGCTATCGCCGTAATGTTCTGTACAAAGCCCAAATCAATAGCATCCCTCTGCACGCTGCGTTTGTCATGTGCAAGTGAAAGCGTGCAAGCACTGCGGACAAATGCGGCTCGAGCAAGGACAAAGTGGGCCAGCCATCTCCATCGTGCGAAAGGCATGCAGAGATGGGAGCTGACTGAAGTAACGAGAACAAATATACCCAAATTAAGGGGGTTTTGATGACAATGACTAATACACATGCTTGCTGGGACTCATGAACATGTCCAAATTACATGATTTTCTTAATTAACAGGGTCGAATTACCAAGCTTTTGCTATGCTATCACCAAACTGGCGCAGTTGCCCGCGGTCACATGCTATGAACCAGCAGACAGCTCATACTTATGGACCTGCTGTACTCTGATCACAAAGTTTGCATAGAGGCTGTAGACAGCACGAATGTCACTTTCCTCGCTGCAGCAGCAGCAACACTAAGGGAGCAAGCTGCTAGCCTTATTTTGTATAACATTCAAATTTGTTCCCATCACATTACCTAACTGCTTCACCTTTCTGACAAAACTGTGATTATTTCTCAACCCATTGCAGCAATTCCATGATGTAGGGCAGATGAGCATGATGTTGCAGGTCAAGATTCCTCACTATGGCAGGCACACCCCAACCTTAGTACAAATGAAGAATATGTTTGTGTGTGTACTAGATTCATGGAGAGAAACTCAATAGCGAAACATGAAATTAGATCACTAAATACGGTTGTGAGCAATGTGAAAGCGATGAAGTTTCCGCTTAAGCGATGACTGTATTCGTAACGTGCCAACATAAATTCGACATATTAGTTTCTAAGCGGTACATCTTCCCTTAAAACAGTGTCACCTTGGTCCTGGCGACTTCATTTATTCACTATGGGCTTTCAAACTTAATTTCAGTGTTTCCTTTAACATTGGGCACGACTGTATGTGCAATCATAGTCTATGAAAGTCTGCTGAAATTGCATACCAGGTTACAACAGTAAAGTAATTTTGTCAGAATACATAGTACTTGGGAGGCAAAGAGCAATAAGTACTTTTCCTGAGCCAACAATATGGCTGCAATACTCCTACTAGTGTGACTTAAACTTGAGGTTATGGGAGGAGTGGGTGTGACAGTTAAAATTTCTGCAAACAACTTGGCTTCAGTTTTTTGCTCACATGTAGGACACACATAACGTTCGCTTTCACAATCTTTTCAGCAATTTCAAAAGCAGCTGGGCATTGGCATAGCGAATGCAGGGGCAGCGTTCAATGCAAATATACAAATAGTTCAGCAGAACAGTCAACTCCCAATTAATGTGACATTTATGAACTAGCAGAAGTCGGATGTGTTAATCTCTCATTTCCTTTGTTTGCAAACTTAATTAACAACAAAATTGAGGGCGAGGCAAAAGATCCTGCATGGCACAAAGAATCACTCATTAATACAGGCAGTACCTAGGTGGAAAAAATTATTACTTTTTGAGAAACTCGCATTTGAGAGACTCATACTAAACAAGCCTACCTAGCAGGGGCTATATCAGCTTTAACAAAAAAAAAAGTTGAATTGTTGAATAGTGCCGAAATGGATGTACTACACAAGGAGGAAGTTATACTCGATAGGCGCTGAAAAAAAATGTTATCTTGGTCAGCATCTGTCGCTTTTTTTTTTCATAGACCACTCGCAACACACTACAAATAAGGCTCAAAGTACTGTTCATTCGAAAACTATTTTTCGTATAAGCAAACAGTATGAACGGCAATAGTCAACTGCAAAATATTACCTCTGTACCCGTGGGACAGAATGATGAACACAATGGCATCACTCTTGCTGTGGTCCCAAACTGTGGCAATTTCCAGCAGCAATTTTTCAATTTCACTTGATGTGAAGTCGTCGTATATCCTTACATTGAAATCCAGTTCCTCCCACAGTCGCTTCAGCACATCTGATGAGAAGCAGTTTTAATGCACATTAAAGCCATGTACGATGCACAGACAGTTTATTAGCAAGCAAATGTTATTAACATTCCGAAGACAACATAGCAAACATTAGTCTGTTAAATGGAGGGGAGATATTGATCGATCGTTTGTGCATATTTCAAATCTCGAAAAGGAGGAGGAGGCATGTGCTCGGAATTTTATGGTACTCTTCAGTCTAATTTAAGGGCATCGCACTATATCTTTAGTCGAAGATTTCATCCTATTCATGCAAAAATTGAGCTCTTAACATTTATGGGCACCTACGACATCTGAAAGTTTATTCCAGCAGTTTTCCTCCCTCTTTATAATTTCTACGTTTAATAATTTACGGCTGCTCGTATACATTTGTGTACCCAACTTGTTTTTCGACTAGGGGCAAAGACACAGCCAGATCAACTGTGAACCTTCCGCGTCACTGAATGTCGAATGGAACCATCTCCGTCATAATTTAACATCATCTTGCTGTGTATTGCTGAATATGACCACTTTCCTGAAAGCACAACTTTGTTCAACAGGTTGTTCACAAAGCCACGTCAAAAAGTACAAACCTTATCGCTCGAAGTGAATATAACCGAAAACAAAATCACACTATCTGAGATTTCATTCTATTTATGCGAAAACAGAACGTGAATGATTCCAGGTCAAGTACATCATTAATCACACCGTATTTAGAATTTAATGCAGGAGAACACACAAATCAACATATCATGACATTATTTTTTGTTGCAGTAGAATACTGATTGCCTTAGAATAGTTTTGTGTAAATCGAGCACATTTATAGACTATTCTTCGTAAGTTGTGCCTGCGAGGGTCAGCAACCTTTGAAAATTATTCGAAACACCCGGCGGCAAGCAACGAACAGGCGCGCTTTGTTTCCCTGAGCACCCCGATATTATTACATCAACAGGATGTAAAGAAAGCGAATGTCTTGATCTTTACCAACGTCTTTCTTTGTGCCTTGCCTCTCTAGCAACTTGATCTTGTTCTTTGGGTCTTTGAACACGTTGTGGTTCAAAATGACAGCATACCCATGGGGACTGTTAGCCATAGGATACCGCGGCACTGTCTCACCTGTACATCAAGAAATTGGGCATTAATTAGCAACGAGAAGCTTCATCTGACAACACTGGATGCATTGTTTGAGTACAAAGTAACACAACACCTTGCTGTCTATGGACGCATGATATACCTGTCTAACTTCCTCACTAGGCATTCCGTGTTTGATAGCAAACTTTATATGTGATGGTGAAATCAAAGGCAAAGTCCAGCACCCAAATATGTGTTCAAGAATGCACCAACTAGCCCAAACAAAAGGTTTGCTTCTTTATATGTGATGGTTGATTTGCATAATTAGCCACACTTAGCATCACTAATAATGTGGTTTCAATATAAACCTATGCCTCAACATACTCCAGTGACGTGTCTGGTTTGATTATGTAATCAAAATGACTAGTTACCAAACCCAAACTCATATAGGATGGTTAACCGTACTCTCGTCATTTATGAAGAAAAAGTTATCTAAAAATATTGACGATGTAAATTTAAATTTACTGTGCTTAGCTTAACCACTCATGAGAACAACAGCCAAATAAAAATAACTGTCAGCATGTCACTCCATATAACTGACAAGCCCACTGTGTTTCGATACTCGTGGAAGACCTCAAAAATGAACCTGCTATAGTGCTCTACTGGTTACGATGCTCGACTGCCGACGTGAAGGTCGCAGATTCAAAATTTGAAACAAAACGTAGCACTGCAGGTGCCTCAGTGTAGCTTAAGTGTCTTTGCATGGCATTCTGCGCTTCTCATTCCACAGTGACGTACGAAAGCACTAACAGTGGTACAAGCAAAAAAAGGCTTTAGCATTTTATTCCTGCCACAGACTACTGTGGCTTCCCTGCAAAACAAAGTGTCTATGCCACAGCAACAATGAACACAAGTCAACTCCTACATCATAATGTATTGTAGTTCGAGGAGTGTGCTTTGATCTGGGCCAGTTGCTCCATTGAAACTAAGCTTCTTCAAAGATTTCTGAACCAGCCCTGTGAAGCGACAGGGTTGAAAGACGAAGCTTCTACAGGTTAAATGTTTACAACAATTCGTGACCCGTACCAGATATAGGACAAAGCATACATGGTCAGCACTTGTCTGGCTTCCTGCATGCCTCATGTTAGGATTTGGTTCACACTGGTGGCAGAGGCCATGTGACCACAGCGAAAGGCCATCAAGAAATCGCTTGCGGCAAGCAATGTTTACACCAGCTAGCATACACCATTCCATTTCAGCACTGTAATTCCTCGCAATTGGAGTCGTTGACATCCGCTGATAGTGCAAAGCAGACATTCCTTTCACGCATAGCTGATTGGTGCCCAAGTGAAAAAAATCTAGCAGTCAACTCTGAACAGGCTGCATTGATAGAAGTGACCGCTCATGAACAAGTGGTCACGCGACCACTTGAGTCACTAATGGGACTTTGAACCCTTAGTGCATTGCACTTTCATCGTAATGTGGAACAGACCCGCACGAATCTACCCTGGCTAATGCTTCAACCTGCCGCTGTGGTGTTGCAGTTATGATGCTTGACAGATGAACCGAAGGCCGCGAGATTGAATCCCAGCCGTGACAGCTGCATTATTGATGAAGGCAGTGCTTGTGTGTTCAGATTTAGGTGACTGCTAAAGACTCACCAAGTGGCCAGAATTTCTGGAGCACTCCACTAAGGCATCTCTCAAAATCATATCGTGGTTTTCGAACTTAAAACCCACACAATCATTACATTATCGGTTACTGCTAACACCACCAACATGAAGGTGAATCGGGCACAAATATGCAACTCACAAAGATGCTCCAAGAGTTCCTCGTTGTTGTACGTGGTCCTTACGTGTTCGTACAGGGCAGAGTAGTTGTCTAAGGTAATGACGCTCCGCTCGTACAAAAGCACGACAACTGCTTCCGCATGTGTTGGCACGCCAGACAGCGAAGATTCGGGAAGGAAGTGCCTCGAGATCTCCGCAGCCTCCTCATCCAGGCAGGACTCGCAGAAGTTGGCCAACTCACGCCTCGACAGAACAGGAGAGAAAAGTTGTCACAAGTTCAGTCTGGCGGCATCAGCCAGGCACTTACACAAAAGCCATTTGCCCCCGCGCTTTCATTTGACACTTGAATACTTCCTCACAAGCCCACGTCACTGCCTTGGCAGTGCATATTTGGGAGGGGGTCATGCCTATTTACCACAGCTCGGAAGGTATTACGTCGGCACCCAGGAAGCCTTCTGTGAAAAGTTCTATAGACAAGCGACACTGACGGCTGGTGACATAAATGATGGTGACAACTGCATATTGGCATCGCGTTCCGCCATCTTCGTTTTGGAACGACTCGTAAAAGACACAGCTGCAGTACAGCGAGCACTTACCAAAACTTCCTGACGCGCCTGGGAGACTGGTAGAGCATGCTGGCTCGGTGGCGACACACTCCGAATATCCTTCGCATGGGCTCGAACTTTCGCATCACGTACAGAATCTCCAGCGCGGCGTCGTCCACCGAGGCTCCAAATTCGTCGCGTAGGCAGCTCTTGACGACGTCGAAGTCATCGCCGGCGCGCCCGGTCAGGTACCGGACCAGGGCGCGCGACCGCTGCGAGGGCGAGACGCCGTGCTGCGAGTTTATCGCCGCGTACACCACAAACGCGAAGCGCACCCGATCTACATCCACCAATTCGTTGAGTAAGGCTACGTAAAGGCGAGCGGGCGCCTGCGACGCAGGTGTCACGGGCTTGGAATCCCTGGGAATCAGTTGAGCGTCGGGACTGCAAGCGAATGCCATGTGGGTTGGAGCATATGTCGCCGCTGAGAAACTTCCTCATCTGCGATTGCACCACGGCTACGCAACACGACACGCTGGAGCGGCTTCCACAATGGTTGAAGTGAAAGAGTCGATGCGGACTAGCACGCGATCAGCCGATCGTACGTCAAACCAGGGGGCCACGCAGCGATGACTGATGAATCCGAATCCTCTACGCGACGATTAATCGCTAATCCTCAGCAGCTCAAGCACTGCTCATCTCACCACACTTGCTAAAGGTGTGGTGAAATGAGCTACAATATGGTGCAAAGTCGCTGGCCGAGACAAACTGGAACAAAACTCCGCGCGATGTTCTCGTCACTGATCGCTCCGACAGCAACAAGGTTCCGACGCAACAGAGGTTCCCGGTACGCAAGTACACAACACGGCTGTCGGTCCACGCTGTGCCGCCAACTCAGCTTGATGCTCACAGAGTACCCACGTGCGTTGGGGCATCCGTGTCTACCGTGAGCGGGCGCACGAGAAGTGTGCTGCCGATTGTTACAACGATCAAATCCACAATCGAAACTCGCACCTATCTACCAGCCGAACGGAAACATGCACGGATAGCGTTGATTGGCGTGGATAGCCCCAGCATGTGACGAAAGGATATAAGGGAAAGAAGTGTATATCTAAGGGCTCGTTTTTTCCGTGTTTTGACTCAATATTAATAAGATCTAACAGACAATAATGCCAAAGAATGTATATGGGAAGTTATTAAAACCAATGTAATGTAAATAACTTTTCTTCTAACTTTTCTGTAATGTAACCCACTTTTCTTTCTTCTTATTCACATTATATTGGTCTCTCCGAAATTTCTCAAAGGAACGCAATATTTGTTAACTAGATGCCTTCACAATATGACTTCCGTAGTCGCAGCTAGTTGCCTATCGCGCCCATTAGGGCAGAGTATTACCCGTGCCACACGGGCAGAGAAAATGGCATTTACCCCCGAATGCCTTCAGATTTATTGCCATTCGCGCGGTGCCACACGGGCGAACGAAATGGCATTCGTCACCAAATGCCTTCGCCAGAACTCAGTTGACTACTCTCGACGACACAGCTCGCGAAGTGCGATTTACCTTAAAGTAAATAAAACAAACCATATTCCGCTAAAATTAAAATTTCCTGTCTCTTATTTGCACTAAACTCTTAAAAAGTGCTTTGAACGTTATACGAAGATCAGGTTGAAATGGTTTGAAATTAATTGAAGTTCAACGTCCTGAAGCTGGCGCATAATAACTCGTCTCCGCTCCAGAATTATTCGCTCTTGAGCACGATGCTTTGCACGGAAACACACAAGTGCTGCCGTGAAAAAATGAACTCTGCGAATATGTTCTGAGAGATGCGACAGGTGCAATGCGACAGGAGCCATTTTCTATTTACGCTGTGGATCTGACTAGTGTTGGCTTAGGTTGCTACGGTCGGCTGCAACGTCGTAAAAGATAGCAAGAAACTAAAACTTAGGGCAGCGTAATATGCTTTGCCGTGTCCGAGGAAAAGGGGATCCTGGGGTTGAGCCGACGCTGGGTGATTGGACCGTTAAGGCCCCCCGGCAGAGGCAACACACCCCTTCGGCCCCGGCTTCACGTAGACGGCACCCCTGAGCTGACCCACTCAGGGGAATCAGCAGTCGCCTTTTCCTCTCTCTCTCCCTACATCTTCGTCTTTATCTCTTACTATTTATCTGTCCTGTCTTCTACTCTCTTCCGTTTACTTCCAAACTTCCTGGCGGCTAGGGTTAACCCTGTGCAAATAGCCTACCTTGGTCTAGGCGCATTGGGTTATAGTGGCGTTGTACGGCTGGCGTCTGCAGGTTTCAGCATTTGTAAACTTGTAGCGTCCCCTCGTTGGGCTCCGTGGTGGGTGGCCGCCAACGCTGCTGAACAACAATAAGGAAGACATGCATGGAGCATTCCCACTACTGTCTGATCGTACCGGCTTAAAGCCGGTACGCACCGATGATCTCACCAGAGAAGGATTGGCCACCCTGGTGCAGTATCTGGCCACCCCCTCCCGTAGGCATTCGTCAATTAACTCACGGCCCTCAGTCCCCACCAGCTGCGGAGCAACTGACCACGGCGGCGGTCAGATCTGCAAAGCAGCAGAGGGTGCTAGGAATCTCTGGATACGGACAGGCCACCATTGGAACTTGAACTTAGCAACGTTTAACGTTAGAACGTTATCTAGTGAGGGAAGTCTAGCTGTATTATTCGAGGAGCTAGAAGGCATTGAATGGGATATAATAGGGCTGAGTGAGGTTAGGAGGACAGATGAGGCCTATACTGTGCTACAGAATTGCACGTCATTTGCTATCGGGGCTTGGCAGACAGAAGAGAACTGGGAGTAGGGTTCCTAATTCACAGAAACATAGCTGGCAACATAGAGGATTACTATAGCATTAATGAAAGAGTGGTAGGCATTGTAATTAAACTGAATAAAAGATACAAAATGAAGGTAGTACAGGCTTACGCGCCTACATCCAGCCATGATGACGCTTCAGTTGAAAGCTTCTATGAAGACGTGGAATCGGCAATGAGTAAGGTGAAAACACAGTATACTATAGTAATGGGCGACTTTAATGCAAAGGTAGGGAAGAAGCAGGCTGGAGACCAGGCAGTAGGAGATTATGGCATCGGCACTAGAAACGCCAGAGGAGAGCTACTAGTAGGATTCTCAGAACGCAATAATCTGCGTATTTTGAATACCTTCTACCGAAAACGAGAAAACCGCAAGTGGACATGGAGGAGCCCTAATGGCGTAAATAAGAACGAAATAGACTTTATAATGACTGCACACCCAGGCGTCGTGCAGGATGTGGAAGTGGTTGGCAAGGTAAGATGCAGTGACCATAGAATGGTACGGGCTCGAATCCGCCTAGACTTGAAGAAGGAACGACAGAAACTGATACGCAAGAAGCCAATCAATGAGCTAGGACTGAGAGGGAAAGTACAGGAATTGAGAGTGTCACTGCAGAACAGGTACTCTGCTCTTAGCGAGGAAACCAACCTTAGCGTAGATACAATGAATGATAATCTGACGAGTATCATCACGGAGTGTGCAGTGGAAGTTGGAGGCAGGGTAGCTAGACAGGACACCGGCAAGCTTTCCCAGGAAACGAAGAACCTAATTAAGAAGCGTCAAATCATGAAAAACGTCAAGTACAACATACAAAATAGAACTGGCAGAGCTTTCGAAGTTGATTAATAGACGTAAAGTATGCGATGTAAGAAGGTATAACATGGAGAGAATTGAGCATGCTCTGAAAAACGGAGGAAGCGTCAAAGCAGTGAAGAGGAAACTTGGGATAGGCAAAAGGCGGATGTATGCACTAAGGGACAAAGAAGGCAAAATAACTACCAATATGGATAGGATAGCTAATATAGCGGAGGAGTTTTACAGAGATCTGTACAGTAGCCGAGACAACCACGATCTTAATACTATAAGAACTAGCAGTAACCCAGACGACACCCCACCGGTAATGATAGAAGAAGTCAGAAAAGCTTTGGAGAGCATGCACAGAGGCAAAGCTGCTGGTGAGGATCGGGTAACATCAGATCTGCTGAAAGATGGAGGACAGATTGTGTTAGAAAAACTAGCCACTCTATTTACGAGGTGTCTCCTGACGGGAAAAGTACCAGAGTCTTGGAAGAACGCTAACATCATCTTAATACATAAGAAAGGAGATGACAAGGACTTGAAGAATTACAGGCCGATCAGCTTGCTCTCTGTAGTATACAAGCTATTTACAAAGGTAATTGCTAGCAGAGTAAAGAAAACATTAGAATTCAATCAACCAAAGGAACAAGCAGGATTTAGAACAGGATCAACAATTGACCACATTCATACTATCAATCAGGTAATAGAGAAATGCTCAGAGTATAACCAACCACTATACATAGCCTTCATAGATTACGAGAAGGCGTTTGATTCAGTAGAAATATCAGCCGTCATGCAGACACTGCGGAATCAGGGCGTAGATGAAATATATATAAACATTCTGGAAGAAATCTACAGGGGATGAACTGCTACCATAGTGCTTCATAAAGGAAGCAACAGAATACCAATAAAGAAGGGTGTAAGGCAGGGGGACACAATCTCCCCAATGCTATTCACTGCGTGCTTACAGGACGTTTTCAGAAGCCTAGAATGGGAACAGTTAGGGATAAGAGTTAATGGAGAGTACCTCAGTAACCTGCGCTTCGCCGATGACATTGCATTGCTGAGTAACTCAGGGGACGAATTGCAACTCATGATTACGGAGTTAGACAAGGAGAGCAGAAAGGTGGGTCTTAAAATTAATCTGCAGAAAACGAAAGTAATGTACAACAACCTCGGAAAGGAGCAGCGCTTCGAGATAGGTAATAGTGCACTTGAAGTTGTAAAAGACTACGTCTACTTAGGGCAGGTAATAACCGCAGAGCCGAACCACGAGATTGAAGTAACTAGAAGAATAAGAATGGGGTGGAGCACATTCGGCAGGCACTCTCAAATTATGACAAGTAGATTGCCACTGTCCCTCAAGAGGAAGGTATATAACAGCTGTATCTTGCCGGTACTTAGCTACGGAGCAGAAACCTGGAGACTCACAAAGAGGGTTCAACTTAAATTGAGAACGACGCAGCGAGCAATGGAAATAAAAATGGTAGGTGTAACCTTAAGAGACAAGAAGAGAGCAGAGTGGATTAGGGGACAAATGGGAGTTAAGGATATCATAGCTGCAATAAAGAAGAGGAAATGGACATGGGCCGGGCATGTAGCACGTAGACAGGATAACCGCTGGTCATTAAGGGTCACCAACTGGATTCCCAGAGAAGGGAAGCGGGGTAGGGGGAGACAGAAGGTTAGGTAGGCAGATGAGATTAAGAAGTTTGCGGGTATAAATTGGCAACAGCAAGCACAGGACCGGGTTAACTGGCGGAACATGGGAGAGGCCTTTGTCCTGCAGTGGACGTAGACAGGCTGATGATGATGATGAATATGCTTATTTCTACATTTAATGATTATCTGATGTGTACGAAGCTTGTAAACGCTTGTTTATTTTTTTATTGCTATTCACTCAATGCTCACTTGGAAGGTGCTGCGATCGACATCATCAAGTCAAATGTCATTCACTTTCACGGAGGAAGGACCTTTTTCACGGACCTTTCCTTCCTCCGTGTTCACTTTGGACGTGTAGCAGCGCCGCCAAAAAAAAAAAAAAAAGTCATTCGGGAACTGAAGGCCTTCGCCACCGAATGTCATTTTCTATGCCCGTGTGGCACGGGTATATGTCAATCTATATAATTAGGGCTTCGACTTCGCCGTACGTAGAATTACATTGCGCATGCCCTTTTTTTGAAATCACATCCTACGATCTTTGCGCACAGAATTATTTGGCATGGCTCTACTAATTGAAAAGTTAATTACTCTAAATGACTTATTTCCGTTTCTAAGTGATGTTTTGAGTAATCTTAAAATATGCTTTCTTACAAATGATCAAAGACAATGTGACGGCATATCGAACAAACAAATACCGCATTTCCATGATTTTCGATAATTTTAGGCACATTTATTGAAGAACCAAGTGAGATGTTAATGAATTTCAACAATAATATATTTATTGCACATTTCTTCGTGAACTAAATACGTCTTATATAAAGACGAATCTGTAAATCTGTAAATTTTTTTGTTTACTATTTTTTGTTCTGTGGTCTAATGTGAAGATGACAATCTGTATAATTTCTTCCCACTCCTGTATGAGCCTGTTAAGGCTTACAGTATCAATAAAAAAATCCACAGCGTGTATTCAAATCAACACGTGAATGGAAGTCAATTAAGTTATTACAAAGTTAAGTTTAGGGAACTATGAGCTGGAGTGGTTTGTTACTATCAGTTATATTCGTGCAAGTCGATGCAGAGTCAACGGGAGCATATAACCACATGGATGTGCCGTTCAATGTGTATATTAGGAAACTCTATGCTCCAGCTACCACGGCTGTAGTGGTTTCTGGTAGGTGTACTGTGCCACGGCTCCTTCAAGCAGGCGTAATATTTGGCCGCACAGATCCGAAACTATAGAGCGTCAAACGCTGTCACTGTCTCACCTGGTAATGCATTGCGGAGAGTGGACTAGAAACTGTTGTTGTTGTTGTTCACCTACTTATCGTGGCGTGCTTCGCGCACGATTTCACACGCGTTGGTTAAACTGGTTATGAGAAGTAGAACAAATGCGCAGACGCCCGTGTCCACAATCTCCGGTCATTACCGGTATGTGCAACTGAACCAGCTGCACGGAGTGCGCAGATGGAGGTGAAAAAACTCGAAGGCACTCACGTTGGCTTACACTGAATTCGACATAATACTGCACATAATATTGCTTTCACTTGCAACAGCAGCAGGTCATAGACGTCTTCATGAAACGCTTTTCCGAACTTCCCCAGTCGCTGCTGTTTCGCAAAAGCCTCCACTTCGTGCCGAAAAGGGTGACATTGGTCATATCTCTAATTATTTTAGTGCTTCTACTCTCTCTAGTACGTTGTCACATCTGCTTCTGGTGGCGCTGCCATCGCTATTGTCGCACATGGCGGCTTGCACAGATGGGTGTTCGCGTCGTGCTGTCGCGAGCCGTGTGAACACGTGTTGATCAGTTTGAGCGTCGCTACAGTTGTACAAAGACAATGAAGCGTCCGGCCAAGTCAGCAAAGCCAATGGTACTACTGCTACCAGATGCTTTCGTTTGAATGAAATTCTCGAAGATGATCATCAGTGCAAGCGTGGTGATTGCGGCTGCCGTTTTTACAGCTGTCGTCGACATGTGTGGTGCCCGGGACTGTGTTTTTTTTTCTTTTAGTCCTATGTTTCTTTCTTATAGACACGCCTTGCCTTACTGAGTGCTTTATCGTAAGCTTCGGCACTAAACCTTGTGTCGTGGGCAACGGGCATCATTTGCAACGAGCCAAATGGGCGGTGATATCTGTAGTTTTCGAACACACGACGTTGTTGACGGTATTTGCGAAGTGCTCTTTCCCGTTTGGTGTGTAAAGTTTAGGCGAAAACGGTCAATCGGTTGAGTCGGACCGTGTGGCGTCAACGATCACGACATTGTTTACACTGTCGACTTTCCAGCGCGGTACGTCATGGGACCCCTGAGCGTGACGGTTGGTTACATAGCAATTGATCGACCACTAGATCTGTTTGTTAATGCGGGCTAACGTTAAAAGCAACAATGGGCGTCGCTGTACGATTAGCTTGTGTACCTGTACTTGAGGTAACATTACTACACCAATCAAATGACCGATTTGCTATTGACCGTTAATTGATAAAGGCGTTGAGCTGGCTCAACCAAATGACCAAAAAGCAGTGTGCTGAACCGGAATTGTAACTTCGGGCTTACTGCATTGCACTAAAAGAAAGGAAAGGCAAAAAAGATTGTGCCCAGAAATGAAACGAAGAACACGAGAAACATACCGTAGACGGCCAGTGCCTGTTAAAAAATTCAGTAAATTGGCTTGCCCTGTAAGGATTTTTTTATTGTTCGTTTTGCTGCACAACTTAGTCATAGCCCCGATGGCGTAATTTTTGGTGTGATGTCAAGCTAAAAAGTTTCACAAAGTGTCCTTTTATTGGTGTTTGCATGATTTTCAGTGCTTAGTGCCTCCTAATTTCTTAACTACGCCTAAATCATAAGTTCCAAGCTCTCCTGACTTGCTTTACATGCTGTCTCTCTTCCTTCATACCAGTGAGTGTACGATGGAGTGGATTACAAAGGGGCAAGAATCTACGTTCGTCAGTGCGCGTCATAACCTTGAACACTTTTTTTTCCCTTTGAACTTACAACTTACTACCGCTGTAATCCCAAGTTTACTGGTGTAATTCTATGCTTTGATTAATTCTAGCACAACAGAGTGCAGCGTGGGCATCGCAAGGCATAGTGCGGTGGAAGCAGTTAGCTGTGCAGGGCACTGCCCCCAATTCAGCCAACGATTGTGGACTTTGTGTTTAAGAAGCTGTCATTTTTGGTTATGGCATCTTTTATCGAGAGAAGCGAGCTATTTCCAGCCAAATTCAAAAATTATTTGGAAACTCCAGGCTGCACGCGAACGGTATAATATTTAAATCGCATGAGCTTTTTTTTTTTGGGGGGGGCCAAATCCATAACTGAAGCTAGCTCAAATAAGGCTGTGTTGACACATACATACTCTCAACGTTCATGTAAAACAGTAATGATTTATTAATAATAATGAGTACTTTATTATTTTTGTTTTAGAATAAAGTTGAAAGTATGTATGTGTCAAATACAGCCTTATTTAAGCTAGTTATGGTTGTCGATTTGGCCCATTTCAAAAAAAGGCTCCTCACATGTTCTCAGGAGGCTTGACTACTGATTGGCAACGTTTTCTTACCATATTCAAAAGTGGCTAGGCCTCATTGAAAGGTGCCAAGTGTCCTTATCAGTTTGTGACAATAATTTTTATCATTATAATGAAATAAGATCTGCATGTACGTAGCACTCTAAGGGTCCAGCTTGTAAACCATCCGCTGTCTCATGTCAAAAGGTCATGCAATGGTCAATACACGTTTGAAACAAGTCTAGTAATTCTCAAAAGCAATGCAAAATAAACTGACAAGGTCTAAAGTAATATAAACTGCAAAAATAGCGATGTAGTTATCAGAATAACTTACCTAAACTTATGAAAATGCTTCTAAAATATCTGGCCAGTACCTGCGCTGTGTTAAAAGCCAACTCCGGCGATTTTTCGAAGTCAATGGATTTCAATGAAATTTGCTGGATAGGTTCCTTTGCAAATTTCTGTCGTTTATGCCAAATTACAGGCTTGAGAGTTGCGTTGATTGTTTGCAAGTGAATTTTGAAGATTGCCTCGAAAAGCTCACCTTGCTTGCCGGAATTATTGGCAACACTGTCTGTGTGACGTCATGTTTGACATGTCAGTTGAAGTGACGCAGCCGATGGCATTGCTACTTCGGTCACTACAGTGTTTACTGTGCTGTCCATAAAGCAATGGCATCATTGTTTGGCACGGGTATAGCACAGGAAAGCTTTTTTCCTTCCTCCTTGGTGTTTGGCCGGCGCTTTGCTGGTCTGGATTTCACAGTTTTCATGCCACGCACCCCCGGGACCAGCCTACCGCCTCCAGTTCTTACCAAACAGTACGTCATATGCAGACAGGGCGCCCGCTCAGGTTTCGGTATAACACATTTTTGCTTATTAAAAATTACTCTCAAATTTCTTGAGCATTTCAGCTATTGGGCTCAAGACAAGAGTGTCTCATGAACATAAAAACACCATTACCTTGATATGGTCGAAATATCGCCGGAGTTGACCTTTAAAGAGGATGCTACTGCCACGGCAAGTGCGCAATGTTCAAGAGAATCGTTGGGTTGTCAGGGCTATGCACTTCCTCAGGTTTCCCTCCTGTGGAGTTGCCTGTAGCTTAGTATTTGGAACTATGCCAAGATCAGAGTTGCTACTGGTGGCTACTTTTCACTAAACTAGTGAATTTGAGAAGCCCGTGGTGACTTATACTTATTAATGGCAAATTTTTGGCGATTTTCAGCTTGGGTCCTGACTGAGTTATGCATTCTGTGCTCAGTGTCCTTGAAACGATTGGGCGACAACATTTTTAATATTTTTCATAGTTTTAGACCCATCAGTAGAAGGTGCACTTTACGTGTGATTCAGTATGTCTGTCCTGTTTCTTCAGTGTATCTCCTCAGTTCAACTGCATAGATTCTGGAGGCACTGGTGCGTTCGTCAGCAACCTTCCATCAAAACTTAGCTTAGTGGACTGCTTTGTGTGCCGCGAGATTGTAATTGGGTTGTTCGATTATCGTTCACACTATTCCACTACAATGAAATTCTCGAAACCTACAGGAAGGCTACGCACGCCATCCCTTTCTTGTAGTGACTGCTTCGATCTGTATTCACTACAACTGAAACCATTACAAATTTTTTTACAAGGTGCTAGCATCCAGGGATGCTGCTGGTACGTGGATGTTTTTTTTTTCAGTGCCCCCATGGTGAAGCGGGTGATGCGACTGGCATTGAAAAATGTCAATATAATTTGAGTTGTGGACAGTAATTAGCAATCTTTATTTCTAGGCACGCCACACATATGTAGAGTGGCAACGTTATTGTTGAAATTTGAAGGAAAATGGTGACTTCTGGAGACTTTCCGCTCATTGTTTGGCGAATTTCACTCGAAAGTCAGTGGTAACCCTGGCCAATATGTATATGAGAACTGCATTACCTTGGTCTTGACCGCAGAATTAGTCTTACTTCATGAAACACTAGATTTAGAGTTCTTGTGTCACTGTTCTAACTGTGATGGCTTAACTATTCCCCCTTCACTTTTTGAAACTTCAAGGTGTCACAGCGAGCCAAGATGGTGCCATCCAAATCGAGAAAGCCTCCGCCAAAACCGCCCTCACCTGATCCTGAGTCAGAGGATGACTTAGAGGATGAGGAGGACGAAGACCTAGACTACTCCGATGGCGACCAGGACATCTCTCAGTTTATGGGTGGCCTCGACGACGACGATGACGAACAAAATGCGGAGTCTGGGGCAGGCCAGAAGCGAGCCGTCGAATCTGCGGCCGACTCACAGGCTTCCAAGAAACTCAAGAAGTCAGACCTGTACAAGCCACCAACAGCGGAGGAGCTCAACAACCTCAAGGAGGTTGAGACGCTCTTTCATTCGAACCTGTTTGGCCTGCAGGTGAGATCGTCAGTCTTGGGAGGTTTGTTCGCTGAGCTAGTTACTGTGGCGGCCTCCGAGCCACTCTTTTAAATGTTGGAACAGTATACTTTTCTACAGTCTCTTGTATGCATTTCTCCATGTAGCAATATGGATATTCTGCTATTAGTTTTTGTCGTCTTGAAACATAGTGTGATAAAACGTTAAAGTAAAGCAAATGTGGGACTATCATTATTGACACTGGTGCAGTAGCCTTAAGTGTGCAATTTAGTTGCTTGATTGTTAATAAAAGTTTATTTAGGCTTTTAATAACCAAGACTCTCGCATTTGTTCTGAGAAAATTACACTCTTTGAATTGTTCATTTGTACGAATGTCTTTCTAATGGATGAGAAAATGTGAATGCGATAATCATCAATCGCTGTTTGGTGTGGTATGCATAAAAAATGTTTTTAAAAATACAACAGCAGTAAACTCATGGTAAGCTTACCAAAAAATAACTAATACTGAAGCAAGCATGCGGAATTACTCCAACAAAGCAAACACCAAATAATTCTGCTTTATATTAGCTGCATTTTTATTATAAGTGTAATTTAAACCTTTAGTGACAAAGTGCATTCACCAAGTTTGCTGTTTCTCTTATCTTTCTCTTTTTTCTATTCTTAAAATCTTATGGCAAGAGTTGAATCGTTGGTTGTGTACTGTCTCGCAGCTGTCGGACATGCTGAAGGAGATCACTCCGAAAGAGAAGCACAACCACCACTTTGACGCCTGGCTTGGTCTCTTTCGAAAGACACTCACAACTATTCCGTCCTGGGACCACCCTCGAGTGAGTCAACCTTCTGTTTCTGATAAAGTGTGATCTCAGTCGTTGAAATTTCTGGAAACTTCACCAGAGGTCAATGTACCGGAATGGAATGAAAACCGAGAACGAAAAACAACTAAAAAAAGCATTATTTTTTTACCTGAACGAAAACGCTACCCAAATGTTATAAATTATTCAGTTTTGGAGGGAAACCAAACTTTATAAATCGTTTTGGGGTGAAAACTTGACGATCCGGGACAACCAAGGTCACGCATCGCGAGCAATAATGAGAGTACCGTACCAGGACGTATCTTAGGCAGGAATTGCAAAGTAACAATGTGTTGAAATTGTACAAAAAATGAAAACAGTGGCAACCAGCGGTCTTAGTATTAACCCAAGTGCACTTTCGTGCGCCTGTGACACATACCAAGGTGGAGAAAGCATGCTTGGTGCGGAAGTGTGTTTTATATGAACAGCGGTCTCACATATGAGAGGTACGCTCGTTCACGGGCTGCTCCTGAGATCACACTCAGCTGACGCAAAGCGTTGGGCCTGCTAGGAAAATTCATAATTAAATTTCTAAAAAGTCTACTTTAATGTAGGAAGGCACTGGTTTGCGCTGATTTGTAGCTAATTGTGGTACAATCAGTTGTGCTCATCCAAAAACGTGGCTGGAACGGGTCCTACCCCGTCCCACTTTCGTTGGAGGAGTGTAAGTACAACTAAAGAAATATTTTTATTGTTACTCGACAAAGATTTGCACACAAACAAATAATGTTATGAACTGTTACAAAATATTTCTTCTTTTTCATTCCGGAAGAGAAACAGAATAGAATTTTTTTGGTGGAATGAAACTAAGACGGAAACGAAAAGAATTTTGTTCCGTCACCCTGCCAGACATAAATTCTGCCCTGGTATCTGTGGGACCTATCAGTGTAATGGTTCAGCTGGCACATAGACGGTGGCCGATACATGGATTTGCCCAGCGTATTGTTCTGATGACTTTGAACGACATTTTGACTAGTCATATATATTTATTTGCTTTGATATTTGTAGTGTATAAGCACTGTCTAAATGTGCACACTAGTGAGGGTTTCCTTTAAGCAACAGAAGCACATCTCGAAGACGCCAGAATCTTCACAAGATCCAAAGAACATGTCATAGCCACTGCATTTTAGACAGCACTGCATCATATGTAGTTAGAACCAGTCGTAGCCATAATGCTGTGCTGGTTGCAGTTATATGTATGATGAAGAATGATAAGTTCATAATAGTAATGCGGGGACATATTCACATGTTGCTGGGGCATCTTCTGAAATGACTCTTTTGAAATGAGTGCTTCTGAGATAGGTCCGCCTTGTGTTCTTTCTTGTGGTGTAAATTTTACACGATAGGAATATTTTTATCATTAGCAATAACTGCATGAAATTCAGTCTCCAAGATAAAGTAATTAGACCTCACAAAATAGTTTCCTTTAAGGGGGCAGACTGGTCTTTGGGACTAAAAAGTGACAAATAGTTTAATTTTTTTAAATGGGCATATTTGGTTTCTACAAGTATTTTTCTATGACTCTTCAAAATTTCACACACCAGGAAGTGGTATGTTTCTTGTAATGTCATTCTAACTTTCCAGATTCTTGGTGCTGTTAACATGCAGAACCTGCAAAAAAATAGGGAACCGACTTTGAGGCTTCTTTATAATTTGCCAGCACCTGTGTTAGAAGCTCTGCTACGAATTTATGAGCACCTTCATGAGGATTGCAAAACATGCGCACCATGATTGTTGATCTTCAAAGAAGCTGTGTGTTTTCAGTTTTTTCCATTTTTCTCAAAAAAGTGAATTTACGACTGTTCAATATTGAGGCCTCAGTATCTCTGCAGCTAGGGCAGGTACAACAATAATTCTTTTTGCAATGGAAACCTGTATGTGTGTAGAATACAAGTATGAGAGCAGAATTTAGAGCACAAGCCTTTTTAATTAAATACTCATCAAAATTGTAACACAATGCCAACTACTTTTGAAAATGGATAGTTCATTTTGCTGTAAAATAACCAAGAAAGGCCTAAAAACAACAACAAAAAAACTTGCATACTTTCAACCTATAGTCATTAGTCTATGTTGGCATACCTTAAATATCACTTTTAATTAAGTGTTTTTTTTCTCTGGTGGCCTTAAACAATAGGGGGTGAACTTAAGTTATTTCGGGAATAAGATGAGTTACAGGAAAACTAATCAAATATTTGAAATCAGCAGAAAAATTGTATAATTCTGTGCAGTTTGATCAAGATCGCTGAATAAATAAACAAAAAAACATCTAAAAACAGTCTCCCCCTTGAAGGGGCCTGGCAGTACTTTTTCAAGTAGCTATGGAATCGATTCACTAAAGGAGCTTATTGCCTCACAAATCCACTGCCGCAGAAAGTTTTAAAATCTGTCAAGTACGAGCGGAGTTGCAAAGATTTGTTGCGCTGCAAATGTATTCTCTCTTCTCTTGTCCCAACTAAAGCGCTTGAAGCTAAGCAAGGAGAGATGGCAAGGGGAAAAGAAAAGCATAACACATTCCTCGTGACCTTGAGCACTCTTTCTCTATTTTTTTTCTTCGAATACACCGCTTTTTAGTGCCTCGGCACGTGCACATGTGGACAAGTCATGGCTTCCCTCGGCGATCCCTGTCACGAAAGAGCGCACCATGTTCAAATCAGCCAATGGTGGATACAACGGCTGTGACGAGTGATTTTTGCGCTCCTTCCGACATCTGCCGAGAGAAGAGAAAGCAATTTTTAGCTGACTTTGAGAATGTATTGTGAATTCCCGGCCGCATGCTGCGCTATAATATTTGGCTCGCATGTTCTCGGGACCCTCTACTACCGATCGGTGGTGTTTTCTGACCATGCTCAAGAAGTGTTGCAGTAGCCTTTTAATTTAAGTCGTTTCAAGAAGTGTTGCAGTAGCCTTTTAATTTAAGTCGTTCGCTTTTTTTTTTTTCATTTGTTCATGTCGTCCCAAAACAAAGATATGATTATGAGGGCTGCTGTAGTGGAGGGTCCTGGAAAATTCTGGTATCTGGTGTTCTTTATTATGTACTGACATCGCACAGTACACCAGCCTCTACTGTTTCACCTCCACCAAAATGCGACCGCTGCAGCCGGTATCAAACCCGCAACTTTTCGGCCAGCAGCCCAGCACTGTAGCCACTATAGCGACTATGCGAACCTGGTAGACTAGTTTGTGTTGAATGGATTGCTTTCCTTTCTGCCTTGACAGGACAATCCTGAGGCGGTGCTCAAAAAGGTGGCAGTGCCGCTTCCGACTGAGTTGCCACGTGACCCAAAGTGCCGCTTCCGGTTTGTGCCCCCCAGCACCGTTCAAGTGGTGGGAAGTCACGCCTTTGGTGGGGCCGTCGGTCCGGATGCCGTCGTAGACCTGGCATTGGAAATGCCTCTGGTGTGTACCTGGAAAGGGCTAACCCTGGTATTCAATTGTGTGCTTGAGCTATGAAAACAGATTAGTAAGTGAAGCTTCAATAAGTTGCAGGTCTTGGTGGCGGCAGTGGCACACCGTATTTTCTGGCATATGACCTGCCAATGCATGTCAACAGTACCTCCAACTTTAACTCTACAAAAGAGAGAGAGATAGAAACTTGGCATGTTACCCGTACCCCTCTGTTTTAAGTATTTCTTTGTTTGTTTGTTCGGGTTATGTGTGAGAAAATATGGCAATTTGCAAAAAAAATATGGCTCCGATGAGGCTACAGAAATGGGTGTCCATGCAAATACTAGGCTCTCAAAGGCGCACCAGTCACAAGCATGTTTATATGCTCTGTTTATCTATAACTGATGATTTCTGGCTTGTGGGCTTGCTGGCGATCAGCCATTTATAATGTGGAAATGGTACCTTTTGTCGAAGAAAATGAGCCATTAAGTATACACTTCCTACCTTTTATCAAGGTCACTTGTAACTTCATCGTTGCCTTTCAGTGTTTTTGTGCCTGTTCATCATTGTTGCCTGTAGCAACAGATGCGCTGCACTAGTAGCACATATATGAAGGACCCATTTTCGTCATGGAGAGAGCAAAAGGTTGGGAAGGGGTATTGCACAATGAAACAGATAGAAAAGTACTGGTAGGTCATGCACTGTCATGCTGGGCTTCGCTAGGCCCCATTTTTTTAATAGGGGAAGAGACCCTCAGTTTTTTTTATTAAAGGAATATCTATTATAAGGCTTAATCAGTTAGTGCCCTACATCATCTTCGCAGTGTTCACTTGAGTGAAGAAATAAAGAGAGCGCTTGCAAGCTGCATGTCCACTTTGCCTTTGCAGCATTCTTTTGAGCAGCAGTGCAGTAGGGACATTTAGGGCAAGTTCAGTAGCATTGCTGGGGAAGGTGAGGGATTTATCAATGATGACGCGCACAGAACGTACTGAAAATGTCGTCACTACACGTGGCAATGTGTTCGTGCACCTTGTATAAATCACATCGTAGACTCGAAGCCTCCTTCCACACCCTGAGGTTCCTCTAGGCTTTCGCCATAGAATTCTTAAGAAGTTCTAAGTGTCCGCCATAACTTTTATGGCTGTGTGAATCAACATAACTCTTTCCGTTAAGTCAGATAGACTATAGTTCTCGACAGAAAGGTTTCTTGTTCACGCTGATGTGGGTGTGGGACTTTTCTCTCTTTCTCTAAATTGCCAGGAATGCTTTGAGAAGACAGACTTCTTGAACCAGCGCTACCATGTGAAGCGGGCGCTTTACCTCGCGGTCATAGCATCTCGTCTCCGGAAGTCGGAACTGGTTGAAGAGATGGCATTCAGCACTCACCGCGGAGATGTCGCAGCTCCCACATTGCTGCTGAGGCCATCGGGTAAGCAATTGCCAATGTGACGGTGTGTTTGGATGTTGCCGTATGACAAGTGTTCAGAAGCATGGAATTCATTTAGACTGACAGATTATGCCTTGAGAACACTTTTTAATTTTTCCATCAACTGTTATTCATTTAACCATACAGTCTAACCCATTTACAGTTAAACCTGGATATATTGAAATTGACAAATTGCCGTAAAATTTTGTTGTAAAAAGGATTTTTAATATGCAGGTTTGCTATGAAAATACGGAAAGTGAATGCACAAATTAAAGAAAAGCGGGACTGAAGGCAGAGCTAACCTAATACACTTACTTAGTGGTAAAAAGCTCCGTTATTATTGCGATAGCAATTATATGGGCACTCTGGGCGGGATTTTGTCGTTGCCACGATGTTCTGTAACAAGTCCAACTTGACAACATGCCCCCGCGCATTGTATCTTTTACAAGCGGGTAAAGGTGTGCGAGCGCTGCTGAAGCAGGGGTTTGCGAGTTAGGCGGCAAATGTAAAGCCTACCCGGCTGGTAGTTTACATTATGTAAAGGTATACATTCCGTAAAAACCCGCGCGTGCGCAGATCCTTTCCCGAATCTGGTAAGACGGTACTGCAAAGAAGTATACGTACAAGCTAAAAGCCCCTAATAATGAGCGCTCGCTCTTGACAGGTGCGCCATGCGCGCCGCCGCCACTTTGTGCTTTGTCAGTGGCGGGACACCCACGGAAGATGCAAGCTTGTTTTAAAATGATGAAATCCAGGGAAATATTCCTAGATTGTTCGTGGGGAAAATTTGTTATATCAAGGTTATAGTAGGCTTAACTGTATAACGACTCGAAAGTGCCACAGTAAGTAGTCGTTATTTCAGTAGTTCGTTGTATATTGACCTGCCTGTAAAAACGTCCACCTTGTGGCCAAGCCGCTTTCTTTTTTCGCGTGCATTTTTTTTTAAGTGTGAACAAGCTGTCTGCTGACCAGTTAGGTATTTTCTCGTGTTAAACGACGCTCGTTTGCTCACAAGTGAACCACGACCGCAATGAACTCTCGCCTTTCCACTGAAGCACGTGGTACTGCCACGTCAAACGAATCATCCGTGGCTAGTTGTGTACAGCACGTTGCCTACTCGGTTCTCGCCGTCGCATGCCAGTCGCATTTGAGTCCAATGTATGTGCACGTTTGTGTGTTCTTTGCGCATGCTTCACTCGGGATCGTGCTAGGGTGCGGTGAGTAGCCTGTTCATTTAACCATAGCATCCTCTATGGTTTAACAAAACGAAAGTGCAGCCTTGCACGACGCGGGGGAAGTGAACTTGCGAGCGGCACCTTGACACGCTTGTGCTACCGTCACTCCGCCAAGCAGCTATCTGCAGATGACTGGGATAAGGTTGCCGGCGATGAGCCGAAATGGCATGTTCATCGCCATCGACCACCTGGCCATCGCTCTTTTTGGATGCTTATTCCTTGAGTGCACGGAAGTCGTTATCACTAATCGACTGGTGTCTACCGTTACTGAAAGGTGGAAAACCTTTTGCAAAACCTTTTGCGGCACATTGTGGTGTCATTGTTGATTAATCATCGGCGGTCGTTGATGCAGGCAAGGGCATCAGAAAAGTTTGCCGTGCAAAAGCTGAACGCAAGTCTTCATGCTGTCTCCTATTTATTTTAGTTTATTTTTACCCTTTCGCTTCCGTTCTGCCGGTGAAGAAATGTCTGGAAAGTGAGCCACCTCGCTCGCAACGTCCGACATCTGTGTGCGGTGCACGCCGCGGTCTACGATATCTTTGTCGTAAGTTTCAAAGGGTAGCATAGGGAAATCGTAAGTGCATCAACATAAGGTAGTTATAACCGATAGATTGTTATATCTGGGATCGTTATTAGTGTGTTAGACTGTATTTGAATTTTGCAGACTTCTGTGAGGAACTCTGGAATGATTTGTCTGTTCAGTTGACTTACTCATTGACTGAATCACTATCAAAGTACATGTGTGTTGTGTATGAGGTTGTTAATGTCAAGTACTGTTAAGTGGCAAAATAAACGAGACAGTGCAGTGAAATGATATTCCTTTGTTATTTCTATAATAAATTATAGAAAAGAGTTACAAGTGGGAAGAAAAGAAAAATGCTGAGCATACAAATACATTGTCAAAGCGTTGAGATTAAAGGTAAGCTAAGAAAGTCAGCGTCCACAAACTACAAAGAAAAGTTTATCTCACAGTTTGGTCGATGTCAGAGTGTCATGGGTGGCACTGCAGTGAAGCCTCGTCTCCACCGGGTCTACTGGCTTGGGTCCAGAGCCCAACTGCCCTGAGACCCTTGAACAGCTCGGCACTTACGTCTTCACTCGGATGTTCTGAAAACCAGTCACCTCGTTTTCCTCTTTCTCCTCCTCCTTGCCGCGTTCAGAGCATTTCCTTTGTTTCTTCCTCTTTTTTTCTTCAATTTGATGGACTCCGTGAGGTTGCAATTTCGAAGTTCCACCGACACAGGGCACCACACCATTCTGAGTCCAACAGTTACAGTCAGTACTCATGACAATGTGGGAACACTTCATATAATTAAGGAAATACAAGAGGAGGTTTCTGTGTTGTGAACTTCCCCTTAAATTGCACATCAGAAACACTGCTTTGAAAAACAATGCATTCTGTCATTATTCGTTCCTTAAACTGTGCTTGTAGTGCAGTGTGTAACTTTTTTTTTTACTATCTTGAGTATAATACACCAAAATTATGATATATACAGGGAACCTATTGAATTGCCCTCAGTGCTCTTCTTGATATGCTGAAGTTAGCTTTTGACAGAGTGTTTGTATTTTGGCCAATTATCATATTAATTAGGTTTCACTCAAGTAACAGTTTTTATTATGTTTCTTTTACACAAACATGCCTCTACGACCAGGTGTTATGCAGGGTAGTGTTGTAATGTTTCTGAACTAAGAAACATTTTGTGTGATATGTGTTCGATGTGAAATGTTATATTTCTATTAAACCAGAAACATCAGGAGCGCCATGTGCTCTAAATGATCTTTTATTTTTTGTGAAGCGCCAGCGCCAAAGCACTGTGTTGTAGGGGTTCAGAGCTCCCGTTCTCTGGAAACCTTTCACAGGCCAAGCTTGGAAGCACTTTCGAGTCCGACTGCTGCCTTACCCGTGCGCAGAGCAGTTCAAGGAATCCCGATTCGTTCCGGCACGCAGCAACCTGCGGGCATCGTGGTTTTTCAAGGAACACCCCAGTGGTGCGTGAGTGCTCATGCTCATGTTTCAATTGTCAAAAAATGGAAGAACATTCCAGTACAGACAGCTTGTACCCCAAAAACAGTCATGTGCAAATGAATGAGAAGTTAGTAAACAAGGGTTTGAAATCGTTAGCCTGAGAACACAATCTCACACAGTTGATTAGGTGGTTGCCAAAGGCTGTTTAGGCCTCGCAATAAACGTGCAGTTCGAATTTATGCTGACATTGCACATGCTGACAAAAACAAGAACAAAAGAAAAACATGCTTGTGTCGGCGTCAACTCCTTCGCGTTTCATTTCTCCACGATTGTACTGCACGGCCAACTCTAAAAAAGAGCGCCAAGTTGGCACTTTTCAGTAGATTATAATCGAGCCACCATGAGAGGTTTTCCAGATCTTGTTTACAATAACGGATGTCTGCTTAGCACTTTGTGTTGGACCCTTTCTTTCCTATTAGTGATAAAAAACTGCTGCTGTAATACAGTTGAATCTGTTTATTGGGAACTATAAAGTACCATGAGAAGTGGTGGCTATATCAGTAGTTCACTGCATATGAACTCACCAACTCACCCTTCAGAATGTGTGCAAATTTCAAACCAGATAATTTTCTTTTTCGGTAAATCAAAAATTTAAGGGCTAATTTCTCTGTGTTAGACATAATATTAATTAGAAGTAACAAACAATGATGTTAAGTACTATATAAAATGTTAATTTTAGTAACAGTGATATAAATAAGAGGAATGTAAAATGTGATGATAAACGGAAGGGTTGCTGGTGCTCTGCAGTTTAATTGCTAAGTGCTAACAGTTCTTCTTGTGTCTAGATAAGCCTTTTTGTTTCTTGAAGCAGCACTCATTGCTTGCTTACCATTGAACTGAGCTGCCTTTGCAATGAGTTGAGTGTGTGCTACTGGAAGAGTTCACAATAATGTC
Source organism: Rhipicephalus annulatus (assembly GCA_013436015.1). NCBI lineage: Eukaryota > Metazoa > Arthropoda > Arachnida > Ixodida > Ixodidae > Rhipicephalus > Rhipicephalus annulatus. The sequence continues at coordinate 363,051 of WOVY01014709.1, read as the reverse complement.
TGCGAAGAAATCCTTCCAGGTGTCTTCAAAATCCGTACCTGCCTTAATGGCTTTTATGGCTGTGCGTCAGCCCTAGCAGGCTGACCAGCTGGGTCCTTGTGTCCAGAGAAGCGCAATAGATGGAAGACTGCTTAATTGCAGTGGCAACAATGAGCTTCCTGCGAACGACACCCACTCCAAGTCCCCGTAATGCTCTGGCGTTCCTGCACAAGGCCATAGCACATTGTGGCGTGTCAGCAACAATTAGTTGTTTCCTAATCAAAGCGTTCACTACTCTTGCTGTGATATTTCTTGGGGGCCATGCTGCTCACAGCCAATTGACCAACAGAGTTTAGTGCTGCTGCGTTATGCTCGTACATTGTTAGATCAAGGTAATGTCATAATGTTATGACATGACATCGTGACTACCTTGTTTGCTGCCATATAGTGCGTGTGCATGTTTAATTAATTAAGATTATTTCGAAGTTGGTCAATCACCTGTGAAGACAAAGCATCCAGACTCAGTGCAGTGGAACTAACGACAAGACTACCAAGAGAGTGGCAGTGCCTGAGCTTGAGGCTGACTTCCCTTGTTTGCTGCACACGACACTATTTTTTATAACAGAGACTCACATTCAAATGATGCTACAGTGGAACCACTCTATGAGAGACATGCGCCGGAGAGCAGTTTTTGTCTGTTACATGATGTGTCTCTCACATGAGGTGTCTTGCATAAGCAGGGTAGCACATATGCATTTTCTTATTAACCCTTATTTTAATGTAGGCGCACTGGTGTCTACTATACCCATTTGTCTGTTACATCAGTGTCTTTTATAATGGGGCTCGGCTGTATATGTATTAGATGTTACGTTACGACACACAGTTTCACCCACATAAATGAATTGTGTATATTGGACATTTGTCAAATTTTCTTAAAAAAAAAAATTTTTTAGATACAAAGTATTTTATACAATGGAATCTCATTTATTGAAACCTGAAGGGTCCGGGAAAATATGTTCCATTCAATGGAAGTTTCATTTATTGAGAGGTGAACAGAGGTGCAGAATACAAATACGAAAAAAATCATATCAGAGGCATTTGTTCCATTAAGCAGCAGCTTCATTTAACAGATTTTCGTTTACCGGGTGTCCACTGTACACTCCAACTTTGATATAATGAGCCCGGATATAACGAAATGTCCATTGCAACGAGGGAAATTAAAAGCACTCTTGCAATAGAAGTAGGGCTAGAAGTATACCTTCATAATGAATTTTCGGATATAACGAATTACTTTTTTTTTTGTAAAATGGAATTTCGTTTTAAGGAGATTTAATTGTACATATATCAAATTGCCTATTATATGAAAATTCTTGTGATCTTCGGACTTAACACATCTCAGTCCGACGACACATTCCACATTTTGCACTGTGATTTGTTGAACGTTTTTGCCTGCTGACTGGTTTAGTCGGCTAGCTCATCTGGTCAATAACTTCTTTTCTCCATGTTTTCTATCGAAAGGCATTTCTGAAGAGCTGCCATCGCCGCAGTACAATGCTTCGGTGTTGGCCGACATGCGCATGGTGGCCAACGCGAAGTTTCTCACCGAGAAGTTGACACAAGCTCCAGCCCTTGTCGATGCCACCCGTCTGCTGAAGGTGTGGCTGAGGAAACGTCACCTTGACCAGGTGAGACGGTCTGTCTTTCAACTTGAAGGCGTCTGCTCTATGCATGGCTGGTGCAGAGAGCCTAGCTCCGCATCCAGCTGTATACAGTCGTATCATGCACGTGCTAACGCCCCCTTCTCGTAGCGTGAGTAAGTGCAACTATGGAAGGTTTGGGCGAATAAGGCAACAGGCAGGGTCAAAAAACAACACTTCGTTGCTGCGCCAGCAATACACTCAAGTTTCATTGTAAGGAAGTAGCATATAATGCAAAAAATAACTTTGTTGTACCCAAAAATTCATTATAAAGGTATATTCCTAACACTGTTCTTCACTTACTTTGTTATAACCAATATTTCGTTATATTTGGGCACTTTATATCAAGGTTTTGAGTTTAATTCGTAAATGTTGCTTCGAAGGATGGTCTGCTCCTCGTAGAAAACAAAAGCAAAGTTTACTCCTTCGATTAATAGGTGGCTGGCAGGTCACTGCGGGTTCAATAGAGAGCGCCAGAAGATGTTATTCTTCAAAAATTAATCCTATAAGCAACTGTAAATCTTTTTTTTATATGTACCACTCTGCCGTTGAAGTGGAGCTCACTGCAGTGAAATGCACTCGCTCATATAGACTCACTGGGCCTGACCATGTGTTCTGTGAATTATGTAATTAGACTTGTGTGAAAATTACAATGTTCTTTTGTCCAGGGTGCCGGAGCCTTCTCAGGTTTTGCAATGACCCTGTACCTTGTTCACCTGTTGATGAAACGCCAGCTGAGTCCAATGATGAGTTCGTACCAGGCTGCGCGGTTCACCCTGCTGACTCTCTGTAAGAATTTAACCATTAAGCTATTTTAAAGAGACTGGCATTGTGCTGTGATGAGATTGTTGTAAAATAAGTATGCCAATTTGCTCACTGTGTACATACTCTCACCTACAATAGTTTGTTTAACGCTAGATTTGTAAGAATCTGAACTTCTAAGGTGCCTGAGCCTATGGCAGTGTTGAATTGAGAGTTTCAAATTCTGTATCAACTTTTTCAACGTTGCCTATTGAACCGCTAATGTATAGGTGCCTTGTTTGAACAAGGCCCAGTTTCTGTTAAAACTGTGTTTAATAAAGTTTTGCAACCGACTGTATCTTTACTCGTATACCTGTCAAAAATTTGCAGCGTCATCCCGAGGTTGTACGTTGCTCTCGGAACAGTCTTGGTGCTTCGGCGCCTACATGCAAGCATTTTTATTTAAAAATATAAAACACTTAACATGCATTCCAGTCACAGTGATCAGAAACCGTAATTTTGTCTAATGAATGGTGCTTCATGAGCAAAACTTTAGCAAGTAGTTTGCTAATCATTGGTCCTATTTGTTGGCAGTACCACCAAACTTTCAGTTTATTCATATATCTTTAGTTATCACTCTTGATTGAACACCTTGGACGTCCGCCTCGGTGGATCAGTGGCTATGGGGCTCAGCTGCTGACCAGAAGGTCGCGGTAGTCGCATTTCAATGAAGGTGAAACGGTGGAGGTGAAACGGCGGTTCCTGTACTGTGTGATGTCAGTGCATGAAGAATCCAGATGGTCGTAATTTCCGGAGCTTTCCACTACAGCGTCTTTCTTGATCATATCGTGGTTTTGAGACATAACAACCCACATAATAAAAAAAAAAGCATTGAATCGCTTAGACTTTTTCAGGGCTCGTGCTGATGCTTCATGAACTATGTTCCAGTGCTGACTGAAATGACAAACACTCAGAAAGGAAAGGTCAATCATTAAAACAATTGAAAGTGTCATTTCGCAATGACAACTGTTGTTGGAAATGAATGCTGCGAGTTGCTTTATGTGGATTTCCTATTTGTCCCTAATTTCTACTGGCACCTTAACGAAATCAAGGATACGACACAAACAAGCTTGTATGGTCACTTTCAGTGCTTTGCGGAGGTTGTCATCTACAAAGCAGTGTTTCGAGTTATTGTCGCCGAATCTGTCTGTTTGTCCTGCAGCGCGTTCGGACCTCAGCAAGGAGGACATCACGTTGTGCACCGAGTCAGTCGCGAATCAACCCTCACTAGAAGATTTCCACGCCAGCTATTCGCTGGTTCTTGTCGACGCTGGTGGCTTCCTAAACGTTTGTGCGCCAGTGAGCACAGAAGCATATCTCAGGGTGAGTGGCTTGCCAGACTGTCAACAAGAGCAAAATGAAATAGTTCACTGAATGTGAGTCGCTGGCGCTGTGACAGTTTAGAAGCTTATTTTATCGAATGATGATATCAATATTTTTTGTTCTGTAGTGTGGCTTCTTCTTATCTCTTTCTCAGCGTAGAAAAATCACAAAATGATCAAGTCAGAATGCCACGTCTCTGCTCTCTGTATCTGTTTCTACTGCTCCACTTTTTCCAATTTCGACGTTTTGTGTGACTTTTGTAGTTTGCTAAGTATGTACTAACTTGCCGGACAAGCAACTTTTATAAGATCAGGACAAAATTGAAAACATTGTCTCAGCTGATGTGATTAACAATAAGAAAGTCAAATTGGGCCAATAAATTACCTCAATAATGTAGTGAAGCAGAGTGCAAGTTTGGCTTGTAGTACAACATGATTGTAGTAGAGGGACATGGTTTAGGTTAACGTGAAAGTGCGTGACCTTGCATTACAAATGACTTTGCATTGTGTTACAAAATTGTGATTTGGTACTTCATTTGTGAGGCATTGCTACAATTAAGAACCCAGTACACAATCTTGAATGACGACAAGACGGCGTAATATTCAAGGCACCTGTTTTTATTTGATGCAGTGTTATGTAGACAGCAGATTATAAAGCCAACATGACATTATTTGTTGGCTTTAGGAATGTAGTTGATCTGCATGTGGATTGATTTGGCTGACAAAACATTGTGTATATTGCTCCTTCCCTGATAGGCAGCTGTTAACAGGTACGCAGATTGCAAGTTTTCTCAAAACGACTCGGCATGTGCCTTTTGTTCACTGAAGAGGGCCTTGTAAGTGAAAGTTTGGTTGGGTGTGTTGCTGTTTGTTTTGCAGGTCAAGCACGAGGCTCGCCTGGCAATCGCCTTCCTTGACTCATGTTCCGCAGACAGCTTCGAAGTGCTCTTCGTGACTCCGCTGCCTTTTGAGCGCACATTTGACTGCTTCCTGCTGTAAGTTGCCCGTTGTGTGTCTTTAACGCAGTTGTGTTGTACTTCTGAAAGTGCTGCGATGCAGTGAATGTATTGCCAGAGGGGTACTTCTGTGGGGCTTCTAAAAAGGGGCAGAAAGCAAGCTTATGTTCCGAGGAGCCCACTTTGAGAACCCTTGCGCTAAATGTTTTCAGTGAGAAGTCAGCTGCTCTGCATGCTTGTTCACCACTTCTTTTTATACGACTATTGTAGGCTTAACGAGGAGGACTTGGAGTCTGCAGTTGAGGCGCAGTCTCTCCGCGCTGAGCTGGCAGATTTCAGTGGCTCAAAGTCGAAGCCAGTTGCGAAAGCCACGTGCCAGCTCCTGCGCAAAGGCTTTGGCAACCGAGCCGATCTGGTGTCCACACGCATACTTACGCCATCGGAGGTTAGTGAACAGTTTTCTTTCTTTTAATGAGGTATACTTCTTATCTAAATATTCGTAGGTATTCATAGCATGTCACAGGGGTTTGGAGACTTTTATTCATCATGTCCATACTGGTGCGTTCAGCTTTGTCAGTTTTAAAGACACGATTATCTGTCCTGTCGTAATGTAACGTCAATCTCCATTTCTTACTGTTAAGGGTCACCATCGAAGCAGTAGCTCTTGGTACATGGTACCATCGAGCTACTGGCACATGGTGCCTCTGAAACGATTGAATGACTTTCTGTGTGTGGTACCATCATTCACTATTTGCAAATTGTGCAATTTTGCGTACTCAAATTTCTGAAAAGTTTTCAATTAGTGTAAAATTTCTGTTTCTGAAAAATGTCAACTTCGTACGGTTAGGGTGTACCCCTGAAGCAATCCTTTTTTTTATACACAGTACCATCGTACTACTGGAACGTGATGCTACTGAAGCAATCAATACATTATTCTAATGCACCATTGGCAAATTATGCACATTTGAGTACCTGAACTCTGATATCGTTTTGGTGGGTATGGAGCTCTCATTTTCAAAAAACACCTGTATGAATTCTATGTGACCTCCATGCTACAGCGAGCAATACGCCAGCTTTTAAATTCCTTAATTTTTCTTTATTCTGTAGGTCTCTCTTCAGTTTGTTTTACAAGTGTCTCTTTTTTTTTGCAGTGGAAGATCACTGAGGAACCTCCAGCCGTGCAAGAGTCCTTGGAGATTGGGCTCCTCCTTGATGCTGCACACTGCTACGCCACTGTGCAGCGTGGTCCGGCTGCGGACTCACCAGATGCGGCCGCCTTCCGACAGCTGTGGGGAGACCGGTCTGAACTGCGCCGCTTCCCGGACAGCAGCATTCTGGAAGCAGTTGTCTGGCCTGGAAAGTCCGCCTGTGAACGTCGCAGCATCATTCTTTGGATTGCACGGCATCTGCTGTCGAGGTGCGAAATATGCGAAAACATTTCAGTTACCTCTTTTTAAAAAGCCAAGGCGTAAGGTTTTAAAGAAGTGAACTGTCAGCTTTGGCAGATAAGTATAAGTGGCAAGAACTTGACTATTGTATTTGTGCGATTGTTAATTGACTTAAATGTAAGTCAGTGCCAAAAAATTGTACACCAAGAAATAGTACACGAGCTCATTTTGTAATGCAAATTTATTTGCATCAACAATTGACAGTTCAAAAATGGCGTGCAGGGCTTTTAGGGCAGCTTTGATTGTTGATAGAAGAGCTGCAAGTCAAAACAGCAGGGGCACTCCTGACGACAAATGACACCCTGCTAACAATTGGAAAAATAAGGAAACGACTTGTTATTCTCAAAACAAGCCTGCAATACTGTCATAACCACACCACAGCATGCCTGATTCTTATTTTTCCTGCCATTCCTTGTAGTCCCAGTTTCATTTCAACTTTTTATAAAATAGGTCAACCTACAATTGTGTAAATAGGGTAGAAGTTAATTTAGATTGAGTAATTAACTTAATTAGCAACCTTTTGGTGCATCTTACAATTAACAAGTTGCAGCCAGCAACTTTACTAAGCACGTCCACTTAAAAATGAAATTTCAGTGTGATGCAGATATCAGGATCTACTAAGGAAAAGTAGCCTTACGGACATCAGTTTCAATGGAAGCCTGCGTACCTTTCTTCTCACCTTTTTGTTTTCTCTCTCTCTCTCTCTCTCTTGTAATCCCATGTGCCATGGCTTAGTAGTTAATCTGCATGATTATGTCAGTGTGCAACTGTAAAAGGCTGCGCTATTCCCTCCTCAAATCCAGGTAAATATGGGCCCTCATCATTTCGCCCACATGGTTAGCTAATGTCATGAATCAGATGGCCAGTGCCTTCACCCTTTGCCTCGTGGACAGGAATACAGTGTTTTTTTTAGACGTGGATGCAATCTGTGGTCATGCTTCAGTAATCTGGGCCTGCCTCTCCTGCTTGTCCAAGTTATATGCGACTACCGTAGTCGTGTACCTTTCTGTCCAGCTGGAAACCCAATCAAAACAAACATGCTATAACTAGCATGTCTTGTCTGTGCGCAGTGCTGGAACACAAAGCTTACTAAAGTCCTCCTTAGAAACGTGCTCGGGAAACGTCTGTCTCCTGTACGTCCTAGGGGAGGATACATTTTAGGCCGTGAAGACCACTGAGCTATATGTTGTGTGTGATGCAAGAAGCATTGCATTAATCAACTCGATAACATTTTACCTTGTTTGACTTTCACACATTTGAAAATTTATCAACAGTTATTATGCAGTAAATCGTAATGACAGTAGGAAAGCGAAGGTAACCAGTGATAACCTTGTCGCTGCTTGCCGTGTTGGGGCATTGTCGCATGGGACATCGCGCCGGCATGCTTTCCACGGTTGGTCACTCAGCAAGCTTGGTTTAACCGTGTTCTACCATGGCATTGTTCTTTTTTGCAGGCATGCTGGCATCGAAGCATGCACTGTGGTTGGAGACTTCCTGGATCCGCTGTTGTGCCCCGCGGGTATTGACTTCTCGTCGTCGCACCCTTATGGCACTGGCGAAGAGCTCGGCAATGAGGTCGTCTCCGTGTATGACGAGCTGTCACGCACCCTGCGTCGTCTGCACAACCTTCCACTCACCGTGTCGTCTGTCAGAGGCACGTCTCCCACCTTGCGCCTGACCGAGGTGAGTTTGCTCGGCCGAAACTCTCAAAATGAAGCGGCTTGGGATTTCATGACATGGACAGTGTAACTGCTGATTCTTCGTTCACAAGGTGTTTCAAAACTTTCACAATACCGTATTTACTTGCGTAATGGACACACTCGCCTAGTAAACGCACCCCCAACTTCAGTCATCAAAGTTTGGATTTTTTTTTTTCCACCACGTAATAAATGCACCTCCTACATTCATTCGCTGCAGTCCTGCTAACCGACACCTGGCGCCTTCTCACCCTTTGGATCTCTTCCGTTTATTATTATTATTTTGCCGACCCATCTCGGCTCGCTCCCTCCATCCCTTTGCCCGTTGCCACGTGCCGTATTGTTTTTATTTATATCTGTGTGCCACAGCGGGGTTCCTAAACGATGCGAGTGTAAAGACATTGCATCGGATAAGCACACAACGAGCGAAGGTCACGAAACTGCCCGCGCCAAACGACGCGGGCATTTTTAAAATGCCCAGCCACGTGCAGGCGATTTTCGAGCAACGACAACAGGATTTGCTGTCGCAGAGGGTCATTCATGGCTATCGCTTCGCAAGTTTCAGGAAAACCATGAAAAAATCATTCGTCACTCCGAAAAGATTCTGATGATTTCCACAACATGGTAGCACCCCCGATTCTCGCTTCGCTTGTTATCCGTACGTAGAGGAACTTCTCATGTAAAAGCGAGGTGTCAGTTGTTACTTGTCGTTAATCTCATTATCGACAGTTTGTTTTGATGCTTCGGGGGGTAGCTTGCTGCGATGTTGGTTACTTGCTACAATGTTAACAGCGTCATCATGGTCGTCGTGCAAAGTCGCCGCAATGTTGGCAAAGTGTGTCATAGCGTACGCTTTTGGGCGTCCCTCGAGGTCACAGCAGATACCACTGTTGCGGTTAAACAATTTCGGGAAAAGATAGCTGCAAAACGCTTTTATGGCGTGCGTGGGCAACCCAGGGACAGCTTGCCGAAGATGGCGCCATCAGCCGTCTAAAATGAGTAAAGTGCAACAATGAAGTTATTTCCAAACATTGTACGCGTATGCCAATTGCGAAAGGCTAAATGATCTAACTTTTTTTTTCATTACTGCACTTTTTGCTCCTCCCAAAAAAAAGTTGGCATAAAATTTACCCCGCGTAATAAACGCACCCCACAACTTTGCTCTGATTATTTGAGAAAGAAAATGTGTTCATTACCTGAGTAAATATGGTAATATCTGGCGTTTAACGTCCCAAAACCACGATCTGATTATGAGAGATGCTGTGGTGGAGGACTCCGGAAATTTCAGCCACCTAGGGCTCTTCAATGTGCACCTAGATCTAAGCACGCAAGTCTCTAGCATTTATGCGTCTATTGAAAATGTAACCGCTGCGGCCGGGATTCTATCCCGCGACCTGCGAGTCAGCAGCCGAGTGCCTTAGCCACTAGACTACCGTGGCGGGTGTATTGCTAAACTTTCTGGCCTCTTGCACACATTCGGACTGTTTATATTTCATTATAGTATTAAAATATTGTAATCAGGTACTTTGAATGCTTTCAATTGTCGAACATATTTCTTGTGTCTTATGTTGCACGCTCGCCCCAAGCTTTTGATAAACTGGAAGTGAGTTCTGTTGTTTCGTATTACTTGCATGTGTGTATACGTTGGTGGCACCATTTGTAAATGGCAGCATAAACTGTAACAGAGACATCTGGTGTGATTGTTCAACATCGCAGTAACCTTACCTACCCCCCGCTTTCCGCAGGTCTTCCCGCCATTGAAGGGGACTTTGTCGACAGACTTTGGCACGTGCTTTGTCCAGGACAATGTCTACATGATGCCGCTTCCTTTCAAGGCCCACATCCCGCACCTCATACCTGTGTCAACAGGCAAGATTCTGTGACACGCGTGTTTAACTCCAGCATATTAGTTCTGTGGAAGCCCAAAACGTGGGGAACGGTCACAAGAGAGTAAAACTCATAAACCACTTGACTGAAGTGCAAATTTTGTGCTTTGCTGTTGACCCAAAGGTCGCGAGTTCGACCATAGACACAGTGGTCACATTTCGATGTTGGGGAAAGGTTAGAGGTCCATGTTCTGTGCAATGTCGGTGCTTGATTAAGAATGCTGAATGGTTGAAATATATGGAGCCCTACAACGCACTCTGCTTAGACGCTTTAATCTCCAGATATTAATATTATTTACTGTGGCTTGAACTGCACAAATTTTCGAAATTCAAGTTGGGCAATACTCGCCAAAATCACAGTTTGCGTTACAAGGTAGACTGTAGTGGTGGACTCTAGATTAAGTTTGGTCACCTGGTGTTCCTTCTGTCGAGCTTGTGCAAGGGGCAGCAAAGGCGAAAGCTCGCGTCGGAAGGCCAGAAAGCTTTTAAATTTGTAGACGATATGGCAAACGCGATAAGAACGGTGCTTTTCCCGACGGGAAACTCAAAGCACCCTTGACAAGGACACGATCGTATGTTCCATGTAAAGTGCGCGCGGCCTTTTAGCAGCTGGAGCCTGCCAGCGCCAGTGCAAAAGTGACTCGGACACTCAGGCAGCTGCCCTTCTTCCTCATTCGGCAAGCCCGCGCAGCTGGTGCAGCGCTGCCTTGGCCTTTTTCTTTCCTTTTTCCTCGATTTTCCTCGCAACCAAGTAAATACGGTGCAAAACTAATCACAGCCAAGTTCGGGGTGCACACATTATGCACTGAAATTAAATTTTTCGCGACCAAACAGGGGGTGCCCCTATTGTGCGAGTAAATGCGGTAACTGATTGAACATTGTGTGGCATTTGCACAGGCTTCAACCAATCGCGTGTGGTGACGACGAATATATTATGGCTGAATGCACTCAAAATCGCGGCCTATGTGGCTAGCAAATACAGTGTTAAAGAATGTTAATTGGCAATTGAAACTGGCCACCCTGTTTATGCTAGGGCTAGCCAGCCGTTTTCTGACAAGTAAATATAGTCAGCATCAGTAAAACAAGGTTTTGCCAGTCTCAACTGCTTCTTTAAAACTCTGCGCAGTTGTGGTCCACATGGAAGCCACTGGCAAGTGGCCCGACGACCTGGAGGCCCTGCGCCGCGTAAAGGCTGCGTTTCACCTCACCCTGGCTCGGCTGCTACGCGACGACGAGCACTTGATCACAGCCGCACACCCAGAGTACGTGGACGTCTTCAAGGTCTGTGAATTTCCTGATATTGAGAATGAAAAAAATATATTTTTTCTCCATCGTGGGCCGTAATTGTCCCGTTCTAAGAAAACCATACCTTTGACCTTTCGGGCTGGTTTTATCATAAAACAGCAAGACATTGTCTCCTAACGTCTTGAATGCACTTGCTTCCTGTAAGGAATGAGCTCAAAGGTGGGGGCTGAATTCCTGGTCGCATTTTGATAGGGGCCAAAAACACCCACATACGCAAGGTTCGTTCGATTCACCTGTACCAATCGGAACCCGTTCACGGCGGTGCGCGGGAAGTTCAGAAATGGTGATATGCAAGTTCAGTGGTTCAGGCACAGTGCAACACCAAATACAGATGACGAGGTGTTGACATGGTGGAGGCTTTATTTGCGCCCGCTTTATTTGCGCCATCCACCTCACTTTGACAGGTGGCAAACCGCATAGGTACATGGACAGTTTATGGGGTGCAAACATTTTGGCAAAACGCACCACGTTAGTAGACAGGAGTATGACGGCCATGACTAAAAGCCGCATTGTCTTTTTAGCTGCTAGTGTGCGTGCGCTCAACTGCACCAAGCTAGCACCATCAACATAGCGAGTGCAAGAAAATTGCGTGCCAACGATACGCTACATCTCTCTTGCACTTAAAATAAATGGTGCGGTTGAGAGATTATCATTGCAGCACCATTGAAATGAATTTCAAAGTGGAGCACCTCATGAACTGGTTCAGGTGGTGCAGGCAAATGAAACGGACCTTAGGATGTATTAGGTCCTCCCAGTTATTCACAAGTCCAGATTCTGGCATGTAATTCTTAATTGTGGTGGTGCTTGTAGTGTTCAGTTTCTTGTCTTTGTCTTTTTTGTGCTAATTTTACGCCATTATGAATCAGCGCCAACTAGCTCACCACTCCATTTTGTTGTGTAATTCAGGATAGGAATGATTCTGATTGGCTATCAAGTTTAACTAGACCTGTGTGTATATTAGAACCAATACTGCAGTACTCGAATTCACCTAGGCACTAGTTCAAGATTTCTGATATCTCCTAGTATTCAAAACTCACAAATAAGACATATTTGACTGCATGTTTGAAAAGCTTTTTGCTGCAATGGAGGGCTGCTATGCCACAGAACCATCTATAACTGAGGAAAATCTATAAAGACACACTTCAAGCTTAAATATGCATTTTTCCTGCACACCAATTATTACTGTAAGTGTGAAAGCGTTTTGTAAAAAGTTAGTATGGCAAATTTCAAAATTGAATGTACAGTAGACTCTCATTAAATGGAACCTGAAGGGACCGGGAAAATGTGTTCTGTTTAACAGGAATTTCATTTATTGAGAGATGAACTGGGGTGCAGTATGCAGAGATGAAACCAATCATATCAGAGGCAGTTGTACTAGTTAAGCAGAAGTTCTGTTTATATTAGATTTCTCTTTACTGAGAGTTCACTGTATTTTATCAATTATAACTTGTACCTTAATACTACTCAAATCCTGCTAGTATTCAAGTTTGCTACGAAACTGTTTAATACCATCCGCCACTCACTTCAAGTTTGCCTTGAACCAAAAAAAGTTGCATTTCTGCAAACCCAGAGTTAACGCATAATTTTCCACGTGATGCTCTCGAGTGCGTGTTCAGGCGAGAGCCTTTGCGTTTTCTTGTGTTCCAGAGCGGCTTCGTGTTTCGAGTGCGCATCGCCGCCCACAAGGAGATTGGCCTGGCGCGGCAGAGCGTCGCACCGAATGGTGCTATCAAAATCAAGGACACCGAGCTCAGCTCTAAGATTGAGTTGGAGACTGAGATCTTGCCAGGCCTCACCAGTGCGTTGCACGGGTGAGTGAGTGGTACGCGGTGGGCCGCTAATTTTCGCACTCAAGTCAAGCGCAACCTTGCTGTCTATGTCATTGCTGCCACTATTACGATTGCCATGCCAGATTGCTATATGTATGTTCTGGTGTTCAGCTTCCAAATGCCGAAATTTGGCTGTGAAACATTTGGGTGTTAAAAATGTACTGTGTTTACTCGCGTTACGAACCCCCCCCCCCCTCCCCCTTTTTTTTTTCAGAAATATTGACGTCGACTTGGGAGGAACGGTTCATTACGCGGGAGAAAAAGGTCACGGGAGTTACAAATGAAAATTTGGCATGGCGGTATTGCTTGCTCTGGCCCGCGAAATGCGTGACGAATCTTTTTTTAGCCTGAAGCTCTTGTTTTCTCCCGTAACGAACGCGCGCGGATCGATGCCGAAGTGTCGTCCAGCCTCTCAGTTCCGGTGCTCCAGCGCATGCTCGACCAACTATAAGTTCCATCCGTGTAGCTACCGTACCAGCCGAACGCGCCCTGCGCAGCAGGTGTCCTCAACTAAGTTCACTACGACAAGCCCTACAACGAAAACGCAGCATCGGCTGGCGGGGAACAAATGTCGCGGGCGACAGGAAGTCGGCATGGTGGGCGCTTTGCATGGCCTCCGAGATGGCAGGCGCGTGGTGAGTTTGTGACCGAATTGGTTACACGACCTCTGACAATTATTGCTGCGAGTTCTGCCTTGGGTGCACATTTCCAATGAGGTTGAAATTAATCTGTGGCAGTCTTGCAGTCCTTCATTACACACTTGTGATTTTGGGACGTTGAATCTCCACAATATAATTTACTTTGTCATATTTAGTGGCACAGACTTCTGGTGAAGTTTTCAGAGTTCATAATTCATGTGGTGGAGTGCAGCACGACAGGGACATAGAAGAGAAATGCATACATTATCCACGCACTTCTGTCACATTCTTTTACTCCTTGTAGATTATGAATCTTAGCCAGCTAGCCTGGCACCTTGTTTTGGTCAGTTGCAGAATTGTTCATTGTTGCAAATTTGACAGGTCGCTTATGTGTTAAAAAGTCATGTGGGTGTGCTCATTTCGCAGGCTGCAACAACAGCACAGCACTTTCAGTGCCGCCTGCCGACTGGCCAAGCGCTGGGTGGCTTCGCACCTCCTTAGCAACCATGTGTCAGAGGAATGCATCGAACTACTCGCTGCTGCTGTCTACATTTCTCCCGCACCGTACGTCGTGCCCAAGTGAGTCGAAGCTCGTGATCATGTTTTCGTTATTTGACATGAATCCAACAACCAACGTTGTTTTTATTGTAGCTACTAAATGCAAGGGAACAGAAAAATTTTCTTGCTGAGCTGTTGCTTCAATGAATTTGGAGAAGTTTGCTGCATCTAAGACATAAAAAAACACACAATGGTGTAGCGGTCCTTTGCAGCTTTCTTTACTTGTTCTGTGTTTGCTTTTAAAGAAAAATTGCTTATAAAGGGAAATCTTATCCTTAAAAATAAACTTTAGTGCAAAGTTTACAGCTGTGTAGCTTTGTGTTGGTTAACAATGTGTCAATTACATATGCCAGCTGCACCTAATAAGGCACCGAAACTGGAGTAAAGACTAATGCATTGACGCACTGTTCTGAAATATGTTACTAATTTGCGAACTGTACACATGCCATGTTTCTGTTGGTGGGGGAGATTGAAATGCTTGCGTTCTAAATCTGCGGTATCTCTGGTTCTGCTCAGCTCGGCGAGACTGGGCTTCCAGCGATTCCTCGCCCTCCTTGCAAACCACGACTGGGCAAGACAGCCACTTATCATCAACTTGGCCGACAAGTTCACTAGTAAGTGATAGACCGCTGCTTAGTTCGTTTCATCAGGGCAGCCAGAAGCGTGATGAAAACGACAACAACTATTCCATGAGGCAAAGAGTGCGCTTAAGTTTATAGGTTTTGGTTAAGGAGTGAAAATTCTTTCTTGTGTATGTAGTTTAGTGTAAGGAACTAACGTGGTGACAACTTTTCTTGGCCTTCAAGAGAAAGCTACAGAGCCAAATCGTGTGCATCCCACCACCAGAGAGTGTAGTTCCACAATAGCACACGTATCTTCAGTGTGAAATATAAATGTTACCCTTTTAGTATTTTATATGTGGAGCTATTTCACACAAGATGTAGCTCACACCAGTAAAATGTTTGTATTTCTTTCAATTTATTCGTTGTGATTTCGCACTTTTGAACACCCGAGAAAGTTCGCCTTTTTACATGTACCTCAAACGCTAAACGGCGTCTGTGTCCACATGAATCGCTGATGGTGCGCCCTCATCACTTTCCACAGCATTACGAGGCGCATGTCAAAGCGAACTACTTTGCGTAGTGCTACATGTGCAGAAGCTCCGCCCCCGTAGCTATCCCTTCAGTACCAAGAAAAGTTGTCACCAAGTGTAGTGGTCCTAATGCAATGCATTCTGCTTGCTAATGTTTGAACCATGAATGTGCACTATGTCACCTGTCGTTCAAAGCCTGTATAAAGAGAAAAAACCTGGGTATGCATGTAGACAATGCACGCATGCTCTTTCCTAGGGCTCTCACTACTTAGGGCTCTTGTAATTTTTTGATGCTGTACCGAACTCACCTTAGAGCGCCATGCCCAGTTTCCCACGATGAGGAGTTTGTGTTGATGAAATTGATGTGGAGGATGATGTCATGGTGCTGCGTGCTTTGCTGTGGTATTGCAGAGGACCAAGTGGCAGAGTTGCACTCCACCTTCGTCAACCAGAGGTCAACGCTGCCGCCGATGTTCATCGGGACGCCTCTGGACAGGCGGCATCCGTCGCTCTGGACGCGGCACTCACCGACGGGACAGATACTGCGACGCCTCACAGCCCTGGCCAGGGAGTCGCTCCGTGTACTGGAAGGCCAGGTTCTGCGTCCAGTCGAAGCCGACGTCAGGGTGAGTTATCGGCGCGTCGGTATCAGCATCAGTGAGTAAGAGGCACAGATGATAAGTTACTGCATAAATGTTCTTTCTGGCAAACGAAACTTGATCAGTGCCTAGAAGTAGTCAATGGTGGGTTGTGCACGAATAAGTGAATAAATTCATTTTGAAGAAGAAAATGTTTTCATCTGCGGTGGTGTGCAGTGGTAGGCAATCTCGGCATTCTATGGGGCATTTCTCACTCGCATTTGGAAGGATTAGAACAAATTGCTTTGTCGTTTGTAAGAGCTGTAACTTGTGAAATCGCAGAGAAAAAAAGGGAGGCTTGAACGAGGGAAGCTGGATTATTCTGAAGTCTATTTCGGTTGCTCCCGAAGGGCTGTTGCTAGGCTTTAGCCAGGCAATGCTGGGTTGTTTCTAGGTTGCTCCTCAGCGAGGAGATGTTCGAGTAAAACCACGTACAGTCACCGGCATGACATGAAACTCTGGAAACAGAAACTCGCATGGAAACGGAAAATTCGCACTTCCCACATATCTGCGGGCACGTCGTCATTTCGTTTAGGGCATCCATCGCGTCAGAGTATCCTTGCAGTCGCCGTTGCGTTTCCGATTACATCGTATTTCCTCGTTGTAGCATGTATCTCGACACAAATGCTTCAGCAAAGCTGAAACATGTGGCTGTGGTTTTTGTCACTGGGTTTATTCTGTTCATTATAAGTTTTCTCAATTACAGGTTTCGACTGCGTAGAAGTCTTGGTGTCTGTCGCCCATTCATTGCCTTCTTCATTTTTAGATCACTAGCGTTGAACCGTGAGATTTTACCCATTTCTGTGGCAAGTGTCTGGTCATGATGCTGATGGTTTTTTGTACGCATTTTTGCACACCAAGCTTTATAAGGTCACTTTATAACAGCTTCCGTGTTGAGTAGTGCAGTCCTTACAGAAGTTTGTATAATTATGTTGTAAACTGTACGCAGTCTGCGGAGGGTGGCATTGGTAGCAGTAGCATTGAAATTGTGATGCTACCCTGAGAAAATGGTGGACTAAATCAAGTAATCGCTCAAGATGCAGTCATCAGATTTATTACACCAAAGTTTTTTTTTTTTTAATTTAATGTCATTAACACGTGGTGTGTGCGTTCTGTACCTCTTTGTAGACCTATTAACTGCACCCCGGCCCTGAAACTTGTTTTCATAAAAATCATGTACACACAAACCTCATTTCCTCAAAATTGTATCTTACATGAAAGCAAGCTCGTTATATTCAAATATTCAATATACAGTCTACTCTAGTTAATTCAAACTCGAAGGGACCTCTGAATTTTGTTTGAATTATGAGAAGTTCTCAGATATATGACTCTGGGCAAGGTGACACATTGTTTTTGTCACATTTTATTTTTTTTTAAATGTTTTTAAACCCTAACTGCACCAAATCAACTGAAAGCAGAGGTGTAAGTTATACGAGTTTGAAGAAATCGTGAATTGCCTACTGCTTTTTTGCTATACGTGCCTTCAGCACCAAGTTCTCTGTACCAGTTGAGAAGCCTCACCGTTTACCATTCATGTGCTTCATTTATAACATTTGTTTACTAGCAAAGCCTTTTTCCTTAAAGGCCTGAAGCGGTTATTTTTCATTTTAAGACTTTTAGGAATATACAGTCACACAAACTTTTAAATAGTAGTAGAAAAGCTGCAGGTATTTTTCAGCATAGAACTGCAAGAAATATGAATTAACCAATTGACAGTGTTTGAATTAAGAGGCTTTTAAATACATTGAAACAATAGAGGGCCAGTCAAAAAATTTAATTTTGTTTGAATTAACCTAAAGTATGAATTATCAGAGTTTGAATTATCGAGAGCCTACTGTAATGGTATATTCCTAACTGTGTATGTATTGCAAGACTGTACCGCATTTACTCGCGTAATGAACGCACTCGCATAATAAACGCACCCCCTACATTCATCCACTGCAGTCCCGCTAACCGACACCTGGCGCTTCCTCACCTTTTGGCTCTCTTCCATTTTTTATTACTTTGCCGACCCCCCTCAACCACCTGAGCTCGCTCCACCTCCCCCCCTTGTCGCCTGCAAACAGCCGTGTGCCCATTGCTTTTCGTTCTATCTGTGCGGGTATGTCCCCTGTATTATCTGTGCGCCACAGTGGCATGGCAGGCCCAGTGCCAGTGTAGAGATATCCAAGCTGATAAGCAAACAGCCAGCTTTTGGGCACCCCTCGAGATCACTTGCAGATACCACTGTTGTGGTTAAAGAATGGGAGAAAAGAAAAGATAGTTGCAAAGCGTTTTTATGGCTTGGGCGGGTGGCCCCGGGACAGCTTGCAGAAAATAGCGCCATCAACCATCAAGAATGAGTAAAGTGCAACAAAGAAGCTGTTTCGAAACAGTGTACGCATATGTAAATTGCGAAAGGCTAAGCGACCTACCTTTTTTTTTTTGTGCATTACCGCGTTTTTTCCTTCTCCTGAAAAAGTTTTCATAAAATTTACCCCGCGTAATAAATGGGCCCCCTAACTTTGCTCTGATTTTTCGAGGAAAAAAGTGCATTCATTACGCGAGTGAATACGGTGTTTCAATTACTTTGTTATAACCGATATTTTATGATATATTGGTTTGTTGTATTGGGGTATGAGTGTACTATAATATATTGGCGATTATAAGTAGACTCCAATTATAGGCCTACCCCCCTCCTGCAACCTTTCTAGGCAGAAAAAAGTTGACTCTGAACACAGCATCAGGCTGCAGCCATAGCACATTAGTGATCATTTTGGAAGAAAGAGTGATGCAAAAAAACATTTATTTGAGCATGAAAGATCGCTTACAGCTCGTCGCTGCTTGAGAGAAGGATGTAGCAGTCACGGTCATTGTCATCGTGTGAGCCACTGCTGCTGCTCGTTGTCGAAAGGGCTGCTGGAGGTTTTACCTGGAAAACGCCGCGCGGACCATGTCGGTTGGCAGTCCGTACCAGGCATCATTAACCCAGTGTGCCACTTCACTCAAAGAGCTCGATTTGAACTCAGTTAGCGGGACGCACATATCATCCGCGACAGTAAGCGCTTTTGCGTTAATATTATCGTAGCAAACACTCGGGCTTTTGCTTCTCTGGTCGTGAACCCAATCTCTAACTGCCTTTGCAATGGCAGGGTATCGTCCAGACTTCGATCCGTGAAAGGAACGGCGTGTCGCAGCGCACGTGAAGATCTTGGTCCTTTGCTTTCTCTATTCCCTCACGCACTTTTCCGACACATCGAATTTCTGCCCTGCCTCAACGTTGCTTTTCATCTCTGCGTAAAGGATCACTTGCCGCTTGAAAGCAGTGCTCAACTGTTGCTGGTGCAGCGGGGGCACCTTGCGTTCGTTGAGCAGCTTTGCAAATCGTGCACACCACTTTTCGCAAGCGAGGCGAAATGCAGAAATGACAAACAGGCATGAGCGCAAAAGCCGTGAAGACGCTTGAGGGCGCATGCGTGGGGTGCATGTGGCTGGTTATGTGGTTTAGTTCTCCGCGAAGTGTTGTCAGCTCTCATGGTGCTGCCAGCTTTTTCATGAAACACACATGGTGCTTCGCGAGATATCTGAATTTTTGAACTGCCTAGTCAGCAAGCACTATTAGGGCACGTTGTCCACTAAAGGGATAAACCCATGTCATGTCTTTTGCAAATGATAAATATCACGTTTTTTGCTCGCGAGAGATGCATGTCATGTTTTGCACGATAGATAAACCTATGTTGCATTGTTAGCAAGCGATAAACACATGTTGCTTGTTGCGTTTCTTGCGTGAGCCAAATGCACTGTTATACGCATGTGCAGCGAGTGCTGGTGTTGCCGGTCACGCCCGACAGACAGGCCAATGTGGTGCCGCTACCAATGAAACCGGGATGCCGTCGGTGATGTGTCATGAAAAAATGTATCTTCGACACGCCGTTGCTGACACCTCCTCCTATAGCCACCATAGCTATACCGTAGTTTCATGATCGTCGAGGTAGATCGTGAAAATGTTCGGCACCAGAAGCGGTGTGCGCGCGTTGTGAGATAGCAGTTTTTGTGACTCATGCCTGTGCACCTGATTTTATTGATGTGTCAAATAGGAGGGAAACTTAGCTCGACAATGGTTTGTCGGACCCCTCAGAAAAGTCTGCTTAACGATTCCCCGTATAGGTCGACTCCGATTACAGGTCGACCCCCGAACTTTGTAAGGCCATTTTATGAAAAAAAACATAGATTTATAATCGGCAACTTAAAGTAGACTGAGACAATAACTGGTCACAAAGGCTAAAAGTCCAAAAAGTTTTGTAACCATGTATGTTGTATCGGTGGACAATACAAGGTTATTTGACTTAAACTTGACGTATCAGAGGAGACCCAAAGCCCTCTGTTCACAGCACGAATTCCTGCCGTTAAAATGGCTCACTCTGTCCTGTTAAGTGTGGGAGCTGTACCCTTCAGAACTACAAGCACTGTGATGCAAAGCAGTTTTTTTTTTCTTTTGCCTAACTGGAGTTTGGTTCCTTACCATGTGCGTAGCAAATCTTCCGGCCTCCTCTGGAACCTTATGACGTGATTATCCACCTTGACATGAAGCGAGTGCCCACCATCCACACAGCCGTGGACTGTCCCTTCAAAGCTGCACTGAGGCCGTTCAAGGGCGATGTCCTTCCGGTCGTCGGTTTCGACATCGTGTCATACTACGTGCAGGCGCTTGAGGTAGTGTGTGCTTGTACTGCTTTTTTTTTTTCTTCCCGTAGTGAATATACTTAGTGCATGTCGTGAACCACTTACAATAATGTGTAAGAGTTATGGGACAAATATTTAAAGAGACAAGCGAATTTATGTTAGCCTAACATAACCTCTAATCTCTCCCATGTTAACAATACTGGAATCTTGTGAGCGATCTCCACTGGCGAGGAAGAGAATTCGGCCACTTGTTTCAAAATGCGCCAATAGATGCCAGTTTAATAAATTAATGTGCAGCTTGTGCAGTCTAGAAGGTGTAGAAACTTTGCATTCGTGGCCATGTTTTCCATGCTTTGCAGGATTTGCAGGAATCCATCTTTATTGTGAATTGCATGTGCCAAGTTCTTGCAACCAATGTTTGCATGCTCGTTTTTTGACTTGACGTGAGTCCAGAGCTCAGACAACTGCTCCCCTTTCATTTTTGTTTGCCAACAAACCATTTTTTTTTAACACTGAGCCTGTGCCAAGAAATAGTAATTCGCAAAAAATTTAGCTGTCATTGTGGCAGGGTCACCAAGCTTTCTTTGGTTTTTGTGAAATGATATTTTAAAGAAAATAATACAGCTCAATGTCATGTCTGGCGTGCAGATTGTTGTGGAGGTTTAGGCTATATATAATGCATGAACTTTTTTTTTTCATTGCCTTCAGTTTGTCACATTGGCATAATTTTTACTTGAATGTATATGTACTTGCATCTGGACCCAGCATGACCTTAAGCAGCCATAATCGCATCGCCATAATACTGTTATCCCGAGCAGTTATTAGTATACTATAAAACTGATGCCACATTTTAATCCGTGAAAACTGTACATCGTAAAGCCATGAGCCAAAACTGTTGACTTGTTTGCAGTAACAAGTTTTTGTGATACGGTATTGAATTGGCATCGTGTATTTCAGGATACGTATGGAGAACTGGCACTCTTCTTCTATGACCGCTACGGGGGTGATATAGTGGCCGTGCTGTGGAAGCCAAATGCCTTTGTGCCACAGCGACTGAAGGTGAGCTGCCCTTATGGCCATAATCATTATAATCAGTTTAATCTGTGTCTCTCACAAGATTAATAGTTGCATACCATTTATCCAGTGCTAAGGAAAGTGTAGGCTAAAGCATACGCTGTCAATTACTTTTAATATTCTCAGTTGATTGAACTTTAGTTGACTGAAATGGCCGAGAATAGCCCTAATTTAGCCAGCATGTAATTAAATTATCCTGACGTCGCGCTTTGTCATGGTGCTGCCATTTCTGTTACTAGTACTGATGACGCTCAGTGATACAGTTGTAGAAAGTTGATTATTTCGCATCAGCACAAATCCAGCCGAATGCAAGGTCAATCAAAGCACGAGCATCGCGAGTTGACTATGCCATGATCTTTGCCGGTGACAGTAATGCTGTTGTTACCGCAATGACAACGCCCGTGGAAGAGGAAAAAACACTAGAATGAAGTGTCATGTGACAATCTAAAAGTGTAGTCGTTAAACTTTGATGGGGAAACAGACCCTGGTCATGTGAAAGGCAAGCACAGCTATTGGTCAGCTCAGTCTGGTTTGGGTTCGGCTACAAGAGCGTAATCCTACCCAAGACGCACCACCAATGTGCCTCGGAGAGCGGGAAGGGCGGTCTCAAAAGAGGTTGGCTTACAGAGCCTAGGAGAATCACGAGATCCTTCCCCTTATTCTCTTAAAGCGAAAATGTCAGATCTCTCATCAAACGTGAAAAGTGACCATTGTACAGCAGGCTCCTAGTAAACGGAAATCTGTCGGACAAAACTGCGGCTTAAATGGAAAAAGTGCCTCTGATATTGTTATGTACCAATGGCATAGCGATAAATAAGACGAAGAAAAGGACGACAGCAGATAGACTAGAGCGAGCTCTTCGTATTGGCAGCTCTGCTCAGGTAACCAGTTGTAAACACATATATATTTCCTCAACTCTGTGCCTTCCGGGTCTGTCTTGTGCGTCTTTTAAAAAGTGTTTCAGCTGTAATGAGATTTAAATTAAGTCGTGTTTCCTGAGTCACCTACGACTGGAGAAAGTGTGTCATTTTAATGTATTAAAATGCAGGTTTCTCACATTGGAGGTTACATGCTCAAGGGCAAAGACATGATGGTGCCAAACGTTGAAGCCGTTTTGGAGGACTTCAGTATCCTGGGGAAAGGCCTGGTCGAATCCGTCGAGGCGAGGTCCACCAAGTGGACGATCTAGGTGACACTCGGCATAGGAACTTATTTTTTAATTATCGAACATTGCGCCATGTAAATAAATCACTTCTGCATGACAAAGTGCTGTCTTGCTGCTTTCATCGTATGCTAGTTAAGTTGTGTTAAGTTCAAATCGCAGATCAAAGCATGGGATATTGAAGAATATCATAAGGGTGGAGGGGACTTGGGATTAATTCTTTTACGTCCTAGATTGTCATGCTCACTGCGCAGTGATAAAAAAGACTAACAAATGTTGCACAAAGATAAAAAATGGAAAGCGACAAAGCATTCTACCACAGTTGGCAAGCTAACTACTGTGCGAGTTCTCATATTTCACTTTATTATATTTTCTACAGCACTTGAAACGATGGAAACACACTCCATGAAAGAAAAAAGACTTCTGCTTATCCTGTCCTAAATTTGCATTTCTCATTTATTCAGCATTTGAAGTATGTAATTTAACAGACCTGGCAGTTTGAGAAGTGTTTCATGTGCAATACAGACTCCATGAGCAGTGGTGTCAGTGTGTACTGCAGGTCATGCTGTAGTGCATAAAACCAGTACCAGTGTTGTTCTCCAGTAGATGGCGCAGTTCAGGAAAAGAGTTCAGTGATCTTACCCCCGAATAGAGAGACGTTGCTTGGCTCGTGCCTTCGACTTGAGTAAGTCGGCGTGAAGCAAGCAGCAGACTTCAAAGTGCCCTAGTCAGCATTCGCGTTTTATAGATGCTCAGGCTGTCTTGCTTGATGAAGTCAAGAACGAGATTCAAAGCAGAAACACATTGCTCGCCTGGTAACGAGGTTAATAATGAAGTTGTTAGCGTAAGGCCCATGTTACAGCAAAAAAAGATCTTACATTTCAAGATAACTATAAAAACAAAGTGCCACAAGCATATTTTTGCCATTTTACGGCTGTCGAGTGGCACGTGGTGCCCGCCACCGCAGCGATGCGCAGTGTTGCTTTTGTAAAGCGTCTGTTGCCCGCTGGTTTTAGCGGCCTCTCAAGTGCAGCACGTTTCTCCATGCTTGTTTATTTGGAGGTGAAACAAGCGTCGCGTATGGTTCTTTCATCGTTTTTTTTTTAATCGAAGGCCATGGCGTGTATTTGTGCTGATCTGGCTCGCGACGTAACGCGATTTTCAAGGTATTCCCCTGAGGACATACTTGTAGCGGGCTAGGTCACAGCTATGTATAAAAAAAAAAAACAAGTTTTGGGAACAAAAGTGATTCATATCCTTTTGTTGAGCTTGGTAAACAAGATAAAATGGCGAAGGTCAGAACATTGTCCTCAGGGAAATTTCGTCTTGCGGGGTGCAGCAATGTCTCGCTGCATGATGGTGAAGAGGGAGGCACATGGTCAGGAAACCTGTCATAGGGGCACCTCTTTTTTTTTTTTTTGAGTTTTACGTAGCGTTGTGCTCTAAACGATGCCTGTCTGAGCGAAAAACAGCACCCTAGACTGGACAAAAAGATAGACGAGGCACACAGACACAGCGCTGAGTTAATTTTGTACCGAAAGAGATGGAAACGACAGCAAATGTTGTCGTATTTTAGAAAAACATAAATATCCTTTGCAGGTTACGGAACACTTCGGCATCTTCACCACCGGGGCTATTAATAAGAATGTCTGTGCAGTCGACACAATGCCAGGAAACTCAGCCACTTCACAAAAGTCCCGCATAAATATAGGGAGTGCCGCCAGCTGCCAAAGGACACCAGCATCATGTACAGGTGCTTTGCTATGAGTAGCGGAACTTTTCAGACTGCACGGCACACTGTCGACTATGGAATGCGGACGAGATTCCCGGTGACTGTTTGGAATGTGCGAGCGCCGTAGAATATAAGCGCCATCAGTAGCTGTAACACTGGAGGCACAGTCCGTCTTCGGTTGTCCCCACTTTCACTGAGCGGCAACATCGCCAGCAGCTGCCGCATGGCATGCTTCGTGAATCTGTACCTAGCGTGTAACTGTTCCTTGTCGTACAACTCCATCGGATTTCTTCGGTCACGTAAAGCGGGTTGAGGAATTTTCGACAGGCAGTGCGCCTCACAAAATGCTACGCTTATGGCGAGGCAAGAAAACTCAAAAGCGGCCACCCTCCGCGCGACGTTTATTCGAGAGGTGGCCATGTTTGAATAACGCATGAAGTCGCTTTCAAGCTAGCCCCGCAGCTGACTTGAAACTTGTCCCGACTTCGACCGAGCCAAGTTGCCTTCAAGTCGTCCGCAAGTTCGAGAATGATTTATGGCGATCGGCGAGACTGTCTTGAGTCAAGAACGACTCAAGTACGAGTCAAGTAACATCTCTGCATTCAGGGGTGACTCTATATCGCTCAAGTTGTCTTTTTTGTTTTGCTGCATAAATTTAGCTGCACCTACAAAAACCCTAAAGAAGGTGCTGCTTGACCAGTGCACCACCGGCATGGCTCACCACTGCCGTGGCAGACCCAAATACAAAATCTTGCGTTTATTGCGAACATCCAAACGAAAAAGAGAAGAATGTCGGGCGCTGTCAGAGAAGGATGCGGTACTTCTCGGTGCGTGGAACCCGGTTGAGGACGAGTCGCCCGTCGTAGCTGAGCGACGCAAAGAGCCAGGGATCGGCCGTCGACCAGTGCACGGCGTAGACACTGTCCTCGTGCTCCTCGTACGTCGCTATCACGCCGTCTTTCTCGCATTTCCTGCAAATGGATGCTCACTTAGTGGTGGACCCTAGAAAGCGTGGCAGGTTCGGTGGATCCCTGAATGACTACATATTATGCAAGGATAAAGAACAAAGAGAAAGTTGTGGCGTTTCGTCAGTGAACACGGGCAACATGCAAGCGAGTTGCTTATATACCCTTGCACGATGCCCGTGCAAAGTCTCATTACATGTTAACCGAGATGGCTTTGATGCACTCCACAGCAACAATGTAACTAATGGGGCATTTACACTTGTGCATACAAGAGGCTGACCCCATGCCTCTTGACTCCAGCATTGGGAAGTTAATGTTCTCTGAAAGCCGGGTTCATGACCGTCCGGCTCCTGGCAGCAGTCTGGAGCGCACGCCCATTGGAGCAAGTGTGTGTGCATCTACCTTTGAGAAGGAAATACGGCCCATTTCTAGAACTCCTTGCAAACTCCCTTGGGGCTATTGTTGCAAGTTTGCTTGCAAGGTACTCGCTACTCCATTAATCGATATGGTGGCTGATGATGATGAGTTATGGCTGAGCCCTTTGTAATGGGTTGGATGCATTCAACGACCCACTCGTGATGCAGTTCATGTTGTGTAATGCCTCATTACACAATTTGCATTCTGTAATGCCTGGTTGTTATTTTACTCTTCTACCACATTATGTTGCGTATGTTAATGCAGTTCTTTCCCAAGATAACGTTTGTATGGAGTTTTTGTGTGCAGGAGTTTCGAGCACCAACATGGCTGAGTGGTAGGATACTGGGCTAGCACGGAGAGGACCCAGGTTCGAATCCCGTTTCATCCTGCACATATATGCATATATATATATTCCCCCCCCCCCCCCCTATTTCGTGCGATAGTGGTTACGGACACTGGCAGCGGTGGTGGACAGCTATGGCACCCCGATTGTGGTCTCGTAACAGATTTTAGGGTAAAAAAGTCTCACTTTTCCTTGTGTTCGTCGCCGCCCTCCTCTTCATCGTCGACGAGGTGGCCGAAGGGCTCAGACGACACGGAAGCGACGCGTGACAGGATCACCCGCGAGTCGCTGCTCGACGTCAGCACAAGCTGGTCGTGGAAGTGGTTGTACCGCACGCTCCACACCCTGAAGAAGAGTGGGGGTATGCAACTGTGAAACATTCTTGTACTGCAATACTATATAATAATAAGGCAGGCATTTTGGTACTTGTGACCTGTTAAGGGCAACACATTAGCAGTAGAATTAATTTTTTATAATTATCAATTGATCTTGATTAGAATTACCATGTTTGTGTATATTTGCGTGCTGATTTTAAAAATTCAATCATTTTTCAAGCATAATGTGTTGTTTTTAAAATACAAAATATGTAGTGTTTTGTACAGCTGGAATTTCCCGAAACCATCAGTGCCACAAATTAAATGAGGATATCATAACTATTGGGAATCGGAACTGTGTGCAGTCCAACGAAAATAGACATTTTAAATCCAGTTAAATGAAAGTTATGGTATATTAAACATTTGTGAGTGAGGTCCTAGTTTGACAGTAACTCACGCGTGTCATGCGAAGTGTGACGAAAAACAGGTAAAGTTCAGTTGATAAGTTGATCTCGTTGTTGGCTGTTTTTACAGGAAGCATGTAGAAGATCATACACGCCCAACATTTGCTTCCTATAAACCAGAAAGCTGCAATCCTTTGGGAACACTGAATTAATGCCACCCAGGGTTCTCCCTACCATAGCTGCGGTGATGGAACTGTCGCCCACTGCTTTGATTGACTCATTTGAAACGTGCTCCAGAGGAACCAATAAGCAAATGTGTGCGCTAAAGCACAAGTACTGCTGTTTTTGTTTTCTAAACGCATTGTCGATGCCAGATACGAGCGGCCAGAAACGAAATGTGGATACATTTAAAACAACTGCAAGTTTGAAAATGATATTATTCAACTTAATCTTTCCCTTGAAAAATTTTAGGTGAGAGCTCCTCAATGCCACCTATTGCTGCAACATAACATGGTACTAGCCAGGCAAGTAGCTGTGGAAGGGCCAGCTGTCTAGCATCAGAAACTTCGGTTGCTAGTGTGACAATCGTAAAACTTGTAATCGAAGTGGCCGTTCTTCGTTTCCCTCACCAGTGGGAGTGGTCACTCAGGGTGACCGCCGGTTCAGAAGGGTTTCGCACGTCCCAGAACTTGGCCAGACAATCATCGCCACAGCTGGCTAGGAAGTACTTGCCGGTTGGGGTTGAAGTCTAGCTCCCGAACCAGCTGTCCATGGGCCCCTTCGATCTGCCACGCCTGCCTGCAGGAATTTCCGTGACAGTGTTACCTTTTTTTGAGACAGTGAGAAGTTGACATCCCTGTCTGATAGTGTCACTGTTTGCAATGATCTGCCCTAGATGGCCACCAGTTTTTCCTGCTGATGTCGCCTGCAAAGTTTAGTGGGCGGAGAAAGCAACGATAGTAGCAGGATCACTATGAAACAAGTCTAAAGAATTTCAACGCTTTTTGGTGCACGTAACCACGATTTCGCTAGTAAACAACGCTCTATACTATACACCAAATTAAGCCTTTGTTGTACCTTAGCGTGGGACTACAAACTTTCTGTACACTGAAACAACTCGGAAACACCCTCTATAGTTTGATGCAACACATGTGACTAAGAGTACTGCTATCACAGGGGCACTTATTATTGCGATCAGGGCCAATCTGAATCGAACTTCGTCATCACGAAAGCAAGTTGGTTGTCGCTGTACGGTACAGCCTAATACAGATCAAGTTTGGAAAAAAAAACCTAAACCGAGTTGCGATAACGGAGCCATATCGTGATACACAATCACAATCAGAGTCTAGATCCCAATCTGGCATGATTGTGTGAATAAATCTGACCATGCATCTACACTTGATCACGATAAAGCCGAATCCAGATTAACATTGATCACAACCAAAAGTTCCTGTGTGCTACCGGAATAAGTTACTTGAGAATGTACGGTCGGTGCTGTAATTGCAGTTGTGAAATCAGTTACTATACTGTTCTGTGTTTGGATTTGTTTTCCATTTAAAAGTTATTTTTGAGGTAATGTGGCTGTTATAATAGTTAAGAGACAAGACTTAATAGTAGTGTCTTGGAGGTGTAACCAATGCATAACACTGGCATACATTCGTACACAAGGACAATATAGAGGAACTAATGTTCTGAAAGGAATTGAGGGAAGCACCCTTAGAGAATTCACTGAAGCAAATTGCAGTCACGATTATGTATTGTACCGCTATGCTGACATGGCTGCATCATTCAAAAATTTTTTTTTTTTTGACAACCAATAGGCAGGCTCTCGCTCCTCCTTTTAGATCTGCCTGGGAAAGGGAGCTGAAGAAGCATTGCCTCAAAGTCTTGCAGGCATTGATGATCGGCTGAACCTTTTAAAGGTCGTTACATAATAAAAGCCTTACACCGAACCAGGCCAACAGGCCTTTTATCTTCATCTTTATCAGCTATTGTGGCTTCCGACTTTTTTCTTTTCTGTGGCATGTGCAACACTGGCAACCTTACCCTTCAAAGGTACAAAATGCAGTTTCTCTATTTATAAGCAACTGTGGGCTAGATTCCAGAGCGATCTGCACAATTCACGCGTGCTTAAAACAAAGGCAGTTCTTCTTACTGCATGGAGCGCAGATCAAAGGCCTTGATCCCAGTGTCCACGGCTGCTGCCACGAGGGTGCAGCTCTGGTGCGGGTTCCAGGCGGCACAGGTGAGCCTGGGGTTGCCCTTGAGCTCCACTGTGATGCATCCAGTCAGCTGCAGTGCAAGAACAGCATAGCTGTTAATTCTAGAGTTCAATAGAAACTGCGTCTTCGTGCATTTGACAGTTCTATGAAGTAATACGCGCATGAGCCAAAAATGCTTTTCTAACTGAATAAAACAGATCCATACCGTGGCTGAATTGCCCGCCGATGCCAGGTCGAACATTAGGACGTTGTTGTTGACCAGGGAGACCAACTTGCGACCCTCGGTGGGCTCCCATAACACCCTGCACCAAGGAGGACGTTGAGGTGTGACGCCTTTTGGGTAGTAATCTTCATTTGAACATTTTTGAGGTCAGCATAGAACATCAACAAGAGCGAGTGCAGTTCTTTGGAGTTGCCGGAGGTCCTGCCACGTTCCAGACCCTGATGGACCGACTACTAGAGGGAATCAATCACCAGTATGCCATGGCGTTTCTCGATGATGTCCTGGTGTATTGGAGACCCTAGAGGATCATCTTGAGCATGTTCGGGAGGTGTTGAAGCGGATAAGTTCGGCACAGCTGACCATTAATACAGAGAAGGTGCACATGTGCTGTCAATACCTGGAGTTGCTTGGCCATGAAATATCGCCCGGGCAGTGTAGGCCGGACAAGAAAAAAGTGCGTGCGGTGCTGGACTATTCTCAACCAACAACATTCAAACAGCTGCAGGCCTTCCTGGGACTAGCAGGCTATCACAGAGGGTTCATACCTCAGTTTTCTCTCACTGCACGTCCACTCTTAGAACTCCTTAAGAAGAACCAACATTGGCGGTGGGAGCTGCAGCAAGAGGAAGCCTTTAGAGCACTTAAGCAGTCCCTGGCCGACGATGTCGTTGTAAACTTGCCGGACCTCAACAAACCATTCGTGGTTTGTTGAGGTCCGGCAAGTTCCGGCAAGTTGAGGTCCGGCAAGTGGAGTCGGCATTGCAGCGGTGCTTCTGCAGACAGCCGAGAGTGATGCTTAACTGCGTCCAATAAGCTTCATTAACAGGGTCTTCACTGAGGCAGAGCAGCACTATACAGTGCAAGAATGGGAGTGTCTGGCTGAGGTGTGGGCAGTGGACAAGTTCCGACCATACCTTGAGTTCACCGAGTTTGAAATACCCTGTGATCACTCCTCACTGTCCTGGATGTTCACCACAGACCAGGCCTCACCACGTGTAAAGCGTTGGGTTTTGCGGCTGCAAGGTTTCAACTGCAGTATCAAGCACAGGCGGGGTCTTGCAAATGTGCCAGCAGACGCCTTGAGCAGATCCCCCCTTCAGCACAAGGAAGTTCCAAGCCCGAGTCTACACGAGACGCTGTTCCCTATGGCTGTTCCAGAGCCCAGCCCACAAATCAGCTTTGAGGCAGCTGCTGTAGCGTCTGAAGTGGACGACACTACTGTCTTGAATGATGCAAGGCTCCTCGCCCAGGAACAAGAGCAGGACCCCATACTGTCAAAACTACGAACTGTGATAAAGGGAGGGAAGCTTCCGCCCACTGACAGTGATCAACCTTTGATCAAAGACCTGGCAGAGACGACCGAGATGGAGGAGAGTGGGTTGCTTGTACAACACCGAGGGAACAGGAAAGTACCTTGGCTACCAAACCATCTCTGCAACTTGGTCCTGCAACTGTCCCATGACCACCCAATTAGCGGCTACTCCGGCTTTTTTAAGACCCTCAAACGCATTTCTCAGAATTTCGTGTGGCTGGGTATGCGCTCGGACATATCCAAGTATGTGCGATGATGCCAGGTTTGTCAGCGCACCAAAGCCCACCGCCATAAGCCAGAAGGGCTGATGAGCAGCCAATGGGCCACTGCCCCCATGGAACAGCTCAGCGTGGACATAATTGGGCCCTTGCCTATGATGCCTCGACGCCACAAGTACCTTCTCGTGGTGATTGACAAGTTCACCAAGTTCATTGAACTTTTCCCATTACGGGCAGCAAACAGCAAGAGTGTGGTGGCCTGCATGATCCAGGTTTTTTGCAGGCATGGCACACCTGTCTCTATTTCAAGTGATAATGGAAAGCCCTTTGTAAGCAGGTTGTGGAAGGGCCTCCTTGAGCACTGGGGCATACAAGACCGACACACTGTTCCGTACCGCCCTGCCGGGCAAATGGTGGAGCGCCACAATGGCACTATCAAGCAGTGCCTTAGGGCTTATTGTTCCAACCACAAAGACTGGGACCAGCACATTCCTGAAATTGCCCTGGCCATGCGCCCGGCCGAAAGCGTCACGGGCTACACACGTGCCTTCCTCTGTTATGGCCGGGAGCTGAGAACCCCATGGACACAGGCTGAAGCCAAAGACGACGCGGAGCCTCCTGCGACAGCATACCGTGCATTTGCTACTGAGATCTCCAAGTGTATGCAGGAGGTGCTTGACTTCTCCAGGGCACACCAGGACCACATGTGGCGCGCCCGGAAGACTTGCTACGACCAGCACAGGCGGCCACTGACAATACAGGAGGGTGATCTTGTTCTGCTCGAAAGCCACTCCATCAGCGAAGCCACCGAGGGCTTCTTGAAGCTTGCACCCCGGCGTTCCGGTCCCTTTCGGGCAGTGAGACGTGTAGGACAGAATGACTTTGTTCTAGTGGACCCCAAAACAGGGTCATCGCCACGGTGTGAGACACGCAGATCAGCTGACACTCTACCATAAAGCTGTAGGCGATGTGTAGTGATGGCTTCACATTTTGAGGGGGGGAGAGCTGCGAGGGTGGCCGAGAGAGAGCGTTACGTGACGACGTCATCATTATCATCATCGGGACTTGGCCGAGAGAGGGCACTACATGCTGGCACCATCATCATCATTGGGACTGGGAGTTGTGGGGTTGCATGTGTGGGGAAGAGGGGAGTTCGACCTGGTTGGAGAGAGTGGCAAGACGTAGCGGTGTGTTGTGCGCGATTTAGGGTTAGCGCATGACAGTGTCATCATTGTGTTGTGCTGCTGTTTCCATATGTATACCAATTTCATTTAGACGGAATCTAAATGCCAGAAAATATGCATGCTGTGGTTTATGTGCATTCTACAGAGCCCTGGATTATGTATATCAATCACGACCCTTTTTCCTGCAGTGTCCCTTGTAATTCAAGAGTCACATTGAAATACAAAGCCTTAAGAAGTTATGAAATGCATATTAAATATCCTAATACATATTTGAGAGACATCGTGAGGTCTTTACGGTCTTTTCACAAACTTAATAACCCCCCCTTTTTTTTTAGCGGTGAACTTACTTCATCATTACATTAAGTTGAGACCACCAGCTGGAACACGCACCTGGGCACTTCCGTGCCATACGTCAGGGTGTCGAGGTGGGTGACCTCTTCGAGTCGAGGCAAGGACGCTAGTCCGTCATCTGGAGGTGAAAGGTCACCGACGGCTGGCACCTCGGGCAACTTCCAGATGGCCGCTTGCATCTCGCATTTCCCAGCCTTGGCTATGGGAGAAAACAAGACAAATAAAAAACTCTGAGAACTGTCAATACAGAATGCGTGACAGCAGCAATAACTTTCGTATTCGCGTAAGCCATGACTAAACTGCACGCATTACTCAAAAGATCATTTAGTAAGACATGGCGAAGCACATCTGCTAAAACTCATTTACTCAAAAGGATATACCGAAGATGTACTTTCTGAAAAAGTGCATACATACCTCACGTCTGGTAGCTGTCACGCAATTTTCTTGCTTTCTGAGGCTTGATGTGTTTATTTCTGTGGTTACAACGATATGTGGTCCACCACTATATGCATATCAGTCGTACATGCATTCACAAAAAGTGTTGCCTATTATGTAAATATGTAGTCAGGTTTGTTTTAGTGGTTTGAGCAACAGGCGACAATTGTTTCTCTTACAAGCACTTCCAAATTACTTGAATATTAAGGAAGAGCCTTGGAAAAAAAAATAAAGCTGGCATTGGCTAGTTAACTGTTAGGGTAATTATAGAAAATAAATTAAATGAGTTCATGAAAAGAGCAGGCAGTTTTCTTGTGAGCAGCCGGAATCATTGCAGAGTAGGTCACGGCTTCAGTAGTGCGGAGAAACACAAAATTAACCTAAGCATTACATCAGTGAACATGGGTGCTGATGTGCGGTTTCCACTACCAAACACCTGAGCTAAAGATTATGGTCGCCTCCATTGTTCTTACTTTAATCCAATGCACTTTGTAAGTTAGTTATCCACACTGCAGATATCCCTCTAGAGATTCCGCTTCTGAAAAAATTCACAGCACATCCACGGAGTGAATGCTCATCCACGGAGTCTTTATTACATTAGATTGTAAAAACTTTAGTTAATTATTTATTGACATTGTATAACTTTTTTTAGTTAACACTTTTCCGAAGTGCCTTTATAAAATCTTCCTTTTTGGACCCAAACTAGCTATGGCTATGGGTCCATGCAGTGTATGCAAATTTTTTTTGTAAAAAGTGTGACCAATAAAATTCAATTCAATTCAATGATGATAAGGTGCAAGCGTCCATTCAACCGGCCGTTTGTCCGCTCGTATCACACTAGCTAGAGCACGCATCGGACGGACACTTCGCCCCCACTCATTCATCTTTCACTCCGTGGATATGCTGAGAATTATTATAACAGCCCCACCTATCCTCTTTAATCGTCAACTCTACAAAAAGCACTAAGGCCATCTATCGATATTACTTGGATGGATGGATGGATGCTATGAGCGTCCCCTTTATAACGGGGTGGTGACAAGTATGCCACCAGGCTCGACAAAAAAAAAAACCTTTTTCTTTTTTTAATGTTGGCCTAATGCCTCTACTTCGATAAAATCTATCTTAATGGAAAAAAGGTAAATTTTCAGCTTAAGTTCTCTGCCATTTACGGCACACTGTCCATATTTTATTTTTCCAATATTTATTTTTGTCCTTTCTCTCTAATTTTCTGCCACCAATACTCTAACCGTCTCTTACTTATTTCAATCGCGGGTGTGTTCAGCTTTCCATTGTTGTCCCTAAAACCCAAGGCTTCCTGTAGGCTCGTGCCCAAACGTACACCTGGGTGGATATCTCCACATTCAATCAGAACATGCTCCGCCGTTTCCTTATCTTTCCCGCAGCATGTGCATTGTTCTTCTTCTTTACTGATTCTTGCTTTATAACTACGCGTTCTAAGGCAACCCGATCTCGCTTCAAACAGTAAAGCGCTTCCCCTTGAATTATCGTAAAATGCCTCCCTCCTTATTTCATTTTTGCCCTTTCGGTAGTTACTCAAAGCCGGTTTTTTCTCCATAGCTGCCATCCAGTAAATCCTCTCCGCCTCCCTGACTTTTCCCTTAACGCTCTTTGTTGACATATGGCTTACAATACCAGCCGTATATTTACTAGCGAGTCTTCTAGTTCTTTTTCTCCACTGTGTGTCCACGCTCTTCCTATACAAATAACGGAACACCTTCTCTGCCCATCTACTCTCCTTCATATTTCTTAGCCTTTCTTCGAACCTTATTTTGCTCTGCGCTTCCCTCGCCTCAAAACCTGCCCACCCCATATCGCCCTTTACAGCCTCGTTTGTCGTCTTCCCGTGAGCACCCAATGCGAGGCGTCCCACAGTCCTTTGATTTACATCCATCCCCGATTGCACCTCTGCCCTCATGCACACCACTGAGTTCCCAAAAGTAAGCCCTGGAACCATTACACCCTTCCACAGACCTCGAAGCACCTCATACCTATTGTATCCCCACAACGCTCTGTGCTTCATTATTGCCGCATTCCTCTTTCCTTTTGCTGCCGAGGCTTTTTCCTGTACCTCCATGTATCTATCACTCTCATTTACCCATACTCCAAGGTACTTGTATTCGCTTACCCTCGGTATTTCTTGGCCTTGTATGGACACCGTCTGATCACAGGCATCATTGAATACCATCAATCCACACTTCGTTACACTGAATCCTAGTCCAAGAGCTTCACCTTCCCTTCCGCATATATTCGCCAGCTGCTGTATATCATCTCGACTGTCCGCAAATAAGACGATATCGTCCGCATAAAATAAACCTGGAAGCTTCTGCTCAATCATCATGCCGCCCTGTTTGTGTGACAGATTAAAACCAATGTTGCTACCTTCTAGCGCTTTTTCCATACTCACCATGTACAGCATGAATAACAGCGGGGACAAAGGACATCCCTGTCTCAGACCCTTGCTAACCTCAACGTTCTCTTTGCTACGCATTCCTTCCCACTCTATGCAAACTGTATTTTCTCGGTATATCTCCCTCAAAAGCTGTATACAGTCGTCGCCCATGCCCATTCCTTTCAATATATCCCACAAAATTTCCTGGTTAACGTTGTCGTATGCCCCAGTGATGTCTAGAAAAGCCACGTACAAGGGCCTATTCTCTATTTTAGATATTTCTATACACTGAGTGAGAACAAACAGGTTATCGTCTAACCGCCTGTCGACTCGAAATCCGTTCTGAAGTTCTCCCAAAATATCGTTATGTTCGGCCCATGTTTCTATTTTCATTTTTACTGCTTGCATCGCCAACCTGTATAGTACCGATGTAATGGTTAGTGGTCTATACGAGCGAATCTTGTCCTTTTCTCCCTTGCCTTTATAGATTAAGTTCATTCTACTTTGTCGCCAACTGTCCGGTATTTGTCCGTCCTTTAAGCTTTTTTCTACTGCTTTTAACAATGCTTCTTTAGTGTTATGTCCTAGTTCGTTAATGAGGCTAACGGGAATCCCATCTAAACCCGCGGCAGTGCGCTTTGGAATTTTTCCTTCGGCCTTTTTCCAGTTGAAATTATCAAGTACTAGCTCTTCCTCTGTTGCTTTCTCCGCCACACTTTTACTCACCGGGGAGATCCCCTGGACGCTCTTTTGAAACGAATCGGCTGTTACCTTTGGATGTAACCTAGCGCTTCGTACCCTTCCAATTGATTTCCTCCTTCATCTAGAATATGTTGTTGCGTTGTGACAGACTTCCTACCTAGCGCCTTTATGTGGCTCCAAAAAATCCTAGGCGCGGCCCCCTTTTTTTCGTGTATCTCTGTCATCCAGCGTTCACTTTCACCTTTAATTTTTGCCTCTACCAATTTCTGTACAAGGAATTTTTTCTCTAAATATATTTCCCATATTTTTTTGACTTCGTCCTGCGGCCGCTTCTCCTTTTTTGCCTTTCTATGCTCCCGTGATGCTTCGCGTCGCTTCTCGATCGCCTCCCGGATTTCCTTGTTCCACCAACTTTTTGGCTTCCTTTTTCCTTTCCAGCAAACAGTTTTCTTCTCTTTCCCTATCTCCTTCGTCATTAGATGTAACAGCTCACTATACTCCCAGTCCTTGCCTGGTATTTCGCCCTACTTCTTCCTCGACTCTTGCGGCTATATTTATTATTTGTTTGTCATTTAATACGAGCTGCCAGACTTTGATTCCATGCTCATATTTTCAGTTTCGTATCCCATTTGTAATGTTATTCGTTTATGATCACTACCCAAGCTGTTAATGCCTTCCTCGTCTATCCTCATTTCTGTCAGTTTGTGGTAAATTCCTTCAGTCATGAGACAATAATCAATACTTGATTGCTGTTTCCGACTTCCCATGTGATCTGGCCGTCACATTTAGGCCCCGTGTTAACTATCTCCAGACTATGTTGCTCGCAAAGATCTAGTAATAACTTCGCATTGGTGTCTGAATATCCGTCAAGGTCATGTATGTGGGCATTCATGTCCCCTAGAAGGATGATTTCGGCCCCATTACCAAATTCCTTAATATCCGCACTCATGCAATCCACTATCTCCTGATTCTTTTCTCTGCAGTTATTCCCCGTCCACAAGTAGGCTACCCATAGCCACGTTTCCATTCCACCTACTGTGCCCAGAACCCAGAGGTGCTCTGAACACGTCTGTTTCACTCTAACCCATTTGGCTCCGCGATGAATTAGCATTCCTACACCCCCACCTTTCCTTTCCGATATGGTCCTGTTACACCCTTCCCAAACATAATTTTCAATATGTGGTGGCTCTTCCAAGTCTCTAAGGTGTGTTTCTGTAACCGCATACACGCCTATCTGTTCTTTGTTTAACTGCTCCTCAATCTCTAACCATTTTGCCTTCTTTCTGCCACCCTGCATGTTTATGTAACTAATTGCAACACGCGCCTTTTTCCTTTTTCTTTTACCTTTTTTCTGGTTTTTCTCAATTCTACCTGTCAAAGCGTCCTCCTGGTTGTTTTCCCTGTTACGAGCTACCCCGGACTCCGAAGGGCCCGTGAGCCCCCCAAAAAGCTACTGCGCGTCCTGCCAGTCGCCAGCCCACCTCGTGTCCAAGCCTCTTATCGAAATGAATCTTGTCTCTTTGGAATCCACCCCACCTGTGCACTTCCCTGTTTAAATTAACTACCTCGAAACCCTTCTCTCGACTAATTCGCCATATCTCTTTGTTTGCGTCGACAACCGCTCTTTGCAGGTTGACGTTGCGTACTGGTACTTCCAGTACTGTGCATACTACAATTTGCACCTGGGGGGACACGGCGCGCATGTCATCCACCCCTTTCGCCAAGGTCGTCGCTAGTCCTGACGATTCTTTTTTCAGGACGTCATTTAGCCCTCTCGCAATTACAACGAGGTTACGATTGTTAGCTTTAGCTGCGAGTTGTTCACCCGCTTGACTCATCACTGTCCCCAGCGTTTGTCCTGGGAACGTCCCTATCGCAACTCTCTTGTCGCCTTTCACCCTTCTTTGATTGCCCCTGCGCATCGGACTAAATTTGAGTCACCGGCGATGATGACCTGTTCGGACATTCCTTCTGAAACCTGCACCTGGCTGCTGACTAGGTGACTAGCGTGAGTCACGGCTGCTGGTTTGCTCCCTCCCTCCCTCAAAACTACTTCCCGGTAGCTGGGCCCTGTGGCCAATGTATCTGCCTTTGTCATGCCTGTTTCCTTCATCTCTCCCGCACGGGGGGTCGTCGCCATAATGCTTCCGCCGTCACCTGCGTCTTCGTTCCCTTTCACGACCTTCGATAGGCCCTTCTCGGCTGCCCGGAGCCTTTCTTCCATGGCTGACGTTTTCTCTCGCTCCTTCGCCAATGCATTCTCCAGCTCTGCGATTTTCTCCATGAGCCCACTCTGGACCGCCATCATATTTTTCATTTTCTCCTCGAACTCGCACTGTCTACACTTGGCGTCATCTTCTGCTTTCTCCTCCGCACTAACTTCCACCTTCCACCCTACCCCGCACTCTGAACACTTTACGGTCTTTTTCACCATGGCTAGCTCAGTTTACCGATGCCCACGTGTTAGAAAACTGTACTAAAATACACTGGTCTAAGCCAAAAAGAACCACAATAATAAATAAATACGCTACACTTCACAGCACCTGCGCATGCACGTGGTCGGTCTACGCGCAGACCTCAGCCACGTGGTGGCTGGAGAAAGAAAAGACACAGTACAAAATACTAAAAAAAACGTACACCGTAATAGACCTAATCAAGCTTTACGCTAGCGCCTTACGTTCTCATAACGCTACATACAGAGGCAAGCTGGAAACATGCAAAAACACTTATCTGTAGCTGTCATTCCGGAGCCGCTGGCACACGTACAAGCGTGTGCCAGCGCCATCTGGCGGTTTCCTCTCAAGGCGTTACGCGCTAGCCGGCGCATTCATGACACTTCTCTATTCTAGCCACTGTAACACTAAAAGGCGTTGGATGCACCTTTTTCCTTCCTCCGTGGTTGGATGGCACATAACACCTTGGTGGCTAGACCACAGAACATCATTTGGCTAGACGGAAAGGGTGTCAGCATGGAGGAAGGAAAGGTCCTCCGTGGCATTAAGTTTCCCAAAATAAATAGAGGGCACTCTGGCACTGCGATCGTTCAGCGACCATGGGATTGATGGGTAGTACACATTTGCGGGCGGCGAATCGTACTTGCAGCTTTGTTTAGTGCTGATTACGGTTTTGTTTTGGAAGAGAGAACGAACTCTTTTGAACTTAGTGATTTGATTCAAAATGGTAAGCCTAAAAAAATAACGTTGTGAAGCGCAAACGGTGAACATTTGCTCATTTATGTTTTTATAAAAAATAGCTTCAAGCCACATGAATACACATGTAGCGAGAAGCAGGCCAGAAGTACGGAAATTAGACAAATGTGTGTACTACCCATCATTCCCATGCTCGCTGAAGCGCCGTGTGGGAGCAACGCCTCCTGTGCAACAACGCAACACTTTGCATAGCCTCCGAAACAGTACGTCACAGTTGCAAGTCTCAAATAACTTTTGACTGATGCGCCCCTAGGGGCCGCAGATGAAAAACGCTCAGCTCCTTCCTCCGTGGCTGGTACCAGTCCGTCGCCGTGATATTAGTGTCGGTCGCGAGCGCCACCGCGCAAATACTTTTTAAAACTGAAGGCAGGCCAACTCCGCTGGGAGCGCGAGCCATTCCTCAGGCATCTTTCTAGAGGAGGCGTTGGTGGGGAGCTGGGGAGAGGTTCTTTGCACACTCCGTGTTCTTTGCAGTAATATGGTGGCTAGAGGGGGGAAGTGTGACGGGCGCTGTATCCCCGCCATGGAAGAGGGATGCGCGGAACGCAATAAAGTTCTGGCCGCCGCAAGGGGCGCTGGTGTAGTAGTAGGTGCTCGCCACGCTTGCTTTGGCACGCTCGTTTTCTCTGTGCTGTGCCGTCACCTTGTTCGGATGCTACGCGCTCGCTGTCGTTTGTTTACCCATGTGTTCTGCGAACCATGCCGTCAAGTCGTGCAAGTACATGCTTCGTCCCTGGCTGTAAAGGCGGGTATAGATCGTGCTCGGAGAAGCTTTCCGTCTTTAAAGCCCCGAAGGATCTCTCGAGGCGAGAGCAATGGGCTCGAAATATTAAGCGGGCTGACAAAGAGCTGACGAGAGACAGTGTCGTTTGCGAGCGGCATTTCGACGCCAGTTTCATCGAAAGGACATAACGCCACATTATAAACGGTGAGGTTGTCGAGATACCCCGCGATTGTCCCGCGTTTATCAGAAGATGCGGTGCCCTACGCTGTTCCCAGACGCACCGAAGTACTTTACCAAAAAAGCGCCCGTGAAAAAGAAAGGACAGAAATATATGTGAGCAGCGCGGACCTGCTAAAAAACGGCAAAAGCCGAACTCTGTCAGCAGGCAAGAGCCCGAAGCACACGTGCAGCAGCAGGAGCACGAGGATCCCAATGTTCTTCCCGAGGTGGAGACATCTGATGCAGTTCACGCCGACGCCGAAGTTCAAAGGGTGTGCGGGGTAACCTCCGTCTACCCGACGAAACATGGAACAAGTTAACGTTTTGCAGTGAACGTGATTCTGCGTTATACGGCGTTTGTGAGCTCGAGGGTGAGCAGGTGGACCACATCTTGCTGCCCAAGTTTGTGAAATTCAAAGCTAATAGCAGCCAACAGAACTCATTGTGTTGCTTTGTATACTTGAGGGGCAAACTGCATTCACAGTGTACCGTCTCCTCGCCGGAAGAAGTGCAGTCGGTGCTCGACAGCACACATGCACTTGCATTGTGTCAAGGCTGCGGCATGAGACCGGAAAAAGCAAGGACAGTATGTATTGTTTGCTGGGAATTACTTTTCTGCCAAGTGTACTTATGTGTGTGAGAGTGGCTCCTGCATACACTGCAAATACCCCAGAAAACTGGTGCAAAAACCAAATGTCGTGAAAGCGGCGTAGCGGGGGCATGTACAACGTCAGAAGAAGCTCGCTAACACACGCCGCAGCTTGCGTACTGCTCAGAAGAAGCTGCTGAATGCAGAACGCGAATTAGCAGCGATGCGGCAGGCAAATCAACAAATTGCCGACGAGGTGCTGGGCGCTCGCATTAAAAGTTTGCCTGAAAAGCAACAAATGGCTGTCAGGGCCTGCTTCGAGGCAGCTACAAGAAAAATCAACATCTGGGATGTTGTATGAGAAGGAATGGATTTTGGAGTGTGTACTTCTGCGGATGCGTAGTCCTAAACTATACGAGCAGCTTCGTAAGCAAAAAGTTCTTATATTACCAAGCAGGACGTGTCTCCAGCGCTATACTCGCAGCTTCAAAAGTGGCTTTGGATTTAACAAAGCAGTTTTCAACGCCCTTGCTATCAAGACTAAAGATATGGACATCTCCAGTAGACATGGAGGCATCATCTTCGATGAGATGAAGTTGGCTGAGCATTTCAACGTCAGTGCAGCAGGTAAGCGCTACCATTTCTTCAATCGAGCATCAGATCACTGAAGATGCACCACGTTTGCCCAGTATAGGGCCTGTTTTTATACTGCGGAGGCAATCAGTTTTTCGTTTTTAACTTATTTCCAGGGACAGTGGAAGGCTTCGTTGACCTCGGAAAGTTCACCCAGGAGGAAGATCGGACGACTCCAGCCGACCATGGGATGGTGATGATGTTTCAACCTTTTCAAGGTGAGGAAGCGTTATTATCAATTTTGTGTGCCAACACATGTTTACTGATAAAAGCCT
This sequence comes from Rhipicephalus annulatus, assembly GCA_013436015.1. Taxonomy (NCBI): domain Eukaryota; kingdom Metazoa; phylum Arthropoda; class Arachnida; order Ixodida; family Ixodidae; genus Rhipicephalus; species Rhipicephalus annulatus. Next base: position 321,425 of record WOVY01014709.1, on the reverse strand, counting down.
TTCACTTTGCCAAATTAATGAAGAACTTCAAGTCGGCTCCTTATTAGATGTCACGTTTATTGAGAGTGCCTAGTCAGCATAGCGAATTGCACTTGTGTAAGGTGCAAGAAAGCCTGTCAATTTTGTGCGAAACAACTTAGCAGGTCAGGCAGCTGTCTTGCTATAAACATGAGTCTAACTATATGACTGATTTTGTGCAGGTGACTGGACACAGATATTGGGAGTGTTTTCATCCAAAGGGAACATCAAAGCAGAAATGCTGGCGAAGCGTCTTCTAGAGGCCATTCTACTGTCAGAACAAGCCGGACTTTTCGTCGACTTTGTATCCTGTGATGGAGCGACCTGGAATCGGAGCATGTGGAGGTCATTTGGAATTGGCGGTATGAAACAGAACTATTTGTTCTATTGTGGCCAATTTCAACATGCCTGCTATGTGCATGGGGCACGTGAAACAATATATACGCATCTCAATATCAGCGATATATTCCCAGAACAGTGAGGTTTGAAAAGCAGAGATGCTGACTGCTTCTTTTTTCTTTATCTCAGCATCCTCAGTCAAGACCACCTGCAATGTTACCCACCCTGTGGACCCCTCCAGAAAGCTTCACTTCTGCTCCGACTTCCCACATTTAGTGAAATGTGTTCGCAACTCATTTGTAAGCACCGGGTTCACCACTCAAGATGGTCGTGCGTGTGTTGAGGACATTGAGGCAGCATGGGAGAAATACAAAAGTTCTTTAACTCTGAAGGCCATGCCACATAGTACGAGAGTGCACATTCGGCCCCAATTCTTTTGAGAAAATGAAAGTTAACTTGGCGTTCACACTGTTCAGTGATGAAGTTTTGAAAGGCATGTTTTTGTTCGCATCAGACATTGACGAGATTTCTCGTTCAAACTAATGCCCACAGTGGAGCTTGTAAAGCGAATGAGTCGACTAATAGCTGTGATGACGTCCAGAGTGCCCGCGAGAGGGGCTCAGACCATCATCAGAGAAAGTTGCTGAGCTCGAGGCGTTCCTTTATTTATGGATCACTGCGAAGCAGCAGCAAAGACAGCCGGTGGGGGATTCGTGAGTAAGAGCACTGCAGAGGTTTGCGTGTTACTTTATGTAGCACGCTTTCACTTCTTACCTACTTGACAAAGTCTCATCGGCTTTAGGTACATGCTAACAGCCCGACTCAGCCAGGACAAACTAGAGAATGTTTTCGGAATAATTAGGCAATATTCTGGTACTAATGACCATCCAAATCCCGGGCAGTTCCTAGTGACTGTAATTGCTTGTCTTTTTACAATCTTGCTAGACCACCAAAGAGTGGGAACTCCCCAGCAGAGCTAGTAACAGCTCTCATTGACACTTCATCACCAGCCACAGGTGATGCCATTTTCGGCATACGAGACATGATCGAAGATATGCTTGAAGTTGGAGATGTTGATGGGGCCAGGTCTACACTGCAGTCTCTAAGTGGTGACCACAGCAGCTACGCCGTTCAGAAAAGTGACAGCCGTCTCATTTATTACGTTGCTGGCTATGTTGCGAAAAAATTCAACAAAAAAAGCTCTTGCAACGAGTGCATTTCCACTCTTGCCACCAAGAAATCAGGAGCCATTGTCAAACCGAACAGTGAATTCGACAAAGGAGGATTGCTGTATCCTTGTGACAATCTGGCCAAACTTGTGGAAACCTTGGAGGATACATTTACGTTCTACTTTTCTGCTGAAAAGTCGCACTCCTTCAGCATACACGATTTCATGCAGTTCTTGGCAGGTATCAAACTGGATAGAGTTGGCTGCGAAATTCACAGCAAAGAACTGACCGCAAAAAGTAGTCCAGTTTTTTCTGCTCACGCGTATGCACTTCTGGACAAAATCTTCGAACAAAGACAGGAGTGTCCAAAGGGAGCGCCAGAAACACTTGAAGTTGAGGAGGGTCAAGTAATTTGACCTCTTAACGTGATATGGAAGTATGTTATGACAAATGTGTGATAAATAAACATGTTTTACCATTCCCCTTGCGTGTATTTAGTATGCATCTAAAGCCGTAAGTTAACAGAAATCATTGGATCTTGCATAGATAGAACTATCGCTAAAATATTCAAACAAAATGTTCAATATCAAAGAGCCTCCAGCTGCAGCATTCCAATCTCCACTTCAAGTTTCTCAAGAAAAAGGAGCTGGAAAACGTAAATGCTTCGAAGATTTCACGCCGAAGGGAAGCCCCTACAATCAAGAGGAAATGAAGGGGGGGGGGTACGGACTGAGAGAAAATTAAGAAAAACGCACTGCACTGCAGCCAATATACTCGCTATGAATGATGGAAACAGTTTAGTGTTTTTCCCTCTTTGTGAAATGTAAAGTCGGCAAGTCGTTTATTTCAACTGAACTAGACTATAAACATGGTAAAATCAGCTCAACAAGAACACGATAATAAGAACGACATAGGACGGGCGCTGAAAATTTAGCGCCTGTCCTCTGTCGTTCTCCTTCTCGCCGTACTTTTGCGCTGCTTTTACCATGAAGATCAACCAACAAGCCTACTTTTGCACGCTGTTGCAGATTAAACATGTCAAAGGAAACCGATATTAGGAAACATTTAAATATGATAACCTCCGTCTGATTTAAAAGCATTCTTGTTTTTTTTTCTATTGCTTAGCACCGCTCAGAACTTACAACACATGCTTCTTAGCGAAACAAACACGTAGTGCCTTTAACAGCATGGGCGCGGTGTATAAGCGATTATTAGAAAGAAGTGAAACTAACGTCTAGCAGCCATACGCAAAGCAGGCAAATACCGCCGCAAGCACCTACGGCGCAGGTAGCACCACCTGGTGTGGCCGCCATCTTTCATCGGGAATTCGTGCAGCCCTCCGCTCTTGCCCGTCACACTTCCCCCCCCTCTAGCCACCATAGCGGCACGGAGGAAGGAAAGGTAAGGAGCGGCCTTGACGTCACTCGTTGTGAAGCCGCGATGAAGCCGGAAGTCGGCCATATTGAGTAGGCAAATTCTCCTCTCTTGTTTACATATGAATGCGAAGCAGAAGGTGCGACTCCCTCTCCGTCTCGGAAAGCACGTGGACTGCGCAGCGCGTGTGTCGTGACGATCCGAAACTAATGGAACTGGGCTCATCACTCTGAGCCAGCGGGACACCTTCAGCGAAATCGCTTCATCCGAGTAATAACAGGGAGTAACAGCTCGCCGACAACGAAGCAACTACGAGAGAACGCGCGCTAGATGCACTGACAACGGCGAGTGCTTTCACGTCATTAATTCAGCAACTGTACAGACAACACGATCGGTCGTGCGCCTTCTACGGTTGCATTCCGCCACGCGGCCGACGCAGCGTCCTGCCCCTGTGTCCGTGTTCCGCGTGAAAACTCACCGGCGTCAGCATTCTCCGACCGTGGTGACTTTGAGCATGGTGCAAGTGACACTTGAACGCGGTTGCTGTTACGTTGAGATTACATGCAATGCTGGTGGAGAGTGTACCAAGCGGAACAGAAAAGGTGTTTTAATACGCACATGCAAGTTATTACTGTACACACAGAACACGAAACTACGTATGTGCACATGGTCCTCACGGCGCGTCTTGCTGGGCTCAACAGCGTCGTCCGTTGTCACACGCAGGAGCACTGCTCAACCGTCACTGACCTGCAAGGCGTTCGTCGTCATTGAGCTTCGTCATGGTGCCCAACGCAATTTCGCTGAACACTAACTGCTTCATCCGCGTCATCCGCCGCACGATACATGGATATGCACTTGTTCAACGCACTGTTGAAACCCCGTGATGGACAAAGGGATTTGTAAACGTTGCCTAAGAGTAATGTAACAGCCAGGAGAACACTGCGTAACCAATAACGCGTCGCAGAGCACAGATATTGCCCACCATGGCTCAGAACGAGACCTGGGGAGGCACACATTCCGCCGCCAGCCGCGGCCGCTCACTGCTAGACCAGCTCCACTGCGCAACACGTAACCATAACAACGTCGCCATTGTGCCTACTGAATATGGCCGCCATGATGTCATTTCCGCCACATTTTTTACGCCCTGCGCCGGCTGGGCATGCCCTCTCCTTACCTTTTTCCTTCCTCCGTGGTTGGCGGCATGTAGTGGGTCAAAGGCTGATATCACCCTAAAAACGGCCGCTCATGTAGGCTCCCTATTTCGAAGCATAGAGTTCCTTAATATATTGATACAAAACAGCCGCTAAACACGGCTGCATGAAAGAGGAGGACGAAGTGGGTTTTCCGTTGTATGCTGGTCTGACGCCATCTTGCTCGTCGGCTTCTCTGCGCTATAAATATATCATTAAACAAGTTACTCGTAACATTATATATACGTTAATTTTGGTAAACTCTATGTTTCAAAGGACTTCTCGCCCTACTTCTGAGCATAGAGTTTCTTAATATACAGGAAGCTCTATGCTTCTGAGCTGTACGAAAGTGTTTTCACACGCTCCACCTGTCCGACAAATTCAAGGTTGTGCGAGGTTGGTTGGTGCAGAATCTGCGTGCAACATAAATAAGTTTTTTTTATTTCTTTGTGTTTGTGAACACCATTATTAGTTTTTCTTTCCTAATCAATAATTAGCGTTGCGAGTACTGTAGGTGTGTGACACGGGCAACGTTGTAGTGACGTTGACCACGAGAACGGGGTAGGCGGCCGTTTTGAAGAAGTTCGGCTGTTTAACTTTTGAATAAGTTGTTGTTTAACAGCTAGAGCCGAACACGGAGGGGAACTGGTAGGTGTTCTGTGAAAGGACCCAGTGAGAGGCTACGAGCAAAATTGAACACGCATGTGTGCGGTGTAGGCGGCAGCTTCAAACAGTTGTTGAGGTAGGAGAGTTAAAGAAGGCGGCTGGATAGCGGGATTAGGGTTGAACGTAGGCCTGTCGGGAACTCGGTCCGATGGTCGGGCGGGCGATGGCTAAGGAGGCTAGGAAAACCACGAGCGAGAATGAGCTGGTGCAGTGCGAAGACGGCAAGCGCTGGTGCTACTTAGATAAGAACATTCACGAGTTTGGCCGAATCGCAAAAGGCGAGCTTCGTGCGCACGCTGTGCGAGGCACTGAAGGCGGCCGTGAAGCGCATGGAGGCTAGCATCGAGGGGCCCCAGGGGGAGCTTAGGGTGGAACGGGAGCAGAGGATAGAACTCAAAAAACAGCTCGGAGCGTCGCGTGAGTGGGAGGAGGCTACCGCCAGCCTATTAGAGCAAATGAAGGGTGACATTCGAAAGAACGGGAAGGGCGGACCGAGCTCGAGCAGCGGGTAAAGGAGCTAATGGCGCTTTGCCCCTGCCCCGAGCGGTGTGAGACGGAAGGCGTGGGTAGCGAAGGCGACCGGCGGGAAAGAACAGGCGAGAAGGGAGGTCAGGGGGCCGCAGTGTCTGACCACAGCACGGAGGCCCCGAGAACATACAGCTAGGTGGCGCGGCAGTCTTCAAGCAGGGCAGAAACACAGGACAGAAGGCAGAGAGAGAGAAACAGGTGAAGCAAACAGGGGCGCCATCAAAAACAGGAAGCCAGCGATTGGAGCATAGAAGAGTCCTAGTGGTGGGGGACTCTAACGTGGCCAGGGTTAGGGATGACGTCTTCAAGACAGTGAAGGAAGATGGGAGAGGGAGGGTGGAGGCCCAGTCAGAGAAGGGCATGGTGGATGCACTGGCCAAAGCTCAGGAGGACAGCATGGAGAGCGAAAATCTCCTCATTATTCATGCTGGGCTCAATGATGTGTTGAAGGGCAAGGATCAGAACCTTCAAAGACAGTTAAAGGATGGGATGCGTAAGCTCCGAGAAGCCTCTGGGAGTGTGCATGTGACCATATTGACAGTCCGAGAGGTCTGGGGGCAGTCTCGTGGGATTGAAAGGAGGGTGGTGGAAGCCAACTGTATGATCAAGGGTATGAGCTGGCCACCCGGGTACAGCGTAATGGAGGTGACCCAAGACGTGTACAAGCCCGGCACTCGCCCCTTAGCACAAGATGGCTTTCACTACAGTGGTGGAATGGGTAGGAGGGTTGGTAATAGGATGTGTTGTCAAGCCACAGCTTTTTAGGGGGGCCCAGAGATGTGAGGCAAACAGTGTAGCCGAAGACGGTTCTAAAGGAGCACAAATATTCAAGCCACACGGAGTCCATGGTAGAAGAAATCGGCGTAAGCACAAGAGCCAAGCTAAGTCATACATACGCTATATTAACATGCAGATTGGCAGGACTAGGTTAAAATAGGAAGAGATAGAAGAGCGGTTTGAGGCAGGAGGAGCTGATGTTATATGGGGTGGCAGAGACATATCTTTGGGACATAGCGCAACCACCTTACAATCCGGACTACCTATGGGCATATTGCAATAGAACAGAAGGCAGCGAAAATGGGGGTGGAATTGGTGCATTCATACGTTGGTTGGCAAAGAGTCAAGCAGGGATGCATGGAACATTTATAGTTAAGGGGGAAAGTAGCTGGGCAGATGACACTCCTTAGTTTGGTGTATTTGTGGACGGGAGCAAAGGCCAGAGAGGAAAACCAGGCAATGGTGGAGTGTATATCAAAGGACATTGAGGAATTAGGAGGAGAGTGCGAGCTAAATATACTAGGAGATATGAGTGCGCACATAATCGATATAGATAGGTATACTGACTCAACAGGCAAAATGATCATGGATATGTGTGAAAGGCATGATTTGATAATTTGCAACAGTACTAAGAAGTGTGAAGGGCAAATAACATGGAAGGTGGGAAGGCTGCAGTCAATGATAGATTACGCACTGATGTCACATAAGATGTATGATATGCTCAGGGGTATGCACATAGATGAAGGTGGCTCCAGAAGTCTGGGTAGTGATCACAAACGTATCAAGCTAAGTTTTGGAAGAGCAGCGAAAGAAAGCGGGAAGGAGACAAGATGAGTAACTACAGGAAAATTTTCATTCGGAAAGGCAAACAGAAAATGCTACTAAACAAATTGAGGAAGTAATCACTGAGGATAATAAAACAGTGTGGATATACACAAATCTAATTAGACTGGGCTAGAGCTTGCTAAGGCACGTGACAAGCCACCCCGGAAAAGAAGACACAAGCCCAAGAGTTGGTGGGATGAGGAAGTTAAGAGAGCCATAGCAAAATGTCAGGAAGTCTCTGGGGAACACAGACACGCTAAGCAACGGGGTGAAACGACAGATGTTAAAAGAAAATGGGACATCTTTCTAAGCTCTAGAAGGGAAGAATCCCTCCTGATCAATGACAAGATCAGAAGAAGGGGTGCTCAGTGGCTGGCAGAAGTACATAAAAAGGACAGCAAGGCAGCTGCGAAATTATGGAACCATTTAAACTCCCTAAAAAATGAAACAAGCGTAGAGCAGAGGTTTATAACTAGAGCTCAAGGTGCTAGGCTAGAAACGGGACGAAGCTATTGAATATATATGAACAAGGATGATCGAAAAATTTCAACAAAGAAGTGCCTTATGCACCACAATAGACAAAGATGGATCAAGTGGCGCAATGGTTCCAAACAGAACGAGAGTGGGAAAGGGCTGAGGAGAGGGTTCCAAGTAGTACATCAACAGGCCCAGATGGCATTCCAATTATGCTGTTAAAGACATCGGGTACGAAGTCTGAACAGACTTTGAGAGAAGCAGTGAGCAGAACAATAATCAATGGTGAAGTCCCCGGTGGACGGAAACTTAGCAAGATGAGCATGATCTATAAAGGAAATGGGGACAAAGCTGACATAAAAAACTACCGTCCTATAACAGTGACATCAGTGGTCTACAGGCTGGCGATGCAGGTAATAAAGGAAAGACTGCAGGCATAGATAGAGGATGAGGGGGTGCTGGGAGAACTGCAGAATGGGTTTCGGAAACACAGGAGGGCGGAAGACATTCTGTTCTCACTGAAGCAGTGCATCGAAATATCAGAAAAGGAACTCAGGGCCCTGTGGCCCTGAGTTTTTGGATATCATTTTTGGATATCAAGGCAGCATTTTTGGATATCAAGGAAGCGTAGGATAGCGTGGTTCAAGAGGACTTGTGGGGAATACTAGACACACTTGGTGTGCAAGACGGAGTCACTAATCTTTTAAAGGAAATCTAGAAAAATAACAGAGTAGTTGTAAAGTGGAAAAAACAGGTATCCAAGCCTACGGAGGTGAAACGGGGACTTAGGCAGGGGTGTCTACTGTTAGCCTTGTTATTCATGACGTACCTACAAGGATTAAAGGCCAAATGAGAGCGAAGTGGACTTGGCTTCAACCTCTCTTTCGTCAAGCAAGGAAAACTCATTGATCAGGCACTATCAGCATTAATGTGCGCATATGATATAGTGCTAATGGCGGACAACAAAGAAAATGTGCAGAGACTGATAGACATCTGTGGTAATGAGGGAGATAGGTTATATTTTAGATTCAGTAAAGAAAAATCAGCTGTCCTGATTTTTGCTGATAATAAAGGTTCTGAGCTTAGGATACAGGATGTCACGCTAGAGATAACAGATAAATACGAATATCTGAGCGTACGGATAAGCAATGGGACCAAGTATCTGAGGGAACACGAATTATACGTGGCGACTAAAGGTAACAGGAATGCAGCAGTCATGACAAATAGGGCATTGTGGAATTACAATAGGTATGATGTTGTGAGAGGAATATGAGAAGGGGTCATGGTTCCTGGGCTGAAGTTCGACAATGCGGTCTTGTGCATGAGATCAGAAGTTCAAGCAATATCAGAAATTAAGCAACGTGGAATCGGTATGCTTGTTTGAAGTGCTCACGGGAATACACCAAATCAGGGGGTACAAGGTGATATGGGATGGACATCATTTGAGGGCAGAGAAGCTAGCAGCAAGATAAAATTTGACAAGCGATTGAGAGAAATGGGGGAGGAGCGTTGGTCTAGGAAGGTTTTCAGCTACTTGTGCATGAAGAATTTCGATACAAAATGGCGGAAGCGAACCCGGAAAATGACTGGTAAATACTTAGAGGACAGCAGGTGGCCAAACCAAAAATAACTATCGGTTAAGAAGAAAGTGAAGGAAACGGACTCTGACATGTGGAGAATTGGCATGATTAAGAAGTCCGCACTAGAGATCTATCAAAATTTTAAGCACGAAATTGCCAAGGAAAGGATCTATGATAATACTCGGGATAGTTCTCTACTGTTTAAGGCCAGGATGGAAGTATTGCGATCCAAGACATATCGGGCCAAATAGGAAGGTGTAGACACGGTATGCAGTACATGTGGAGAGGAAGAAGAAACTGCCGAACACTTGATAACGTTCTCTAAAGGGCTTAACCCTATAGTTCAGGGTGACTCGCTCGCTGGATTCCGTGCTGACCGGTTGTGCCCTCGTGATCTCGGACGTCAGCGTAGCTCTGACCTACCGGACTTGCCCTACGCCATCTCCTGGCGCTGACAAGAGCTCTCGCAAGTGGTTCCGCGTCATCAGACTCCTGTGACCTTGTTTCCATCTTTCCTATCTCTCCTATCCCCTCGATATGTCGTCGCTCTCACGCTTACATCATCTCTCTCTCTACGCCTTTACTCCTATCCCTTTAATCCCTCCTCACCCCCATCCCTTGTGAGCTACTGTTGAGGCGTCGCTCCCTGAAGCAGACAGTTACAGGGCTCACTTTTCTTTTCTTTTTTGTTAAAATTAACAGATTATATGGGGTTGTTTCAACAGGGCAAAAGATAAAACCCGAGACCAAGGTTGCAAGCTATTTGCACCTATGCTATCCTCAATGTCATGATTTTTTGTCATGAGTTTCCTTTTGTCATGATTTATATACCAATCATTCTTTATTATGTGTCTATGCCAAGTAATCTTATGACTCATAATAGAGCCAGAATATGCTGCGTCAAGTTAGGGCAATGTTTGCTGCGTCACATTAATGAAGTGTCTCAATAATTAGACTGCATTTGCATAGACTTGATTTAGCCATAAATTTATGAGGATGACATTGTTCAGAATTATATATAAAAAAAAGGTGGGGTGAATTATACAGACACAGCATGTGTGTCCATTCGCTTATCTTTAGCCCCGCCGCGGTGGTCTAGTGGCTAAGGTACTCGGCTGCTGGCCCGCAGGTCGCGGGATTAAATCCCGGCTTTGGCGGCTGCATTTCTGATGGAGGCGGAAATGTTGTAGGCCCGTGTACTCAGATTTGGGTGCACGTTAAAGAACCCCAGGTGGCCAAAATTTCCGGAGCCCTCCACTACGGCGTCTCTCATAATCAAATAGTGGTTTTGGGACGTTAAACCCCACAAATCAATTCTTACAACAGAACCACTTCACCCCCTACAGCTCAGGATGATGGCGCAGAGTTTTTCGAAGCACTGGGGTTTAGAGACAGGGAGGGCAAAATAGTGTTTAAGCGGGTAGAATAACTAGAAAAAGGTTATCTAATTGGTGGCTAAAGTCAAAGCACGAGTGTAAATTAAACCATTCACTGCAAAGTACAAGTCCTCAGCTTCACTATTTAAAGGGAAAAAAATAAAACTAGTGGTTAGTTCACTAAGTCCTTAAACCATTATGCGCCCGCCGAAATACTGCTGCTGTGGCCGGGATATTGCACTGTACAGTCAAAAGAAAACATCATTTGGCACTTGTCAGACTGTAAGAAGAAGCTCTTTATTTACGAGCGCACATACTCCAGTGAGCAGTAACGCCGATCAAATTTATCACCATTCCATGGAATTGTCAGTTCATGATCACTTCATTACGGTGGCACCTTTAAGCCCTAACCTGCTGATTTTCGCGTGCAGCTTTTTTTTTTCGTTTTGCCTCTCAGACTGGTTAATGCCCTTCACGAAAAAAATGAGGTCGTGACAGCACGTAAATTACCGCTTTCTTTTGTCCCGGTGGAGCTAGTAGCTCCACAGTTTCCTTTTATTACTGCTGAACGATTCAAATGCCTGTTAATCTTAAAGATCAACGATACGTCGCTCCAGCAATCTGAAGAATTTCGGCACTTGCAATTCACATGGAACACCGCAAAATGCCTTTCCCGTCAATGTGAGGTGACCATCACAAGCTTTCGCTGTAGAGTTCCTCGGTTAAATGTTTACAAATCAGGATTTTCATTAACTAACCTATGTGCAGTGTGCAATGAACCGGAAACAATAGATCACATTCTTCTCACATGCCGCCGCTTCACCTCACTGTGCCGATTGGAAGACCGATTGGTGTGCTCGGATTGCCAGTCAATACATCCAGCCTATTATTGTTTGGAGCCAGTCAGTTGGGTGTGGGCCGCAGTGCTATTCTGTCAGCGCTACATATATTCATTCAGGCAACCGGAAGGTTACGCTGCTAGTGGTACTATGGTGGCTAGAATTGGGAGGTGACGCCAGCGCCCGCATATTCGCCGAGCGCGCGCGATCCTCGTTTTCAAGCGCCGCCGCGACGGCCACCACGGCGCTCCTGTCGGCATAGTGATGCGGGCGAAGCGCGCGCTCCGCGCTCTCTCGTCGACTCGCCGCTGGGTTCGCTGGTTCGCCTCTGGAAGCGTGTCTGGGTGTGTGCAGTTTTCCGCGTTGATGTCTCGCTTATGGCAAAATGTATTTAGTTGCTGACATGACAGTGTGAGTGCCGACCTTAGGATGAACTCCAGCACTACGAAAGCGAGGCAACGCCACTGCTTTGCTCCTGGCTGCACGAGCGGCTATGTGTCATCGAGGGAGCAAGGTCAGCGTGCTTCTCTTTTCTCTGTTCCCAAAGACCCTGCCCTCTTCGAAGCCTGGCAACGAGCCGTACCCCGTGCCGACAAGTCGTTGGACGTGAAGTCGGCGCTATGTGAGCTTCATTTCGACGAGCAGTTTATTGAGCGTTTTTACACGCATGTGATAAACGGCGAAACTGTTCAGATTCCCCGAGGGAAACCGGTGCTGAAATCTGACGCGGTGCCAACCATATTCCCAAATGTTCCTGCGTATCTTTCAAAGAAAGTGCCGAAGAAAAGGACGTCAAGAACATCCACTTGCGGCCTACCATCGAAAATTCGGCGTCAGGAACCAAGCACGTCTGCTTGCGAGGAGACAGCTGGCTCGTACAGCACAGAAAGCGACAGTAACCAAATACCTGTTCCGAATGTGCCCGCAATTCCCGACGTCCGCAAGTGTGGTCTTCCCAGCGCTTACTGGGCTCGACATCTAATTGCTGGAGCCGACAACGCCACGGTGTTTACAGTTTGCGCACTAGATGGTGACAAGTTGACTATTGACAAGTATGTGCTAATGACATCAGATGAAAACAAACTTCAAGCGACAGCTTTTGTGCAAGCCACAAAATAAAGACCCTTGACATTACCGACATCGAAATGGCAGAAGAGTTGCTTCGCGACGTCGACTCCATGATACCATGCAGAGGGTTTGGTAAAACTGGTGAATTTGGAGTGAATTTAAAGTACAAGGAGAAGACTTTTGATGGCAGAACCTTCAGCCCATCTTGCCGTGGGGTTGCTCCAACGCCATAAAAAGCCTGCCCACAATGCAAGCACCTCAGAAGACTACTCCTGAATCGTGAGTCCTACAGGCGAAGAAAAGGCAAAAATGTGGCCCAGTCCCAAAAGCTTTCATACAGGCTTAAGCTGCGAACAGCGCAAGCGAAAAGGAGTCGCCTGAGTGTCCTGCAGGCTAAATCACTCATCAAACAAATGAAAGAAAAGAATGCACGGAATGATTCTACAGCATTTGAAGAAGCGGTGAAGGCCCTACCCATTAAGCAGCAGCAACAAGTCAAGGCGTGCTTTGCTGCGGCTAAAAGAAAATCCACGAAAGGGATGAAGTATGAAAGTGAATGGGCTCTAGAGTGCCTTATTATGTCCATGAAAAGCCCACGCCTCTATGAGCATATACGCAAAAACAACATCATGGCGTTGCCTTCTCGAACATCACTACGTCGATATCTCAAGCGTTACAGGAGTGGATTCGGCCTGAGCGAAAAAGTGTTTGCTGCTGTGGCGGAAAAAACAAAATCTATGGACTTGTTCCAGCGCCATGGTGGGCTGTTAATTGATGAGATTAAGCTATCTGAACACTTGAGCTTGGGAACCGATGGCACCATCGAAGGTTTTGTGGACCTTGGGAAGTTCACACCAGAGAGTGAGCGCTCCGTAGCATGTGACCATGGTCTTGTAGTATTGTTCGTGCCTTTTACAGGCACGTGGCACCAGATTATTGGTGTGTTCGCATCACGCAGCAATGTGAAGTCCGAGACGTTAGGCAAAATAATCCTCGAAGCAGTAGTCATGAGCGAAAACGCCGGTCTGCACGTAGACTTTATCACCACTGATGGAGCTGCGTGGAACAGAAGCATGTGGCACTCATTCGGCATACACGGCAGGAAAGAAAACACAGTATGTAGAAGGCAGCACCCTACAGACCCAGAACGTTTTCTGCACTTCATCTCGGACTTCCCACACCTTCTTAAATGTGTGAGGAACACCTTTGTTCGAACGGGCGTGAAACTGCCAGAAGGCCATGCCAGTGTTGACCCTATTGACTGTGCCCGGAAGCTTGATGAACAGCATGACACGACTCTCAAAGCCATGCCTCATATTAGCAAATCGGTTGTGCATCCCAATGGCTTTGAGAAAATGAGGGTAAATTATGCAGTGCGGCTTTACAGTGATGAAGTCCTCAGAGGCCTTTTCTTGTACAATGCAACCATCGAAGAAAAGCATGGGAGCACAGCGGCGACAGTCAGCTTTGTGGAAAGAATGAGAAGGCTCATTGAGGCCATGACTTCAAGGTGCAGTTCGGGTGCACTTAAGCCTGGAGGGATGCACGAGAAGTGCATGCAAAACTTCTTGACTTACCTGGACGATTGGGAAACAGCTGCTGGCTCCGGAGGTTTCCTAAGCCGCAGTACAGCCGAGGGGCTTCGTGTTACCTTATCAAGCACGCTACACCTTCTCCGCTACCTGACGATGAAGTTGAACTTCAGCTATATGATGACATGCCGCTTGAGTCAGGACCCCCTGGAGAGGCTGTTTGGAATCGTCCGACAAATGTCTGGATGCAATGATCATCCGACTGCCTCCTAGTTCCTAATCTCGGTCAACACTTTGAGCTTCCAGAATTTGGCAAAACCACCGAAAGGAAGCAATGTGTCCTCAGGACTGCTGAGAAGTCTGCTGGGAGCTGACAACGGAAAGGACCTCACTCCTCGGAGGAAATTAGACGAGCTTCTTGACGTAGGAAACCTTGCCGAAGCACATGAAGTGCTCAATGAATACGGCCACGGCACCGAGCATGCAGACATGGTCGTGCAAAGCAGCGATGCCAGACTCATATTCTACATGGCTGGATATGTGGCAAGAAAAAGCGTTGCAAGCACCAAATGTGCAGAGTGCAGCCAGCAGCTCCTACAAGGCGAGAACGATCCATCTCCAGCTGCAGCATCCCTCACGGCTGCTGTTGACCGAGGAGGCCTCCTGTACCCATCAGTCAAGCTCAATGAACTCGTGACCACTCTCGAGAACACTTTACCCACTGCTTCAGTGTTACAGAAGTCAAACCTGACAGCATCATGGACTTGGTTTCCTTCTTGCAGTTAAGAAAGCTTACACTTGTTGGCTGCCCTGACCACAGTATGTCCCTCACAAACAAAATTATCAAGTTTTATGTTCTTACTAGGCTCCACTTTCATGTCAAAGCCCAGAACAGCAAACGAAACGCTAAGCAGGAAAGAATGAAATTGCTGAAGCTTAGACGCGTGCTCTGAGTTTGATATTGTAACTTTAAGCTCTATAGATTTTTTTTTGCCGAGTGGAAAGTGATTGTATGCCTCTTATTACTTAGTGCCAAGCGATGCGCTGTCTGTGTGCAATGTTTCAATGTTTTTAACTACTCCCGAGCGTATGTAAATGTGCGTATTTTTTCATTTTATTTTATTTTACCCTGTATTCCATGATGTGCAATAGATCTTCCTAATAATATGATGTGCAATAAATATTTGTTTTATTTTTCTCGCCCAGAACTTTGGTAATATTTTTTTTAAAAAAACGCCGTCGCCTTGCACTCCAAAACACTGCAGGGATATGCGAACGAAAGCTTTAATTTGCGCAGATTCAACGTCACAGAAGTCTTGCAGCGGCAGCCAATTTCTTTTAATGCTTGAAATGGCGTTCTATCAGCCATCGTCACAGTGAGTTATCTGAATCGCCAATTTATCTGAATCATGCTTCAGCAACAGCATCTTTGAAAGGTCCGCGCGCTCAAGGCGCGCGCGCGTAACTAGCATCACCATTCCGCCGACAGCGCCACCGCCGCGCTGCTCGAAACGAAGGAGCGGCTCCGAGCTCCCGTTGGCGTCACCTCCCAATTCTAGCCACCATAGTGGTACTGCCAGATGTATCCAATTCTTTGTCCCCCTTCCTCATTCTTGTTAATTTGTTTCATACATTCTGGTTTATTAAATTCTTCTGCACTTTTTCACATTTTTTCAAAGGAACATTATTATTGTTCTTATCTAATTTCTCTTTCTTTTTTTAGCAAGTCTTGTAAAAAAATATATATATTATAAGGTACAGTGTGGCCAATCCCCCATTGTCGCCTAGGAGATCTTGGCTCATACCCCCACGTGGGTATGAGCCAAGATCTCCTAGGCGACGAGACAAGACACGAGATGCGATGCGATCGAGCTCATATAAATTCAAGGTAAACAAAGCTTGAGTAAGCCTTCCAGCCATGCTGCAGCCCTGTTCGCCACTTCGGAATCATAGTCAGCAGGAAGGTCCATCGATCAACCTGAATAAGTGGCCTCGCTGTCAACACAGGGTGCTGTAATTTTCTTGAAGATGGTAGATTCGACCGCCGAGTTCCTCCGCTTTCTCGGAGGTCTTGGATGCGGCGCGTTCTTCGATAAGTAGCTTGGAGCAACGCCTCCTAGATTTTTGGTGCCGGCGACTGATTATCGGTGCTTACATGGGTAGTGGCGGTCGTCGGAACTACGGTGGTGGCACTACTCAAGTAGGGGTGTCTTCAAATAGGTTTTTACGTTTTTTGAACCTACATGCAACAAAAATAACGTAAAAAAGTTTTAAAAAGGCGTAAACATAATTATATTTACCCCACGTAAGTGACGCCATCATTCAACGAGCAACTTTTTAAGGCATCCGCCTCTGAAATTAGTAGCAAACGCCAAAATTGCCAATCTTAAAGGCCAAGTACAAAGACCCTTATTCCTACGTAGGCAGCGTCGTCATAGATGGCCGGCGTTTCGCGTTCATCCGGCAGGCACCGGAAATCTAGGAGGCGTCGCTTGGAGCGTGAGGTAGCAACATCGGCACGGCGTTAGCTCTGGTCTCCTACGTTTGTTTGTTTGTTTGTTTGTTTGTATCCTTTAAACCATGGCTCGTACCCACTCTGGGGGATTGGCCAAAAGAACAAATAGCCTCATATGAACGATAACTGCATTATTGCTTACAACAAAAAAGGGGGGGGGGGGAGTTGTATAGTTTAAGACAGTATGTTGGAAAAAAAAGAAATAAACCAAAGATTTAAATAGTGAGAAAAAAAATCAATAACAAAGTAGACACTAATAGCTACAACTTGATTTTGGGAGCCAACCAGACAGCTGGTTTCGCCAAAGCCGATTAATTTGGTATGTCACGGATTTATCCAGAATCGAAAATTACTTTTCGACCCGTTTTTTTAGTATTTGTTAACGAGGGCTTTATGTTGAAAAACGTTTAGAGTCTTGAATAAAATTACACACCGCATCGAATGCATCTCTGTGGCAATTTCCCAAAACAGAGGCACCAAAACTTAGAACATTTTTCTGCGGTTAAATTTAAACCTAGCTTCGCAAATGGAATATCTAAAAGTCGTTTCCTAATTAATGCATAGTTACGACATGTGCCAAAATAATGTTCAATAGTTTCTGATTCTTCGCAGAACGGACAAAGGGGGGAAAGTGTCAGACCAGCTCTGTGTAAATAAAATTTAATGGGGGGACACGGCACCGGAATCTAGAAATTATCATTTCAAGTTTTTTTGATGGACTCCACTGGGCTTTCCATGGAAATTTGAGGTGCTGATAATCTGTCCATTGTGTGATATTTTCTAAACTATCTGTAAAAATAGCGAATTTCCTATATCTAACCCCTGATAAGTATTCTAACTCGGGAAGTACTGAAATTACTGGTCCATCGAGTGATGCTCGTGCCAAAGCATCTGCCAATTCATTTAATTGTAATCCGCAGTGACCTGGGACCCACACTAATTTTGAGGAGTTTTAAATGCGGCGGTGCTAATGTGTGGAACGCTGCTAGGGCACGAGATTGTTCAGAGTTTGTCAGAGCTGCACACACCGAATGTGAGTCTGTTAGGATGGTCTCCTACGTGGTACACGAACTTCTTCGCCGTTCATAATGTGCACGTAGTCTCTTAGAACACATGAAGACTCGAAGTGTAGCTCACATACTGAGCAGCTTTCGTTCAAGGTCCCATCCTTTCGATGTAAATTCTGTTCCCAAACCTTCCTCCGTGCTTCGTCTTTGGGTGCAGCGAAAAGCGACGGCTGCTCACCTTTTTTTCCAAATGTGATGAGTGAAGAAACGACAACGACGGAAGTGCGGGGCAAGGCGCGTGTAATGTGCGCGTGAGTGTCAGCGAATCAGCTGATGACCTGTGGTGGCCCATAGAGGTGGCGTGCCACGATTGGGCCACGGGTGACCATCACGTGGCAGTGGGCTTTGTGGCTGGGTACGAGCCGAAGCAGCGGCAGACGGAAGACAGCAGGCCGAAGCGTTGGACGCACGCAATCCAGGTTCCTGCCAGGGAACGCGGCCGTCCACGCTGCTGCCGTCCAACCACCAGCTGGGGCGGCATTGCCGGCACGAGTACTGCATCTCGGGGCGCGGCCTGGCCTGCTGTTCTCTTCCCTGCCGAGGGCATCGCGGATCTCGGCGAGGCGTCTCCACGGTCAGCCGTTCGACACAGCGATGAACGTGGTCTGGCTAATGGTCACGGTTGCGTCGAGCATCGCGTCTCGGCGCACGCTCTTCGCTGGACGGGCTGGCCATTCCCCGCATGGAGCATCGCGTCTCCGATGCGGGTTGACTACTCCGTAGTCGCACCCATGCCATAGATTCTCTATGCCCATGCCATCAAGCGCCGGTGTCACCAGAGCGTCACACATCGGAAAGCAAAGTGCATGGAGGTGAAGATAGTGTGGATGTCCAACCTGGATTGAGCGATGAGGAAGATTCTGAAGAGGAACACCCAATGGATGATGAAGACGACGAAAAGGAAGAACTCGAGTCATTCAGGACCTGGCCTGATGAGAGACGGGAGACAGCGGGCCGAAGCGTCGGACGCAGGCGAGCCAGGTTCCGGCCAGGGAACGCGGCCGTCCACGCTGCTGCCGTCCAACCACCAGCTGGCGCGGCATTGCCGGCACGAGTACTGCATCTCGGGGCGCGGCCTGGCCTGCTGTTCTCTTCCTTGCCGAGGGCATCGCGGATCTTGGCGAGGCGTCTCCATGGTCAGCCGTTCGACACAGCGATGAAAGTGGCCTGGCTAATGGTCACGGTTGCGTCGAGCATCGCGTCTCGGCGCACGCTTTTCGCTGAACGGGCTGGCCATTCCCCGCATGGAGCATCGCGTCTCCGATGCGGGTTGACTACTCCGTAGTCGCACCCATGCCATCAAGCGCCGGTGTCACCAGAGCGTCGCACTTCGGCAATGGACGAGCGAGACGTTCTGCCGGGCGAGACGCGGGCATGTGCACAGAGGACCACGGAACCGGGCGAGGTCCAGGGTGGCCGAGGATCCAGGTGCCACGGAAGTTGCTGGCTTAATCTAGGCTGAATCAGCGAATCAGCTGATGACCTGTGGTGGCCCATAGAGGTGGCGTGCCATGATTGGGCCACGGGCGACCATCAAGTGGCAGTGGGCTTTGTGGCTGGGGACGAGCCGAAGGAGCGGCAGATGGGAGACAGCAGGCCAAAGCGTCGGACGCAGGCGAGCCAGGTTCCGGCCAGGGAACGCGGCCGTCCACGCTGCTGCCGTCCAACCACCAGCTGGGGCGGCATTGCCGGCACGAGTAAGGTACCTAGATGAAACAAGGTAGCGTCACTCATTGTTCTCGAGCCGTCCTCCTCACTCTCTCGATTACTCCTCTTTTTTTCTCTGCCATCCGCGTCTGTAATTGGTGCATTGCTTGCACGTGATCTTGCAAATGGCTGGTGGTGTTATTTATTATTATGCAAAATGTTCAAAACGAGTACGCATGCGCATATGGCTCCAGCCGGACTCTCGCCGTGACCAAAGACAAAATCGTAGCCAGAACATAAACTGAAGAGGAGGAGCGTTTCGGTGTGCGCTAAGCCGACCAAGATTGTTTCGCCATGCTCGTTTAATGCAACATCTGCGTTTTTCAGCAATGCTGCGTTGCCGTAAACAACAGAAAATGGTTTCGCTCTCTTCAACTTACCTCGTGCTTTCCGAGATGAAGCGCACCATGAAGTGCAACTATGAACCATTTCACGCGAATGCTTTCGTGCAACTCCGTCAACGTGTGTCGACGCGGATCTGCGAAGCGAGTTCACTTGTCGGTTTTTATTGAAACGCCAGGCGCGCGTCTAATGCGTGTCTAGTGCATGCCAGTTGGTACAAATACATGTGGGTATGCACGTAGACAGAGCAGCTGTAGGTTCTAATCAACGCACCTTCAGAAACATTTCACTCTTGACCAGTTCCTGCTTGAGCCGAAACGCGCTGCTTCGAGACACCTCACCAGTAGAACTCTCACTTTTCAGGAAGTTCCCAGCACCGCATCAGAATCACTTGGCATCACGATTGTCCAAATGGGCACATTTAAAAAAACGTCATCGCAGTGCTGCTGGACGAGTGTTCGTACCAGTCTGGTCGTAGTTTTTTTTTCTTGCGTGTGCACAAGCCGGTTGTAATCAATCGTCACAACGTCACGCCCTGTGGCCACTTACAGGATCCAGCAAGAAGCCCGTTCACTGTGTCACAGCACAAATAAAACACAATCGGAGAAGTGGACTAGTTAGAACTGGACGAAATACCGTGGCCGTGGAACTGAAATGTACTACGCGAGACGCCATGGCTAGTGGTGTAAAGTCTAGAACTGCACAACGTTGCCGGTTCAGTAACGCACATCCCGCTTGCTCTTGTGTTGTACCGTTTATGTTCATAAAGGTAACTGTTTATTCTACGTCTTATTTCGTTCCATTTTGTTTCATTTACATCTATTCACCGTAGCAACAGAACCCAAACATTCGCTTTTGGATGAAAGTTTTAAACCTTCTAGGGGGCGCTTCAGGCAAATAAGCGAAGAGGAAAAGGGAGGGTGTCGCTACCTTGGAAACTTGTTTCATCTAGGGACCTTAGGCACGAGTACTGCATCTCGGGGCGCGGCCTGGCCTGCTGTTCTCTTCCTTGCCGAGGGCATCGCGGATCTCGGCGAGGCGTCTCCACGGTCAGCCGTTCGACACAGCGATGAACGTGGCCTGGCTAATGGTCACGGTTGCGTCGAGCATCGCGTCTCGGCGGACGCTCTTCGTTGGACGGGCTGGCCATGCCCCGCATGGAGCCGATGCGGGTTGACTGCTCCGTGGCCGCACCCATGGCATCAAGTGCCGGTGTCACCAGAGCGTCGCACATCGGCAAGGGACAAGCGAAACGTTCTGCCGGGCGAGACGCGGGAGTGCGCACAGAGGAGCACGGGACCGGGCGAGGTTCAGGGTGGCCGAGGATCCAGGTGCCAGGGAAGTTGCTGGCTGAATGTAGGATCGCCGAGCGGTGCCGAGTGATGCGCCAGACTCTGACGTGGGCCACGAGCTCATGAGCTGCAGTGTGCACCCGAGGGTACCTGGCGGTGCCCTGGCCAAGAAGAAGGAACGTGCGGAAAAGAGAGCTCGAGGGTTGAGGCCACGAAGGCAGAGGAAGCGGTGCGCCGCTCGAGAGGACGAGTTCCTGGCAGCGTTCCTGAGCCGGACGTCAGACCCGTACGTGTCGGCCAGGTCGAGCTCCGGTGTGTCTGTTCAAGGTCCAAGGCCGAGACCTGCTGAACGGCTCCTGCCTGGGTGCAGTGGCCGGGAGCAGGTTCGTGGGCGAGGCCTACCGGGTGTGGTCCTCGTTAGCCGTGGCCTGATCCTGGACCTCCGGAGCTGCGTCCCTGACTGCTGGGTTGGCCGCGACGTCCGACTCAACGGCGCTGCACACGGTAGCGTATCCGTGCGCCGTCAGCCGTTCCACCCATGCCATGAAATAAAAAGTTCATGTTAATCCTTTCTCGTCCGCTATCAACAAACATAGTGACGAACGCCCTTTAACCATCACACCAAACGTATACCATGTTTTGCACCTAGGTGCAAAGCAGTGTCGTTGCCGCCGGTGACTCGGCATCGCCTCACAACAGAATACCTACCAGGCCTCACTGTCGCGTGGCCAGCAAAAACATTGCCAGAAAAAGTTTCGTTAAGCGGGCGTGAACAAAAGCAACAGTGGTGCGATTATATACCAATTCCAAATCCGGACAAAGGCGGTCTGTTCTATTGAGTCGCATGTGATTGGCCCATACGAGCCGTGACGAATGCTGTGACGTTCTGAGTGACGTAGTTTGGGGTGTCACGTGACCTGTCCCCCCCCCCCGGTTGTCGTAGGAAGGCGAAGGTATGGTTACAGTGTAGTATGGTGGCTAGCATAGCGAAGGAAGTTACGGCAGTGACTGCTACGACCCGGTGAAAATAGCGCAAACGCTTTTTTCACCCAACTTGGCTTGGATCCGTAGTTATGGTAGTGGTAGTCGTTAAAAGATGAGAAAAGGCACCTAATTTCTGCAACCCGGTTGGGAGCACGGCGCAGTCCCTGAGGGAAAGGGAAAAGGGAGAAAAGTGGAAAGAAGAGAAAAGATTAGGTGAGCAGTGGCATGGTCGTCATCAGCACGAGCAGCAGTCCAGAAGCAAGGGTGGGAGTGGCAAGGGGCCCGTCCTCAGCGGTAGGCCATGATTCCCGTCTCGTCCAGGAACTCCACCAGGCTCCGGAGCGCTGGTAGATGGGGACGAGACGGGAACAGCGGGTGCTCTAGGGTGGTGGCAGGAAGGCCATGTCTCCGGTAGGCTGCGGTGACCCTCGAGCTTTCCTGGGGCCAAGGCAGGGCAGGCACAGAGGAGGTGCTCGAGGGTCTCGGGGTCGCCGCAGCGGCTGCAGGCTGGGGAGGCGCAGCATCCCTTCAGGTAGCGACAGGCCGCGGTCCACACGCATCCGGTCCGCAGCCGCAGCAGGTTGGCTCGTTCTCTCGTGGTAAGGCCTGCCTCGGGAAGACGCCTGGGTCCCCGCCCATTGGCCACCCTCTGGTCTGGGTGGACCGAGGCGAGGAGCTTCTTGTTACGGGCCTGCGTGTAGTCTCTCACCGCCACGGCTTGGGTGATGGGGGTTCCCGGCTGGTGGGCTGCCTTGGCCAGCGTGTGCGCCTCCTCGTTGCCAGCAATGCCCACGTGAGAGGGCAGCCAGTGGAAGGAGACGGACATCCCAGCTGCTGCAAGGGCCCGGTACTTGGTTGCCAGGAGACTCCCCGTGAGCCCGGCACGGCAATGGTTGGCCAGTGTCTGCAGGGCTGCCTTGCTGTCACACATGACTGCGACCAGTTCAGCCAGGACGTCCTCGGCCAGCAGGTCCGCCACCAGGTGTAGCTCTGCCAGCTCCGCAACCGTCGAGCTAGCCGGGAAGGGTAGTCGGCACTGTCTGCTGATGGCCCGGGATGGGATGACGCAGGCAGCCGCCGCTGAACCGTCTGGCATGACGGATCCGTCAGTGAAGACCTGGAGCCGCCCTGCCAGTTGCTGCTGGAGCTTGGAGACAGCGGCCTGTTGCAGTGCTGCAGCAGGTGCTCGGCGCTTGGTTACACCGTCCAGGTACAGGTGAAACCTCAGGCGGCTGGTGGTGGGGTGGTTGAGGGGCCACCGGGACTGGCGGGTCCGGGACCATCTGGTGGTCGAGTGCACAGAGACCACCCATCCGTGACCTTGGCTGGCTGCGAAGTCGCTCCAGGAGGGTTCTGCCGTAGGCAGCACGGTGTAGACATAACCAGCTGTTTGCATTTTCATAATGACGCCAGAAGCAACACGAGTGTTATCAACATCAGTTGCGGTAAGCTGATATCAACATTTCTAGAACATAGTTCTAGAAACGTTGGCTGATATGCAGTGCTTGCGCTCTCAAGGGTGATAGCCCCGAACACTGCTACATAAATCTACTGAAGTGTATGGCACTCAACTTCAATCGAAGTGAACTGGTCATGACGGCTGCATTGTAGGAGTGCATTTGTAATTTTTAGAAAGTTCTATACTTAGCATTGCAACTGCAATTGACCTTTCAAGCTACATTGTGCCTGAGTGGTGTCTATTTCCACAGCAGTGTCAAGACGTGGTGTGGCTCTGTGGTAGAATACTTGATTGCCAGGCAGAATGTTTAATTTTCATTTGATGAGTGAATTAAACCACTGTGAGCACACATTAACAGTATTTGTACTATGAAGTGGTTTTTCTGCTAGTAAAAACAAAAAAGTCATGACTACGCCTCCCTCTTCAGGGTTACTTTAGGTGATCACACCTCCCCCCTGAACCCCTCTGAACTTGGCAATAATTAACGCTAGAAGCTTATCTAGTGAGGGAAGTCTAGCTGTACTATTCGAGGAACTAGAGGGTGTTAAATGGGATATAATGGGGCTCAGTGAGGTTAGGAGGACAGATGAGGCCAATACGGTGCTACAGAATGGACACGTCCTTTGCTATAGAGGCCTGGCTGACAGAAGAAAACTGGGAGTGGGGTTTTTAATTCACAGAAACATAGCTGGCAACAAAGAGGAATACTATAGCATTAATGAAAGGGTGGTAGGCATCGTAATTAAACTGAATAAAAGGTACAAGATGAAGGTGGTACAGGCTTACGCACCTACATCCAGTCATGATGACGCTTCAGTTGAAAGCTTCTATGAAGACGTGGAATCGGCAATGAGTAAGGTAAAAACACAGTATACTATACTGATGGGAGACTTTATTGCAAAGGTAGGGAAGAAGCTGGCTGGAGACCAGGCAGTAGGAGATTATGGCATCGGTACTAGAAACGCCAGAAGAGAGCTACTAATACAATTCGCAGAACGCAATAATTTACGGATTTTGAATACCCTCTGCCGAAAACGAGGAAACCGCAAGTGGACATGGAGGAGCCTTAATGGCGAAAATAAGAATGAAATAGACTTTATTCCTGCCACTTTGCATGTTAATATAGCCTATTCCTGCCACCCTGCATGTTAATATAGCCTATGTTAATATAGCTGGGCAGATGACACTCCTTATTTTGCTGTACTTCTGGACGGGAGCCAAGGCCAGAGAGGAAAACCAGGCAATGGTGGAGTGTATATCAAAGGACATTAAGGAATTGGGAAGAGAGTGCTAGATAATTATACTAGGGGATATGAATGCGCACATAGAAGATATAGATGGGTATACTGACCCAATAGGCAGAATGATCATGGATATGTGTGAAATACATGATTTGATCATTTGCAACAGTACTGAGAAGTATGAATATAGAATGGTAGGGTCTCGAATTCACCTAGACTTAAAGAAGGAACGACAGAAACTGATACGCAAGAAGCGAATCAATGAGCTAGCACTTAGAGGGAAAGTACAGGAATTCTGAGTCTCGCTTTAGAAAAGGTACTCGGCTCTTAGTGAGGAAACCAACCTTAGTGTAGATACAATTAATGATAATCTGACGAATATCATTACAGAGTGCGCAGTGAAAGTTGGAGGCAGGGTAGTCAGACAGGACACTGGCAAGCTTTCCCAGAAAATGAAGAATCTGATTAAGACGCGTCAAATCATGAAAGTCTCAAGTACAACAGACAAAATAGAACTGACAGAGCTTTCGAAGTTGTTTAATAGGCGTGAGGTATTCGATGTAAGAAGGTATAACGTGGAGAGAATCGAACACGTTCTGAAAAACGAAGGAAGCGTCAAAGCAGTGAAGAGGAAACTTGGGATAGGCAAAAATCGGATGTATGCACTAAGGGACATACAAGGCAAAATAACTACCAATATGGATAGGATAGTTAAAATAGTGGAGGAGTTTTACAGAAATCTGTACAGTAGCCGGGACAACCACGACTTTAATACTATAAGAACTAGCAGTAACCCAGATGACACTCTACCAGTAATGATAGAAGAAGTCAGAAAAGCTTTGGAGAGCATGCAAAGAGGCAAAGCTGCTGATGAGGATCAGGTAACATCAGATCTGCTGAAAGATAGAGGACAGATTGTGTTAGAAAAACTAGCCACCCTGTTTACGAGGTGTCTCCTGACGGGAAGAGTACCAGAGTCTTGGAAGAGCGCTAACATCATCTTAATACATAAGAAAGGAGATGACAAGGACTTGAAGAATTGCAGGCCGATTAGCTTGCTCTCTGTAGTATACAAGCTATTTACAAAGGTAATTGCTAACAGAGTAAAGAAAACATTAGAATTCAATCAACCAAAGGAACAAGCAGGATTTCGAACAGGCTACTCAACAATTGACCACATTCAGACTATCAATCAGGTAATAGAGAAATGCTCAGAATATAACCAACCACTACACATAGCCTTCATAGATTACGAGACGACGTTTCATTCAGTAGAAATATCAGCCGTCATGCAGACACTGCTGAATCAGGGCGTAGATGAAGTATATATAAACATCCTGGAAGAAATCTACAGGGGATAACTGCTACCATAGTGCTTCATAAAGAAAGCAACAGAATACCAATCAAGAAGGGTGTAGGCAGGGGGACACTATCTCCTCAATGTTATTTACCGCGTGCTTACAGCAGGTTTTCAGAAGCCTAGAATGGGAACAGTTAGGGATAAGAGTTAATGAAGAGTACCTTAGTAACCTGTGCTTCACCGATGACATTGCATTGTCGACAAGGGACGAATTGCAACTCATGATTATTGATTTAGACAAGGAGAGCAGAAAGGTGGGTCTTAAAATCAATCTGCAGAAAACGAAAGTAATGTACAACAACCTCTGAAAAGAGCAGCGCTTAGAGATAGGTACGAGTGCACTTCAAGTTGTAAAAGACTATGTCTACTTAGGGCAGGTAATAACAGGGGAGCTGAACCACGAGACTGAAGTAACTAGAAGAATAATAATAGGGTGGGGCACATTTGGCAAGCACTCTCAAATTATGACAGGTAGATTGCCACTATCTCTCAAGAGGAAGGTATATAACAGCTGTATATTGCCGGTACAAGCTACGGAGCAGAAACCTGGAGACTTACAAAGAGAGTTCAGCTTAAATTGAGGACGGCGCAGCAAGCAATGGAAAGAAAAATGGTAGGTGTAGCCTTAAGAGACAAGAAGAGAGCAGAGTGGATTATGGAACAAAGGGGGTTAAGGATATCATAGCTGAAATCAAGAAGAAGAAATGGACATGGGCCGGGCATGTAGAGCGTAGACAGGATAACCGCTGGTCATTAAGGGTAACTAACTGAATTCCCAGAGAAGGCAAGCGGGTTACGGGGAGACAGAAGGTTAGGTGGGCGGATGAGATTAAGAAGTTTGCGGGTATAAATTGGCAGCAGCAAGCACAGGACCGAGTTAACTGGCGGAACACGGGAGAGGCCTTTGTCGTGCAGTGAACGTAGTCAGGCTGATAATGATAATGACTCCTCCCCCCCCCCCCCCAAAATGAGTGGCTGGATCCGCCCCTGGCTTCACATACACACAAATTTGGTGTTACGTGACATCAATAGATGACGAAGGTATATGACTGGTGCAAACATTATAAACATGACATGCGCGTCATGTGAGAACATGACATCATACCACGCTCATGATGCAATTGCAGATGTTTCGCTAGTTTCACATATAACAACAAACTTGGCAATTATTTGACGTAAATGGACTATGAAGGTAAATGACACGTCCAAACATGATAATTATTATATGCATGCCATGTAAAAGATCACTACATGCTAGGCTCATAGCTGGCTTGCCGCCGTTTCACTAGCTCCACATATACCAAATTTGGTATTACGTGGTGTGAATAGATGATGAAGGTAAATGACGTGTCCAAACATAATAATGATGACATGGAAGTAATGCTCAGTATAATTTATGTCCATTTCGTAACACTCTCATTTTAAGCAACATATCAACCTTCCTCATTCGTGCTTCACATATCATCGATTCCCGCTGTACGTGGGATCTGCCTTTTTTTTAATTAATAGACTCATTGGCCTATTTCTCAATTTCCGCATTCAAACTTTTAACGCTTTGGACCCTAGATACATTATCTGAAGTGTCACATGTGTGCCTGGAAGGCACCTACAAAGTGGGTTCGAATAGGCCTGGCCTACCTACGATGCTGGATCCACTATTTGTTTACTATGCTTCCAATTTACAAGTGCACCTTCACTCTTACCTTTTTGCTAAATGAGCTCTATTTTATACCTGTCAGCTTCATAATAGGATGTGACAGTATTGTGTGCCCTAAAATAAAGTGATATTCATACCCTGGTTTCCTCTTGGCCCCGTTGAGGCCAGGGATGCATGCATAGTCCTTGTGCAGCTCTAGCCATGTAGCACGAAACACACACACATAAAAACTCTCTTCTTCAAGGTAGAGGTACATGTAGGAGGGAGTAGCGATTGAGTGACAATTCGCTAAGGGGTTCTTAGGGTGGGGCTACCTCGCTGAGCTAGTGGGACCTCTGTTCCAATTCAGCCTCTGCCACTTTTGAACTACAATTAAGTTTTTAACACGAGAATGAGCAGAGTTATGTGTTTGTGTCAGCACGGAAGCATATAAAAGCAGCAGAGACCAAGGTGAGAAGCAGTATTACACCTTTACCATTCTAAAATATTTATTTATTTTTGTGACTGATTTTTTCAGTCACTCTTCAGCATGTGGCTATGCCAGGCAATCTTATGACGAAAAATAGCGTCAAAATATTCTGTGTAAAGTTAGGGCTGTGTTTCCGGGGCACATTTAGCTAGTGTGTAGGCTGCATTAGCATTGGACTGGATTAGGCTGTACATTACTTGATGGGGAAGAAATTTAATAGTGCCATAAAGGAAAGGTAGGTGAAATTGACAGACACAACGTATGTGTCTTTTGTCTTCTATTTCATCTACTGTGCTGTTTGATAGCTTCCTAAAAAATTCATATTCAGTAGTACACCTGCAGTGTAGGCTGCCATGCACAGCCTGAACAAGTGCTCCATAAAATTTTGGGGAGTCCGTGATCTCAGAGTATGAGAGTAGATTGATTGATATGTGGGGTTTAACGCCGTAGTGAAGGGCTTCGGAAATTTCGACTACCTGGGGTTCTTTAACGTGCACTCAAATATGAGCACATGGGCCTACAACGTTTCCGCCTCCATCGGAAATGCAGCTGCCGCAGCCGGGATTCGATCCCGCGACCTGTGGGTCAGCAGCCGAGTACCTTAGCCATTAGACCACCGCGGCGGGGAATCACGAGAGTTGATCGCACCACATCTGGCATGTATGGGTTACATCATTGCAAAAAAATGAGTATACTACACTTGCGAGAAAGTTAAAATAATGCCAGCAATGCTAAAGCTGGAGAGAAAGGACAAAGGTTTCCATGCTATATATGTATTGGCGAGAAACATTAAGCACACCTTTTTGAGACAAACGAATTCTCGGGAACTGCAGGATTATAGGCACTTTTTAATTTGTACTGCGGATGATAATAAAGTATGGTCTGTCACATATATCTCGGCCGGTATACATATTGCGCATACAGATCTGCACTTTTTATTTAAATATTTGTTGCAGCTACAGAAACACGGCTTGCCAGGGGTTCTCTCTTTGAGCTTAGAAATATGTTCGTAAAGATGTACATTCCTACTGCAAGTGAAACAAGTTGTGCTAAGTCATTAATGGCGTTTATGTGGACGCGTCAACGAAGTCTAAACAACCAAAGCTTCCAAGGCATAGATGCGATAATTAACTGCATAACATATTATGAAACCCAGAGCCGGCCCACGTGAGAGCCACGACTGTTGTTTATAACAACCAAGTTCATTGTATAATTTTTATTATCGCTTTTGCTGCAAGAGCCGGGCGCGCTCATTTTTAGGCCTTCGACCGCCTTGGCCGTACCAGAATCTTTGAAAAAACTTCTACTAAATTGTTTTAGACTATTTGTGCCCACGACAATCGTCTAAAGGCGAGCCTCCGCGATAACGACGCGTATTCCATGGGGTCCCAATCAGTCAACTTTGTGGACTAGGGATTGTATTAAACATCCTACAGTGAGTGGACGCATTGGCAGGCTAGTTTGTTTATCATACTTATATGCGCAATAGCTCGAGGTAATTATGTCACATCACCACAAATTTGGTTTCTAAAGACAACGCTGACTCTGGTCTAGGGGCTGGAGTCGAAGGTACACTGATTTGACCCCATATGAAATCGGTCGAAACGAAAGCATGTGTGTTACTTTGCCCTAAATTGTCCTATTTCAATCTGACGGAGTGCTGTACATGCAACTATCTTTATGTAGATTCAAACTTGAAAAATCACAAGAAAATATCACTTTGATGCGCACAAGGTGTTAATTCTTATTGGCATGCTTGTCAAGAGCCACATCCAAGAGGTCCGACACCGATTTTGTCATATATATTACCCTTTTGATTAGCACACCTTCGATCAATGCTCATGCATGCAGTTTGTTTAGAATTTCTCATCAGCCGCAGCCACGATTATTCAGGTTCTCTTCCATAGCATGCCTAATTTCCAAGATCGAAATTCAAGATATTCACCTTAGTTGTTTTAAACTGATCGAGTGCTACCATGCACCCACACATTTATTTGAATTCACTTTCCTCAGCTATCTGTAACCTTAAGCAACGTGTCATTTGCATGCAGCACTCACGCGAAAATCAATAATTTTTTCTCGAATTTATTAAAAAAATCACTTGTCGCAAGGTTTCACAATGAATTTTGAATGTACATGTGCTGGCACAAATACACTGATCGTGCATATATATATATATATATATATATATATATATATATATATATATATATATATTGTGAGAATTCATTGTACGTCATCTTCCTCATCCATCAATAACCATCATCAGTCTTCGCCCCGCTCCTCTTCATGATCGGCGCCATCTTGCTGTTGCTTCAATAAAGCGTCAGCTGCACCGTTGTATTTCAAGTGGTGGAAGGTGCTTCCCGATCTCTTCGACCTCTCTCCATCCAAAGCCAGCTCCTGGAGCTCCGTTCGGGACGTCGCTTGCGCCAGCAGAGCACCATGGCCCAAGATCAAGCCCAACCGAACCACCCGCCGGCGCAACCACCAGCCGCCAACCCTAGCCCGGTCAGCAACCCCCCTCGGGAGCCTCCAATCTTCTCCGGTCTGCCTGGCGAAGATGTCGAAGACTGGCTCGACAACTATGACCGCCTAGGTGTCTACAACAACTGGAACGAGGCATCGAAATTAGCACGCGTCCAGTTCTACGTCTCTCAGGTTGCCAAGACGTGGTTCCTGAACCATGAGAGCGACTTCCGCGATTGGTCTTCCTTCAAAGACCAGCTCCGACGCATTTTCGGTACACCGACCGTCCGTTCAGAAGTTGCTCGCAAGAAACTGGCAGAACGCGTTCAACATTGCGGTGAGTCCTACACTTCCTATATTGAGGATGTGCTTGCACTTTGCCGCCGTATCGACGACACCATGCCAGAAGGTGATCGTGTCCGGCACCTTCTGAAGGGTATCGGACCTACCGCTTTCAACGCCCTCGTCGCACACAACCCTTCGACGGTTTCCGACGTCATCTCGGTATGCCAGCGGCTTGATACCTTGCAGTCAATCCGCCTACGACCCGACTTCTCTGAGAACCCCCTGGCAAACAGTATGGAGCTCCGATCCATCATTCGAGACATAATTCGTGAGGAATTGCAAGCCCACACTTTACCTCCTTCTAACAACGTTCCCGCTCAACCCGCCTCTACCGATCTGCGTGGAATTATTAGGGAAGAAATGTCAGCGTTCCAAAGCATTCACCGTGCTCCACCATGCGCCCAACCCCCTTCGTATGCACAGATCGCTGCAATGCAACCCTCGCCGTCTCAAGTACCACCACCTGTACCTGATCACGAACATCTCGCACCTCTAGTCGCCCCGTCCACCGAACCCTACCTACCATTCTTCCTGGCGGGCCCCACGTCCTATTTGCTACTACTGTGGAATTCGAGGACACATTTCCCGGGTCTGTCGACGTCGGCAGCAAGATGAACGTCGTGGTTATGCCGCTTTTGAACGAGACGACACATGTGCTCGAGGTTACTACCGTTATGCCGACAGTCCTTCCAACCACCGATCACCGTCTCCTGTGCGCATTTCCAACACGACCAACATTACACGTGCATCCCGACCACGCTCCCCTTCGCCACTCCGACGCTCTGTTTCACCACTTCGGCCTGTCTCTCAACTGGCTGCCCAGCGATCGGAAAACTAAACAGTGCAGTTTTTGGAGGGAAAACTGCATCGCGGCGAAATGACCCAAGTCCTCCTGAACGACCGTCAAACATGTTATTGGTAACTGTGGAAGATGTGCGGGTGTTGGCTTTGGTGGACACGGGAGCAACTATTTCAGTTATGCGTGCCGACTTGTGTTCTCTGTTGCGGAAAGTGAAGACACCCTACCTTGGATCATCTTTGATTGGGGCCAATGGAGCAATAATTAGACCATCGGCCCAATGTACAGCGCGTGTCTTCATTGATGGTATTCTTCATCACATCACCTTCGCTGTCTTAATTTCATGTGCTCATGAACTAATTTTAGGTTGGGACTTTCTCTCATCAGCATCTGCATTAATTTCTTGCCGTCAACGTGTAGTTGAAATGACCGAGACCGATCACTGCAGCGAACGCGTCGACGAAAAACCATTGCGTTTCTTCACAGCTTCCGAATCCATACTACTCCCGGGTCAAGAGCAACTCATCACCATCACTTCTCCGAATATTGCCAATGGTGACGTCCTTATCACCCCTTCCAGCAGCTGTCTAGCTCGCGGCGTTGTAGTCCCCTCCAGCCTGGTGCGGTTCAAAGACAGTGCAACGATAATCATTGGCCTGAACCCTAGCCCAGAGCCCGTCCTCCTACCCCAAGGTTCTGCAGTGTCATGTTATGTGGATACCCAACCGGTTTCTTTGGTCTCTCTTGACGCCTTGACAGCTCAGCCACAACAGGCCCAGGCTGTTACTTCCTCCTCCTTTGCTCCCGGGATAAATCCGGATCTTTCTGCTTCTCAGCGTGAGGCGTTGCTGAATTTTGCTCAGGAAACACCAGGCCTCCTTCGACGCCAATGCTTCGGCACTAGGACAGACCACAGTTGCGCATCATCGCATCGACACTGAAGGTCAGACTGTTGTACGCCGTCGTCCCTACCGAGTCTCCTTGGCCGAGCGCAAAATCATCGAGGAGAACGTGACCGATATGCTAAACAGAAACATCATACGACCCTCTACCAGTTCTTGGTCATCACCCGTTGTGTTGGTACAAAAGAAGGATGGATCGGTACGATTTTGTGTTGATTACCGCGCGCTCAACAAGATTACCCGAAAGGATGTATATCCGATGCCCCGTATAGATGATGCACTTGACTCATTGCAAGGCGCCCAATACTTCTCCACCCTTGACCTTCGGTCCGGGTATTGGCAAATACCAATGGACGAAGCAGACAAAGAAAAGACCGCCTTTTCTACGCCGGACGGTCTTTACGAGTTTAACGTAATGCCATTCGGTCTATGTAATGCTCCCGCCACATTTGAAAGGATCATCGACACTGTTCTTCGCGGCCTCAAGTGGAAAACTTGTCTATGCTACCTCGATGATATCGTCGTGTTTTCTTCCACTTTTGATGATCATCTGCAACGCCTAGATCAAGTGCTCACATGTCTCTCCAATGCTGGACTTCAACTAAACACAAGGAAGTGCCATTTTGGCAACACAGCTATAAAAGTTCTAGGACATCTTGTTACTAAAGATGGCATCCAGCCTGATCCGGACAAAATTTCCGCAGTCCTCAACTTTCCGCGACCCTTTCGTTCCAAAGAACTACGCAGTTTCCTTGGACTCGCATCGTACTTTCGCCGCTTCATTCGCAACTTTGCCACTATTGCCGCTCCTCTCCACAAGCTCCTTGCTAGTACCGGTTCCTTCGATTGGAATGATCAATGCGAAGCCTCATTTCAAGAACTCAAGCAGGCACTAACATCCCCACCGGTGGTTTGTTATTTCGATGACAAGGCACCTACGATATTACACACTGACGCGAGTGGACAAGGAATCGGCGCCGTACTGCTCCAGCGCGACCATGCCTTTCGCGAGAAAGTTGTCGCGTATGCAAGCCGCACTCTGACCACTGCAGAGAAGAGGTACTCGATAACCGAACAAGAGTGCTTGGCTGTTGTCTGGTCCATCCAAAAATTTCGTCCGTACCTACATGGTCGACATTTTACTGTTGTGACAGACCACCATGCTCTTTGCTGGTTGTCCACAATCAAAAACTTGTCGGGACGACTTGGCCGCTGGATTCTACGATTACAATCTTATGACTTTGACGTCATCTACAAGACTGGAAGACAACATCAAGATGCCGACGCTTTGTCACGATGCCCTTTGCCGCAGTTTTCGGTGCACGTCACATCCCCTTGTCAAATTGGCTATACGGAGGACGCCTCGTCGATATCATCCATTTCTTCCCAACCTTCATCCACCCGTCCGTCAGCACTTGCTACTCACCAGCGAGCCGATTCTTATTGCACTGACATCATTGGTCGGCTTACCGGTGCTTCGTCTTCCCCTAATGCCAGGCTCCGGAAACAACTCCGACTATTCAAGTTGGAGGACGATGTGCTATATAGATACATTTTGCACCCGAAAGGCCACCGATGGGTTCCCGTCGTACCACGCGCACTACGCACTGAAGTTCTGTGCGCTTCCCACGACGACCCGACGTCAGGACACTTGGGTTTCTACAAAACATACGCGCGCATCCGCAGTCGATTTTTCTGGCCAGGTCTTTCCACGACAGTAGCTAAATATATTGCCTCGTGCGCACTTTGCCAACACCGCAAGCGGCCCACTACTGCTCCAGTCGGGACCCTACAACCACTTCCTTGTCCATCAGAGCCGTTCTCTGTCGTCGGAATTGACCTCTTCGGGCCCCTCCCAACTACATCAGACGGCAAGAGGTGGATCGTCACCGCGGTTGATCACTTGACCCGGTACGCTGAGACGGCCTCAATCACTTCAGGAAGTGCTTCGGAAGTAGCAACTTTCTTCTTGAATGCTATTTATCTACGTCATGGAGCCCCTCGTGTCCTTTTGAGCGACCGGGGAAAGGCATTTCTTTCAAGCACGCTCAGTGAAGTTCTCCAAGCATCAAAAACAGTTCATAAAACAACATCTAGCTATCACCCGCAAACCAATGGCTTAACGGAAAGATTTCATCGCACGCTGTGTGACATGCTGTCCATGTATATCCGACCGGACCATCTCAATTGGGATGCCATACTACCCTTTGTCACGTATGCATATAATACGTCAGTTCAACAAACCACAGGCTATTCTCCATTTTTCCTAGTATACGGACGCCAACCGACATCACCACTCGACGTTTCATTCTTTTCTGGCCCCGTCAACTCTTCACCATTCGTTTGCGACCAGTTTCTGTCCCGCGTTGC
This sequence comes from Rhipicephalus annulatus, assembly GCA_013436015.1. Classification (NCBI taxonomy): domain Eukaryota; kingdom Metazoa; phylum Arthropoda; class Arachnida; order Ixodida; family Ixodidae; genus Rhipicephalus; species Rhipicephalus annulatus. The sequence goes on along the minus strand of WOVY01014709.1, from coordinate 286,692 downwards.
TCGATGCCATCGTCTTGCCCGCGTAAACACCGAAGCTAGCCAAGAAGATCGCAAACATCGTTACGATGCCACTCACCGCGTCGTTCTCTACCACCCTGGCGACAATGTACTTCTGTGGACTCCTGCGCGAACGCCTGGCTTATGCGAAAAGCTTGAGTCACGCTATCTTGGCCCTTACAAAGTTATCGAACAGACCTCACCGGTGAACTACCGTGTCACACCTGTTCATGTCCCCACTGACCAACGCTGCCGCGGGACAGAGATTGTGCACGTTTCGCGTCTCAAGCCCTATTGTATGCGTTCCACAGCGTAATTCGCGGCCAGGCTGGCCGCTTCCGTCGACGGGGAAATTAGTGTGAGAATTCATTGTACGTCATCTTCCTCATCCATCAATAACCATCATCAGTCTTCGCCCCGCTCCTCTTCATGATCGGCGCCATCTTGCTGTTGCTTCAATAAAGCGTCAGCTGCACCGTTGTATTTCAATATATATATATATACATATATGTGCGTACCAGTTCGATTTATCAAAGTACTCTTTTATTTCCACAACAAATTATATCAAGTTTTTTTTGCATATATGCACGCACCTTTTTATCCTCCTGCACAAGTTACCTTTGATGTTCTAATTGATGCTCTAAGAATCAACACTGACATTTGTCTCGACGTTGTCATGTTAAAATTACCAATATTATTTTTTGCCATTCTTGGGTAGACGAACTGTCAATCACCTGTGGCACATAACCGCATACCTGCAATATGTGTGCCACACATCTGAAAGAAAGGGTTTGACAACATACGCGATGAAATTGCGGCATTATTCAAGACCTGGTGGGCAACTATATTCGTCAAACCATCTTACCCTCCTATACTAATTTTGTTTACCCAAAGCTAAGGGAGTGATCACGAGAGCAACCAGACATAGCTAGGCGGCTAGATAGATAGATGGACAGACGATTGAAGTCACTTTTTCTTTCTTAGTGAATTGAACGCTTAGTGAATTGAATTTTTAGAACGTTATCTACTCACTGTTAAGTCCTGCTCGGTTATAGGTGTACATATAATTTAATAAAATGGCAGTCATTAATAAGGCGCTGAAAGGTGCATGCAACGTAAAATATCTCTTAATTCAAATTCAAAATAAACTTCCCTTATCGAGATAGAAAACGTAGCTGGAGCTACAGATATTGTCACAATCATAGAATACCACCGTGGTCATTACACACATACATATCCACACATGGGGAAAAACCAACAAAGACAATGTAGCATTTGTTTGGCTTCACTGCAGAACAAAAATGTCACATGGTGAAGCATATTTGCTTTGCGGTAAGGCATATTTGTTGCGAGCATACCGAAAGCGGCGCTCCCTGATGTATACAACTTGTAGGAGCTTCTTGCACCAGCTCCCACTAAGTTTGAACAGCGCGATTCAATGCGGACAGAAGAGAACAAGCACATACACCCACACAGAATAAACAACCTTGCTGCACGATCATCGATCGAAGGTGTGCCTGTCAAAAATCTAGCTATATCTGTAGAGAAAGGTATTGTACCTCTTGGGTTGCTCATGACAAGCAGACTAATAAGATTTAACATCTCTTGCGCATCAAATTGATATCTCCATGCGCTTTTACAGGTGTGAATGCACACACAAATACATGGATTGTAACCTGAGAATTCAGGGCTAAGTAACGCACACGTTTTTGTTTCCACCGTTCTCAACTCTGGTCACAACGGCAAAATTTCGACTCGAACGAGTAGATCAAAGTCAACATTATCTCTAGAGATCAGATTCGTGATGACATGACGTGATTATCTCAAGCTATTGCGCATACAAGTATGATAAACAAACTAGCCCGCCAACGCACTTCAGCTAGCTCACATGATTTATATAGACAGTTCGCTGTACATGTACATCATTCGTCAGACATTTAGAACCGCTTCTCATCTGACGACCTAATTCGTGCAGTATCGATTGTCATGTGAGCTTATGACGGTATGCCGTTTTATGAGAAAGGCACCCATATCAGCTGTTTAAAGAAGAACGAGCGTTATCGCGGAGGTTCACGTTGAGAGCACAGTTATAAAAACTGTGTTAGTAACCTGACTCCTAGTACGTTTCATAGGCGCAAATAGTCTAAAAAATCTATAAGTTTCTCAAACATTCTGGCACTGCTTGCACCGATAAATTTTTCATGGGTATATCGATCATATAAAAAAGAAATGAGTGACCGTAGGAATATCACCGCTACTGTGTACAACCAAATCTCGTTTCAACGACTCACTCACAATTTTAAACTTTTCTACACGTCGCCACTGGGAAAATGAACCATAAAAATTAACTCATGCAATACACTCGGCTGTCATAATTAATACAGTTGTGATAGTCATGTTGGTTTTATAACATCATGCTTAATTATCGCCTCTATGTATTCCTTGTACAACTTGTTTCATTTCATTTGCAGTACAATTACGTCTTTCAACAATATATATGTTCGGGTGCAAAGTGCATCTTGGGTTCTCTCGAGAGATTCCAATATGCACTAAGCATACAGTTTATGTAGCTGAAATTAATACAAAAAAACTTGGTTCCCTGATTCATCAACTACAATAACTTTCGTTGTGCAGTGACGATGCACATGTATGTGCACAGTACACATTAAGAGATATGTGACCATACATTGAAAGTTTTTTACCAAATAAATACCTAGCATTTAAAAGACATTTCCTTTCTATGCAGCTTCATAACAGTTGGCAAAAGTGACATACTTATTACATACCAGGTGTAATTGCCTTTGAAAGGAATGACTTCCAGAGTTTTGTGAAGCACTTGTTTGGAATGTACTTGGTGGCACATGCACAGTGCATGCAGGTGTAGTATTGAATACTACTTATTTTAGGAGAGAATAACAGCACTGTTAATGAAATAGAGAGAAGGCAATGAAACACATATGCTGCGCCTGTAATCGTCACCAAATCTTTCCTTTATATAGTGCTGATCATAAATGCATGGCTAAATTAAGTCTACACAAATACAGCCTAATAATTGAGACACTTTATTAATGTGACCCAGCAAACATTGCCCAAACTTGATGCAGCATATTTTGGCTCTATTATGAGTCATAAGATTGCTTGGCATAGACACACGCTAAAGAATAACTGGCATATAGATCATAACAAAAGGAAATAACTACATTGAGGACAGCATAGATGCAACATTGCTTGTAACCTTGGTCTCTGGTTTTATCTCTTTCCCTGTTGAAACAAAGACATATGTATACTCTGTTCTTTGTCCAAAGAACCCTATTAGCAATTAGTCACTGAATCCATGCTAGTTCTTGGGACGTACTTATACTGTAGAAAAAAAAACTATTTCTTTGCTGTGTTTTATACATGGCTACAGCAGTACAGGGGCAATGCATACACCGCTGGAATTAACAAAGCCATAGAGGAAACCAGGGTATGAATATCACTTTATTTTAAATGCGCAAGATTGTGATATCCTATTACATATGAGTGCTACATCTTCAAAATAATTTGTCCTTTCTTCTTCAGCTTTAGAATTTCTGGCATGTTTTTAACTTCCTACAATATTGGTATACTCATTTTCTGTTTTTTTTTGTGATAGAACCTATGCATACCAAAGTGGAACTCCTGCTCCTATACTAGACTCTAAAATGAATAACTCCCTCATTTATTGTGTGGAGCACTTTTTCACTATGTGCTTAGTAGCATACACTGAGGGTGTACTACTGAAAACGTCTTTTTTAGGGGAGAATGCAGCACTGTGGATAAATTAGAGAGAAGGCAACAGACACAACATGGGTCTGCCATTTTCACCTTATCTTGTTGTAGGGAACTATGCGGACGACGACGAAGAAGCAAGAAAAGGCAAGCCACAGCGTTGGTGCACACGCGCAGGAAGACATTCGGGCTATGAGTCTGTGTGCGGTATTGAGAAGAGCAATAAAAAAGTCAACTTTTTCAATAACTTCAGGCACAGGCGGGTCGTTTAGCCTATGGTGGAACGCTGATTGTATGAGGGGGCATAGAAAACGAAAAGCGGCGTGGAAGCAACTTATCCACAACCAATGCCCAAAAAACTGGTGGGACTATAAATACGTGGCAGCAGATTTTAAACGTACAGTACGCAAAGCAAAAGATGACTATGACACTAAAAAATTTAGCTATCTTTCAAAACCATGCAACAGAAAAGCGCTTTTTAGATTTTTGCGTTCCAGAAAAATGATACCACCATCAGACAATATTGATTCTTCAATACTATCGCCTAGCGAACTCACTGAAATATTAGAAAATGTTGCTAAAGGATTAGAAGAAAGATTCAGATTAACAATGCCAAGACACATAGTAAAGCCAATTGCAGGGGAGGAGTTCAATGAGGTGACATTAGCGGAACTAGCGGGTGTAGTGAGGCACTTACCTCCTACAGCACCTGGACCAGATGGAGTAACTTCAGCAATAATAAAAGTACTATATGACATTTCCCCACATGGACTCTTTAATATGGTTAATTACTCTTTGAAAAATTCTTGGATACCGGCGGATTGGAAACTTTCCAAAATAATTCCGGTACTTAAAAAACAGGGACTTGGGTATACACTTGACAATGTGAGGCCAATTTCTCTTACATCTAATTTGGTTAAACTAACTGAAAGAGTTTTGAATGCACGTATAATAAAATACATTGAGGAGAAATCAATACTGAACCCCAGTCAAATTGGCTTTAAATCGGGATGCTCCATATGGTGTGCGCACGTGGATTTGGAGAGTCGTATACAGTTGACTAGGCGTAGAAGAGACTATTGTGCATTAGTTACTCTGGAATTGGCCAAGGCGTATGACAAAGCGGAGCATAAAATACTAATAAAGCAGATGGAAATGTCACATTTACCAAACTACATGACAGCATGGGTAGCAGAGTTTTTAAGGGAGAGAGAGTTTTATTGCTTTCAAAGGGGTTGTTTTTCTAACAGATATTGACAATACCGTGGCGTACCACAGGGGGCAGTGCTCTCACCGGTGTTGTTTAGCATATTCCTCAGTTCGATTCCAACAGATAGCGATATTCATTTATATGTTTATGCAGATGGCATTGATTTCTTTGCGACAAACAGTGATCTGCAATTACTTTATCATACATTACAGAATTACCTAAACATGATAGAAGAATGGCTTGAAAAAATTGGAATGTCTCTAAACGTAAACAAAAGCGTGCTTCTAGCGTTCTCGTTCAGGGATCCTGTCAACATCTCCTTGATGTATGGCACAGAGCAGATTCCCCAGGTGGATTCACACAAATACTTAGGCATCATATATAACAGCTCGTTAAATTGGAAAAGCCACATCGATCAATATGCGTCCAAAGCAACACGAGCCATGGGGTGGTTACGCAAGCTCAGCAACATAAAATGGGTTGCGAAGAAATACATTGGTAATGGTCTATAAAATGTACATTCGTCCTATCATGAAATTCGGCTGTGTCTTATTTTCGGGCAGTGCGACATATAAAGTGAGACCGCTAATACTATTAGAAAGGGAGGCTTGACGACTGTGCCTTGGACTGCCCAAGTTTGTTGCTAACAATGTGCTATACATGGAGGCGCGTCTACCGTCATTGTTGAATAGATTCAAAATGCTTACTATCTAGACATTTTTAAAACTATACACTGTGCCCCAGAGAGCATCGTTTTATGCTTTTATTAAAGAACCAAGTTTATTTTTTGAAACTTGGTGGTCACGATTCTACTCCCACAGATCTTGTTCGTTCAAGCGCTGCTAGAACCACTGAACGTCAAAAGCAAACATATTTTCTCAACAAGAAACGTTAATTTAGATCTTAAGATAGAAGTTGAGAATATGTATCCCTCTAACGCAAAGCAAATGCCATTTCAATATTTAAATGATTGGCTGCAGGATTACTTGGCACATGTGAACATGAACAACCTAATTGCGACTGATGCACCCGTATCAAATGAAAAGGCTGGGGCAGGTATCTTCTCACGTTCCCTTGACTGGTCCTTTTCGGTTAGACTCCCAGATTACACACCAATATTCATAGCAGAATTATTTGCTATTGTACTGGCACTACGGAAACTTCCTTTGGGCGAATCAGAAGCAGTCGTAATTACAAATTCTTTTTTCAGTATGTGTTGCTGTGTCTTACGGAGCCAACTTAACACTTATGCACATAATTCGACAACTCATACCGACAAACTTGAAACAACTGCAGCTCTTATGGGTACCAGGTCATCGTGGCATATATCTCAATGAGATGGCGGATGCACTAGCCACAGTATCTCTTAGCGGTCCCCTTATCCCGATTTTGCCTGATACGGCTTACGCGACAGCAATAAGGTTTAGAAACCTCTGTTTGCATGAATACGACTGCTACTCATTGGATAAATATCGAGATTTCGCACATCTAAGATGCCGCTGGAATAGACAGTGGTGTGCAACACGGCACTTGGAAGTTACTTTTACAAGATTGCGTTGCAGAATTCCGCAACTGAATTATTATTTGCACAAAGTTGGTCTAAAGGCGTCACCCTTATGTCAGACTTGTGAAGAAATGGAAACGATAAATCACTTCTTTTTGTTCTGTCGCCGATATTCTCATCAGCGGAAAAGATACCTGGTAGCTCCACTAGAAAATGGGGATTAGAATTAAATGTGGCAGTAATTTTGTCGTTTGGCAGCATTAAATTCGGTTATAGCCACAGGGACGTCTGCTCTGCGGTATTTGAATACATAATTGAAACAAAGCGATTGCCATGTTAATCTGCCTATATATATAACGGGGTTTATTTGCAGCGCAGAACGCAGAAAGCAAAGCAGTCAGCAGCATCCGGCCAAGCGCAACAAGCACGAGCTTATGCGGATGGCGATGCCCCTGACGCGCCGAGAAATGCCGCTGAAGCTCCTCTTCTTCACTACAATCGCCCTCCGCACAAAAAGACGCCATCCTGGCGGTTTAGGGAGAAGAAACGACTAATGGGTCGTAATATGACTTGAGACGAGAGACGTGGACAGTGTCGCGGCCGCGGTAGCGTAGGTCTGTGGGTGGGATGATGGGCTCCACGATATAGTTGACGAGTGACGTTTGCTCTACAACACGGTATGGCCCGATGTATTTGGGAAGAAGTTTTGCGGAGCGGCCAGGCGCGGTAGCAGGTGCCCGAAGCCATACCAATGAACCAGGTGGAAAGTTTGGAGCCGAATGGTCCCTAGTCTGGCGGGATTGCTGCTGCCACTGGTCCTCGGTAGAAAAAGAGCGGGCAAGCTAGCGGCATTTTTCAGCATGTCGGGCAGCTTCGGACAGAGTTGTACTTTCGGACTCGTAAGGTTTATATGGAAGAATAGTGTCTACTGTATTTGAAGATTCTCGTCCGTACAGAAGAAAGTATGGCGAAAACCCAGAAGTAGCTTGCACGGCAGTATTATACGCGTAGGTGACAAACGGGAGAACTTGGTCTCAATTTGAATGATCAGAGGCGACGTACATCGACAGCATACTGTCAAGAGTACGGTTGAAGCGCTCCGTCATGCCATTCGTTTGAGGGTGGTACGCTGTACTTGTGCGGAGCACGATTCGGCATTCGTTGAGTAATGCCTTCAAGGCGTTAGAAAGGAAGGCACGGCCTATGTCACTTATGAGCTCGCGAGGGGCACCATGACGCAGAATGAAACGTGGCAACAGAAACGTTCCAACGTCACGGGCTGTAGCAGTCGGCAGCGCGGCTGTTTCGGCATAGCGTGTCAGATGGTCTACCGCAACAATAATCCAGCGATTACCAGCTAGAGTTGATGGTAGTGGTCCGTAAATGTCAATGCCGACGCGATCAAAAGGTTGACTAGGACAAGGAAGAGGTTGTGACGGGTAGACTTGCCCGGGAGGTAACTTTTGTCGTTGGCACTGAGCACACGAGCGAATAAATTTTCGCACGTAGTTATACATGCCACGCCAATAAAATCTGAGTCGAAGCCTAGCGTATGTCTTGAAGAGGCCTGCGTGGGCGTACTGTGGGTCCGCGTAAAAAGCTTCGCAGATAGCAGCTCGAAGATGGCGGGGTATCACAAGGAGACACTTGCGACCGTCAGAAAGGTAGTTGCGTCGTTAAAGAAGATCATCCCTTCGGCAAAAGTTGCCAGCCTGGCGGCAGAGAGCGCGAGACGGCGAAGGAGTGAGAGGATCAGAAAGAATGCTTATGAGGCCACTGATCCAGGGTCCTTTCGTTGTTCCACCGTCATGTTGCGCAAGGCGGATGACGCAAGTGCAGGCCCGAGGGAAGAGAGGCAAACACTTTCATCCGATATGGGTGAGCGAGAGAGGGCGTTGGCGTCCGTGTGCTTACGACCAGATCTCCAAATAACGCGGATGTCGTATTCCTGAAGTTTGAGCCCCAAGCGAGCAAGTCGTCCGGAAGGGTCTTTAAGTGTGGATAGCCAACAGAGGGCGTGGTGGTCAGTGACGACGTCGAATGCGTGACCATACAGGCAGGGGCGAAATTTCCCAAGGGCCCAAATAATAGCTAAACACTCTTTCTCGGTCACGGAGTAGTTAGCTTCGGCTTTCGTCAAAGTTCGGCTTGCGTAGGCGACGACATATTCATCAAATCCTGCCTTTCGTTGCGCGAGCACAGCGCCAAGTCCAACACCGCTGGCATCAGTATGAACCTCCGTGGGAGCAGCAGGATCGTAGTGGCGGAGGATGGGTGGTGAAGTCAGCAGGTGGCGTAATTTGGTGAATGCATCGTCGCATGCTGGTGACCAGGTGGAAAGGTCCTTGTCGCCGCTAAGAAGGTCCAGAAGGGGCGCACATACGGAAGCAAAATTTTCAATAAAGCGTCGGAAGTATGACGACAAGCCAACAAAACTTCTAAGTTCTTTCAAGTTCTTTAGATTCGGAAAATCGGCGACTGCTCGAAGGTCGGCGGGGTCGGGAAGTATGCCGTCCCGCGATACGACGTGGCCAAGAATGGTGAGCTGCCGGGCACCGAAACGACACTTCTTGAGGTTGAGTTGAAGGCCGGCGTCGGTGAGACGTGTGGGGACGTGCTCGAGACGATTTAAATGGGTGTCGAAAATGGTGGAAAAGACAACTACGTCATCTAGGTAGCATAAACATGTGTTCCACTTGAGGCCTCGTAAAATAGTGTCCATCATTCTTTCAAAAGTGGCTGGAGCGTTACAAAGGCCGAAAGGCAAAACGGTAAACTCGTATAACCCATCAGGTGTGACAAATGCTGTTTTCGGTCGGTCAGATGCTTCCATAGGAACTTGTCAATATCCAGACCGTAAATCCAGCGAAGAGAAGTATTCTGCTCCCTGCAAACAGTCAAGGGCGTTGTCTATTCGCGGTAACGGGTAAACGTCCTTGTGGGTGATCTTGTTTAAACGTCGATAGTCCACACAGAACCGAATGGAGCCGTCCTTCTTCTTAACAAGAACGACCGGTGACGCCCAGGGACTGTTAGAAGGCTGTACAATACCCCGCTGGAGCATGTCAGCAACCTGGTCGTCAATAACACGGCGCTCCGACGCTGAGACTCGGTAGGGGCGCTGCCGTAGAGGCGCATGGCTTCCTGTGTCAATCTTGTGAGATATGTTCGATGTGCGACTGAGGCCAGAAGCGTGGCTGTCAAAAGAAGTACGAAACTTTTGCAGCAAGTTCACTAACTGGCTTCGTTCTGAAGAAGACATTGCGACATCGATGGAGCAGTGGAAAGCGTCAAGGAGTGACTGGTCAACAACAGAGTCAGAAATGAGTGCGCTGAGGTCCGTAGAAAGTAAACTAGATGGAGTGTCAAAAATGTGACGGGCGTCGATCGGATGCACGTGACCGAGACATTCACCATAGAATAAAGGTAAAGGCCCTTGTAGCGTATTGTACACGAACGTCTTCGTGACGCCATGGTGGAGAGTAAGGAGAGCAATGGGCAGTGGAGAACATTTGCGTTGAATGAACAGGGCAGAGGGCGTAAATAAAACATCACCGTCGGAAATAGCGTCCCACGACACATTCACCAGCAGAGAAGAGAGCGGTGGTACGGTGGTGTCGTCGGAAACAAACAGTTTATAACACGGCAGGGAGTCTTCGACAGCGTCAACATCAGGAAGTGCAGATAGCTCAAGTTCAGCGCGACAGCAGTCAATGACGGCATTATTATTCGCAAGGAAGTCCCAGCCGAGTATCATGTCATGGGAACACGAGGGCAGCACTACGAATTCGGCGATATACACAATTCCTTCGATGACGACTCGTGTGGTACAGGCTGCGAGAGGTGTTACACTTTGTGCGTTAGCCGTTCTAAGAGAGAGGCCGGATAATGGCGTCAGAACTTTGCGGAGTTTGCGGCACAGGTTGATGGAAAGGACGGATAGAGCGCCTTCGGTGTCGACAAGTGCCATGACGACGATACCATCGACTGACACTTCAATGACGTTAGCTGGAGAGGGGCGAGGACTTGTGCATGGCGATGGGGACGCAGTTCGTGCCTCGGGAGCTGCGGCCGTTAGTTTTTCTGGTCAGTGGGTCCGGAACGACGACGCATAGGGGAAAGCGAACGTCCACGTGGAGATGGGGAGCGGCGGGTCGGGCCGTGTGGACGATCAGAAGTAAAGGAAGAGGAAGGAGGGCTTGAAGGTGTAGAAGAAAACTGAGGGTCGAAAGAGGGCATTCGTCGAATGTTCTGAGCAGCCTGGCGACGACGACAATAACGTGCCACGTGGCCAAAACCACCACAAGCAAAACATATGGGACGGTTGTCGTAGGTCCGCCATTGGTCGGAGTAGACTCCGACTTGCGGCTGGGGGGCAGAAAACTGCGGCCGAGGTGGTATCGGCATAGGTGGCGGTGAATAGGTCAGCGGCGTAAAGGGCGGCGGCGAATACACAGGCGCTGGCTGGAACGCAGGCTGTCGAGGTCGAGCAACGGCCTCGGCGTACGTGAGAGATGCGGCGACTGGGAGCGGTTCACGGGCGGGAGGAAGAACTTGTTTGACCTGGTCTTGAATGAAGTCGCGGAGTGTAGATGTCAATCTGCGTGATTGATCGGGTACGCAGGACATCAAAGAGAGCTGACGAGTGACCTCAGCACGGATGAAATCTTGGATCTTGGAGAGAAGAGGGGCATGCTCTTCTCCTAAGCCAAGGGTGGAAAGGCTGGACGAAGAGTCGTCGAGCAACGAGGGACATCGGGTGGAAAGACGTTGCCTGCGCAACTCGTCAAAACTGGCATAACTCGGTCAGTTCTAGGACAGTGCGAGGACTCTTAGAAAGCAACATTTGGAAAGCGTCGTCCTCAATGCCCTTCATGATGTGCTTGATCTTAAGCTCTTCGGACATCGACTCGTTGACTCGTTTGCAAAGGTCCAGAACGTCCTCAATATAGCTTGTGAAATTCTCACCAAGCTGCTGGGACCGAGTATGTAAGCGTTGTTCAGCACGGCGTTTGCGTACCTCAGGCCGCCCGAAAACTTGTGTAAGGCTCGTTTTGAAGACCGACCATGTAGGGAGTTCCGCTTCGTGGTATATAAACCACAGCTTGGCCACGTCCGTCAGGTAGAAGGAGACGTAGGCCAACTTGGCGGCGTCATCCCATTTGCTGTGAGTACTCACTCGCTCGTACATTGAAATCCAGTCGTCAACGCTCTTGTCTTCTGTGCCTGAGAAAACAGGGGGATCTCGCAGACGCAGAGAACCGGCGCAGAGAACAGTAGGCGGTACCGGTGGGGTAGTTGGAGCGGCGCTTGCGTCGGTAGGCATAATGGATGGTAAAATGCGATTTCGAAGCTCCAGCGTGATCGAAACCCAGCAGAATCCCCCACTTGTAACGGGGTTTATTTGCAGTGCAGAACGCAGAAAGCGAAGCAGTCAGCAGCGTCCAGCCAAGCGCAGCAAGCACGAGCTTATGCTGATGGCGATGCCCCTGATGCGCCGAGAAATGCCGCTGAAGCTCCTCTTCTTCATATATATATATATATATATATATATATATATATATATATATATATATATATATATATATATATATCATTTTAGACCCTTTATTACCTCTGTCTCAAATCGCATCTGCTAGCCTGCATCGCTCCCTGCTCAGATATACTCCTTTTTCGATTTCCGGCTTTTATTTCTATATTTTTTTTCAGCCCAAAATTACGTTTTTTTTGAAAACCATTAGCCTTTTAGTTAAGATCCTGCCGCCCGGTTCTTGGCCGATCCCCCTATGTGGGTGTGCGCCAGAGTGTCAAGGATCATCATCATCAACACGCGCGACCCGAGCTTGCGCTTGTTTTGTATTTTCGTCTTGTTGACGTTCCTCGCTCTTCTGGCGTTCCTTGGCCTTCCAGTAGGTATATATGTAAATAAACTACGTGACATCTGGTGGAGGTGTGTGGACTCCCGTAAAAACCTGGAACTTCGCTCCCGTAAGCTTCCCCCCTACGTGACACGAACATGGCCACCGAGACACCCCTCCAGGTAGGACCTTCGACCGTCCACGTCACTTGCGGCGCTATGTATCCTCAACGAGACCCTCCTATCTTCACGGGCTCCTCTGAGTCGAATGTCGAAGATTGGTTGGCGAGGTACGACAAAGTCGGCGCAAGTAACAAGTGGGACGACCCAAGTAAGCTGGGCTACGTCACGTTCTACCTTGCGGACACCGCGTAACTGTGGTTTAATAACCACGCAGCTGACATTTCTACGTGGTCTGCATTCAAGACTGCTATTACGGACGTTTTTGGACGACCTGCGGCACGCAAGCTTCAAGCCGAGCACCGTTTACGTCACCGTGCGCAGCAACCAAGCGAGACCTACACGGGCTACATTGTAGATGTGTTGCATCTATGCAACCGCGTCAACTCTACCATGCCTGAGGAAGAAAAAATCAGGCACATTTTGAAAGGCATTGACAACGGCGCCTTTCAGATGTTGCTCGCGAGAAATCCCCCCACAATTGCTGTGCTCGTTTCTCTCTGTCAGAGCTTCGATGAGTTGCGTAGGCAGCGCGCAATTGCTCGTCAAGCCCTCACGACGCCAGACACGTTCGCAAGCTTGCACCTAGCTGCCCATCCTACCGATCAGCAGCCGCTGCTTTCGACAATAAAGGACTTCAACCATGAAGAGGTAGCGCGCCAGCTGTCACTGCTGCCACTGACACATGAGCCCGCGCAAGCTTTGGCACCGGACCTCCAACACGCCATTCGAACCCAAGTCGCTGAGCCCCTTCCACCGATCCATCAGGGACCACCTGCCACTACGCCTTTCACGTACGCCGCTGTCGCTGCTCGGCCTACGCAACAGCGTATGCCGTATGCTCAACCTGCCACGCCGCCCTATGTCGTGCCTACAACCCCAATTGCTGCGCCGTATCCCTACGCGAGATGTTTAGCTCCATTTTACCGTCGAGCAGACGCTTGGAGGACGCCGGATAATAGGCCCACCTGTTTCGCCTGTGGTATCGCTGGACACGTCGCCCGCCACTGTCGCCGAGATCCCCCTCCAGTTGACACCGTGGGCAGGCCAATTGCGTGGTCGTCTATGACGCCATCAAGGTGCACCACTGACGGTCATCGACCCTTCGCAAACCATCGGTCACCATCGCCCCGACGATGCTCCCGGTCACCTATGCGTCGCCGACCTGCTACGGAAGAGGGAAACTGATCGCTGCAGCTCCGGAGACCATAGCTGCATACCATTCAAACTGCTTAAGGCCTCCATCTTTCTCGCCGCAAAACGTTATCGACGTCAATGCTGAGGGGACCGCCGCACAAGCGCTTATCGACACAGGAGCCGCCGTTTCCATAATCTGTGAGACCTTATGCCGCAAGTTGAAAAAGGTGACGACGCCTCTTTCGGGCCTGATGGTCCGCACGGCCAACTCGCAGTGCATAGAACCTACAGCTGTGTGCACTGCACGTGTCATTATCCAAGATTAACTTTATGCCATTGAATTTTTTGTGCTGGCATCATGCTCCCACGAAGTCATTCTTGGATGGGACTTTCTTTCGCGTCATCGGGCCATCATAGATTGCTCACGTGCAGAAGTTGCCCTTACACCGCTACCAAGCTCTTGTTTGGTAGATTCTCTTTCTGAAGCTTACAAACTTGTCGTTGTTGCAAACACAGAAATAGCACCGAGAACATCCACCCTTGTAGCCCTGACCTGTACGGCTGCTCCTGCCGGAACTGTTTTGTTCACTCCGTCTGACGTATTTACCCGATGCCGAAGTCTACACCTGCCCTTTGCCATACTCACCGTGGAATCCGGTGCTACCGCCACGCTCGTTGCGAACTCGCTATCGTCGCCAGTTACCTTACTTCGCGGAGAATGTTTGGGTAACATACAAGACGTTGACCTCTTGCGCCCTCTGGAGTTTGCTGAACACCCACCTGACCTCCAGCTCAATACTATGACGCCACCTGTGGCCACACTGCCCACGCCAGACTCATTCCAGCCCTCTGTTGCCGCTGAGCTATCGCCGACACAAAGACGCGAACTCTTGTTCCTTCTTCGAGAATTCCGTTCCGCGTTCGATTGCGCTCAACCATCTTTGGCTCGCACAGCGAACATCACGCACCACATTGACACCGGTACTCATGCTCCCTTACACCAATGACCATATCGAGTTTCAGCGGAAGAGCACCGTATCATCAACGAACAAGTCGACGATATGCTCAAGCGTGGTGTCATCCAGCCATCGCAGAGCCCTTGGTCGTCCCCTGTTGTGCTTGTGCACAAAAAGGATGGGTCTATCCGATTCTGTGTCGACTATCGCCGGCTCAGTAAGATAACTCGGAAGGATGTGTACCCATTGCCACGCATCGACGATGCTCTCGATTGCTTGCAAGGAGCAGAATACTTCTTTTTAGATTTACGCTCAGGATATTGGCAAGTTCCAATGGCTGATCCTGACCGATCGAAGACTGCATTTGTAACACCTGATGGGCTGTATGAGTTTAACGTCATGCCGTTTGGACTCTGCAACGCCCCAGCTACCTTCGAACGGATGATGGACACCATCCTTCGTGGCTACAAGTGGAACACGTGCCTCTGCTACCTAGACGACATCGTCGTTTTTTCTTGCGACTTTTCGATTCACCTTGTTCATCTTCGTGCTATTCTCACGTGTCTCACCTCTGCTGGCCTTCAACTTAACATCAAGAAGTGCCATTTTGCCGCAGGTAGCTCACTATACTGGGTCACGTCGTCTGCAGAGAGGGTGCTCTCCCGGATCCGGCGAAACTCCGCGCCGTGGCCGACTATCCGAAGCCCAATTCCATCAAGACGCCTCGAAGTTTTATCGGTCTGTGCTCATACTTTCGTCGATTTGTGCGGAACTTCTCTTCCATCATCGCGCCTCTTACCAACCTGTTGACAACTTCCAGAGGCATTTCTGCTTGGTCAAAAGAGTGCGACGAATCTTTCACCGCGCTTCGGCGGTTATTATCATCACCTCCAATACTACGTCATTTTGACCCCGATGCGCCTACGGAGGTCCACACCGACGCCAGTGGTGTCGGTCTTGGTGCTGTATTGGCTCAACGAAAACCAGGATACCAAGAATACGTGGTCGCTTACGCGAGTCGAACCCTCACAAAAGCCGAGTGTAATTATTCCGTCACGGAGAAAGAGTGCCTGGCAATTGTCTGGGCTTTGACGAAGTTCCGCCCATGCCTTTACGGCCGCCCTTTCGAAGTCGTTACGTACCACCACGCTCTATGCTGGCTATCATCGCTCAAAGACCCGTCGGAGCGCCTTGGTCGTTGGGTGCTTCGCCTACAGGAATACGACATTCGTGTTGTATACCGATCCGGCCGCAAGCACTCCGACGCTGATGCGCTATCCCGCTCGCCGCTACCGGCTTACCCAACCTCCTCGTCACCTTCTTCAGCTGTCATAACACAGATCGACTTCACAGACATGGCATCGGAACAACGCAAAGATGTGTGGATTTCCCAACTCCTCGCCTTTCTGACTGATCCGTCAGCTAATTTGGTCTCAAGAACTATCCCCCGTCAAGCCACACATTTCGCTATTCGAGACGACCTCCTCTATCGGCGGAATTACACGTCTGAAGGTCGGAGGTGGCTGTTAGTGATACCCAACCACATGCGTTCGGAAATCTTTACAGCTTTCCACAACGACCCACAAAGCGCTCACGCCGGCCCTCTCAAAACGTACAACCGTCTACGTCAGCGGTACTACTGGCGAGGCATGTACACATTTGTTCGTAAGTACGTACGTGCTTGTACTGCATGCCAGCGACCTAAAGCCCTACCTCAACGCCCTGCCGGTACACTTCAGCCTCTGCCTTGTCCAGCGCGCCCATTTGACCGCGTCGGTATCGACTTATACGGGCCACTTCCCACGTCGTCTTCTGGAAATAGGTGGATAATTGTCGGCGTGGACCACCTCACGCGTTACGCGGAGACGGCAGCACTACCCGCAGCAACCGCGAAGGAAGTTGCGTTTTTCATCTTGCGCAACTTCGTTCTTCGCCATGGTGCTCCCCGCGAACTTTTGAGCGACCGGGGGCATGTTTTTTTGTCTGACGCTATTCAAGCCTTGCTCGCTCAGTGCAACATGGTTCATCGCATGACGACAGCATATCACCCGCAGACGAATGGCCTCACAGAACAATTTAATCGCACCGCTCTCGGTTATTTGTTGATGATGTACACAGCTTCAGACCAGACAAATTTGGACACTGTCCTTCCATTCGTCACGTATGCGTATAACACCGCTACGCACGCGACAACAGGGTTTTCCCCATTCTTTCTGTTGTACGGACGCGAACCATCGTGCACGCTGGACACTATCTTCCCATACACGCCCGACTCCTCTGAGTACACTGCAATTTCTGATGTTGCCAGGTACGCAGAAGATTGCAGACGATTGGCCCGTTCACTAACAACCAAGGACCAAGGCCACCAGAAGCTACGGCATGACACCGACCGACATCACTCTACTTTCATGACTGGTGCTTTTGTTTGGCTCTAGATTCCACCGAGTACTCCTGGCCTTTCCTCGAAATTACTGGCACGATACCACAGGCCCTACCGCATTCTCGCCCGTACGTCCTCAGTCAATTATGAGATTAAGCCGTTGACACAGTCTCATGACTTACGCCGTCGTGGCCGAGAAATTGTGCATGTGAGTCGCCTGAAGCCATATTACCACCCCGCTGTAGTGGCTACGCCTTAAGTCGCCAGGTTGGATATGCTATTCACCGGGGGCCAATGTAGGGAACTATGCGAACGACGACGAAGAAGCAAGAAACGGCAAGCCACAGCAATGGTGCACACGCGCGACCCGAGCTTGCGCTTGTTTTGTATTTTCGGTCTGTTGACGTTCTTCACTCTTCTGGCGTTCCTTGGCCTTCCAGTAGGTATATACGTAAATAAACTACGTGAAATTTTAATTATGGTGATGAATTTCTTTCTCATAAAGAAATTGCATGGCATATTTCAGTATTGGCAAATGCAGCGCAATCCGATCTTTAAGCAAGCTACTGTACAAAGTTTTTGTAGAGCAGGCAGCGCTGCAAAAGAAAAAGAGCTTTATTGAAGCTGAAGACGCAGGATGTCTTTGCCCCAGTGTGTATCAGAAGATGCTCAGCATAGACACATAATAACGAATGACTGGAAAAATTAGTTATACCAATAAAAAATAATTATACTCCCCAGGGCATTAATGCAGTATTGTGTGTTACCTTGAAACTGGTTTTTATCTGTTTCTTTCTTGATGCAACCACATAAATCTGTACAACTTGGAAAAAGCACCGCTAGCAATCTGTCACCTGTGTTGTAAACCGCATTGAGATTGCTTCACCGAACATTTACCGTATAGCAGAATGTTTGTTTTTATTTACTGGATTGCATAAAACATGGCTAGAACTGTACATGGATAGTGCATGCATGTGTGGCATCGAGAAAACCAAACAGGAGACCATCACTTTTTAAGAACTATCAGTTTATTTTAAGGCACACAAAAATGTCACATTCTACTTTGATACTTACAGGTAAGAGATCGACGAATCCAACTTTTTTCACACATACTGTGAACAAACTACGGAATTCTCCGTTGCTGCAACCTCGTACAACAAGAAGGCAAGAGCCGGTGATTTGTGCAACATGGTATTGAGTGAGTAAAAACTTTATTGAACATGTCCGGCGTCATTGAGCGTGGTGGGGCCACAAGCACCCCGGCCTAGGTGACGGCCTCGAGTCCTTGGACCCGGGCGGCATCCTGGGCTTGCCGGACGGCCCACATTTGATCGGCAAGGTCGTGGCTGAGCACAGCCGCCTCCCATCGCGCCTCGCGGTTCGAGACTGCCATGTCTACCGGGTTCGTAGGGGACTTCTGCGCGTTACCGGTACACTTCCACAGCATGTGCTGCAGCGTCGCTCTGGCTACGCACGCCTTACACGCGTCAGACGTATAAATGCCTGGGTAGCAGAGGCGAAGGATCACCGGATTCGGGTACGTGTGTGTCTGTAGTTGTCTCCAGGCAACCTGCTGTTTCTTGTTTAGTTTGGCATGGGGTGGTGGATATTTGCATCTGTTCAGTCTGTAGTGTTGCGTGATGTGTCTGAAAGTGGTCATGCGATCCCCCCACGTCCATTCCCGCATCGCTGTCGAAGTGTGCGAGACAACGGGACTGTCGGCAGGCGTCGCAGCTCGGTGTGTAAGTCCTCGAGCCGCGGCGTGGGCAGTCGCGTTGCCCGCAAGCGGAGGGTCCGTGTGGGCGGGAGTCCATACGAGGAAACTGTCGTTTTTTCGGCAGACGTTGCGTTCGTGAATTTGGAGAATGCGGGCCGCTTCGCGGGAGATCCGGCTGCTGGCGTAGGTGCGTATCGCCGCCTGCGAGTCGCCTATTATCACCTCGGCGTCCGTGGTGGCTATCGCGAGGGCTATGGCAGCTTCTTCGGCCGCCTCCGTCTCTTCCGTGCCTATCGTCGCACTCGTGACGCAAGTTCATACATGATCCGTGATCGCGACCCCGAAGCCGCGGTGGCAGTCGTAACGGGCCGCGTCCACGTAAACTGTGTCTTTGCTATTGCCGAATTTCTTTTCAAGGTCTTGGGCGCGCCTGTTGCGCCGACCGATATGATGTGTCGGGTGCATGTTCTTAGGCAACGGCAGAACGACGATGCGCTCGCGAATACGTCTGGGTATCCCGACCTTTTCGCCGCGCTGCGTATGGTAGTTGATACCCAGTGTCTCGAGGATGTGTCGACCAGTTCTGGTCTTCACCAGATGTTCGTACTGGGCGATGTTGTGTGCTTCGATTATCTCATCTAGAGTATTGTGCAACCCCAGCTCGAGAAATTTTTCCGTGCTGGTATTGGCTGGTAATCCGGTTGCACGTCTGTACGCCTTGCGGATGATACAATCAAGTTTGGTGCGTTCAGTCGCCTGCCACTTGAGGTAGGAGGCGACGTACGTTATATGGTTCATAACGAAAGCATGTACCAGGCGTATGGTATTGCTTTCCTTCATTCCGCTATGCCGATTTGTTATTCGTTTCAGCAACCGGATTGTTTCATTGACCGCGCCCTCTAGTCTCCGAACGGTTTCGCCGTTGTGGCCGTTGGCGGACAGGCGCAAGCCCAGTCCCCTAATGGTGTTAACTTGTGGGATGACAGCGCCGTCTGATGTGCGTACATTAATTTCTCTATATGCGCACTCGAATGCGGAATCGGCGTTCTCGGGTTTACGGCCCCTGCATTAGGGTATATAGAGCAGGAGCTCCGATTTAGCGGTGGAACATTCGAGGCCAGTGTCGCGAAGGTAGTCCTGCACCACGTCGACGGCTCCCTGCAGCGTTTGCTCTACGTGGCCGTCATTTCCTCGGCAACCCAGAGGGTGATATCATCGGCGTACAAGCTGTGGTGGAGGCCTTCTATCTCAGCGAGTTTTCATGGTAATCCGACAAGCACGAGGTTAAAGAGCATGGGCGAGATTATGGAGCCCTGCGGCGTGCCCGTACAACCCATGTATATGTCTTGCGATTCTAGTCCGCCGATCGCTAATCGGGCCCGGCGGCCCGTAAGAAAATCCCGTACGTAGTGGTACGTTCTCTCGCACAGTCCCAACGCTCGTATACTTTCAAGTATCGCAGCATGGCTAACGTTGTCGAACGCCTTTTTGAGGTCGAGCCCAAGTATCGCTTTGGTGGATCGTGTGGGATTGTCTACGATATCGTGCTCTAGTTGAAGCATAACGTCCTGCGTGGAAAAGTTACGACGGAACCCCAGCATCGTGTGTGGAAGCATGTCTCGGTCCTCGAGGTAGTTGGTAAGGCGAGCGAGAACCACATGTTCCATGATTTTACCAACGCAGGACGTCAGGGATATCGGTCGAAGGTTGTCAATCTGTACTCGTTTGCCCGGTTTGGGGATCATGATTATGCGCGCCGTTGGTAATCATATTAAATAAAACACACTGATTAGAGGTTCGTTACAAGCCACTTCATGGTTGTTTTCCAGGAACATATGCTTTTTTAGCCCCTTTGCATAGCAAGAATGCCGTTATAGACAAGGCACACAGCATGTGCGGCGTTGAATGTACGAGTGTTTTTTGGGTGCATTGGGTCATAGACAAGAAGAAAATAAAACTATCTGCGATATAATACAGTGTATACTATAGTATGAATCACAATGTACATTTTCCTGCTCCCTGCAGCATTGTGAAGCACGATAAAAATAAGGCACATCTTTCCTTTAAAGATGAATAGACGTGGTAATCAAGCTTTGAAAATTAAGACGTTGTGAAGCACTGATTTCATATATTAGGCACCTTCGTGCAAAGCGAATAGTATGTACCGGAGCAAAGCGGTGCCAGCTATGTGCCAGTGTGAAAGAAGACGACGTTCGTGTGGTTCGTGCTTGCCGGGTTTCTGCCTGAACCAGCTCATTGTGGCTAACACTTTGTCAATAATAATAACTACTCTTCATAGGCGTACTCCCTTGTTGCATTGTAACAAGTTGTAGAGATTTAACTGCCGTGGCCGGGATCAAACTCCCGAACTTCGGGTCGGCAGGCGAGCATCTTAGCCCCTGATCCACCGTGATGGACGCAACTTTACGCAGTCGTGTGGCTCTGGGTAGAAAAATTGGCTACTTCACAGAATGCCTGGGTTCACTCTTGGCTTCAACTGTGATTTTTATTCGGTATGGTCTAGAAATATTTTACTCTCGGGCATAGTCACTGAAACAGGCAGCAGATTTTTTTTGACATAAGCTTTTTGAAGTTATCTTGATAAGACTTCCAATGTCTGTTTTAGCGATACTTGAGAATAAAGCCTTACTGTGGGCTTATAACCTGCGCGACATACCCAAATTTTATGGGTCATGGGTATGCACCAGATGTGTATGGGAAAGGGTTTCATGATTTACGCGACAGGTATTTCATGTCATTCAAGCCATCACACGTCAGTCATGTTGGTCTTACACTCATACTCTTATATGCCAGTTTTGGTACGTACTAGTAAAGGAGGTGATCACTTGAGTAGTAGGCAGCTAGCTAGATGAATAGGTAAAAACGGTAAAATACTTTTATTTGGCTAAAAAATGCTTTGATACTTGGATGGTGCACACACACCAGGGTTCCTTTATTTTAACGGATGAAAAGCGAGATAATGCTCCAACTCCTGATAAATCTCCTTTGCCGAATTCTATTTTTCTCGCACCCACAGATCCGGTTGAAGTAGAAAGAATAGTTAGAAAACTTAAAAACAATGTTGCATCAGGGATTGATGAGATAGGTTCTGTTGAGTTAAAAATGGTGTCACCATTGATATCTAATGTCTTGGCCTATATTATCAACCTCACCCTCAATAACGGTGTATTTCCAGAGCAGCTAAAAGTAGCAAAAGTCACTGCAGTACATAAAGGTGGTGATATCAATACTTTAGCGAACTATCGACCTATATCCGTGCTTCCAACAATATCAAAAATATTTGAAGGGGTTATTTATGATAGACTTGCATCCTTTTTTGATAAGCACCAAATAATAACAAAAAGTCAGTATGGTTTTCAAAAAAATAAATCAACAGAACAAGCTCTACTGTATATCAAAGATAAGATAATCGAAAATATGGAAAACAAAAAATATACTCTTGGGCTCTTCCTCGATCTTCAAAAGGCATTTGACTCCATACAATTCAACTCATTGATTCATAAATTATCAAGTTATGGGGTGCGTGGAGTTGCACTACAACTGTTTAAAAGTTACCTAGAAGATCGTTATCAATATGTAAAACTGAATAACACTATTTCTGCAAAGATAAAGTTGAACCAAGGAGTCCCCCAAGGGTCTATACTAGGGCCATTATTGTTCCTTGTCTATATAAATGATATTGTCGATATACCTCATTCTCCTGAACTTATAATGTATGCTGACGATACGAATGTTTTCTTTTCATCAGACAATCTAATATCACTTGAGGTCAGTGTAAATAATTATCTAAGCAATCTTTCAAATTGGTTAAGGCAAAATGGACTGCGCTTGAATGCAAAAAAATACAACCTATATGATATTCCGACCTATAAACAAACCTATTAGTAACATAGCTGCAAAATTCGAAGGAAATTGCATCGCACATGTTAGGGAACAAAAGTTTCTTGGTGTATAGTTTCAGGAGGAATTAAACTGGAATACACATGTAAATCATCTGATCACCGCATTAGCGCGAATAGTTGGTTGTTTTTTTAGAACAATGCACTTAATCCCATTGAGGTTAAAAATAAGTATGTACTATGCGCTCTTCCATTCTAAAGTAAGTTATGGGATGTTAGTCTGGGGAACGACATCACAAGGGAATTACCATAAGTTAATAACTATACAAAAGAAAATATTGCGCTGCTTTGAAAATTACAGGGGAAATCTACAAGACTTGCGCACCGCTCCACTATTCATTAAACATTCCATACTCAGAATTGATCAATTATATCATTTTAAATTACTTCAGTTAATACAAAAGACTAAGCTATATGAAGAAAGTTGCACCGAAAGACCACACTACAGTATGCGAGAACAAAAGAAACGAGCTCCTAGAACAAGAAGCAAGTATGGAAAACAAAGTATTGCTTACCAGGTATCTCAGGTTTTAAATACCCTTGCAGATCAATTGAACTTTAGGGCTAGTAGTGCGACTTTCAAGAAACAAATAAAGAACTTATTCATAACCACCGGTCTACACTATCGAAACTACGTAATGGAGTCTCATGCCTCTGAATGCTTAAATTGTTCATAAACTTTTATGTCAATTGTACGAGTGTATACAGCGGAATTCATTGTATCCGCATGCATTTTGTGTCTGTTTTTGAGTTTGTTTTATTGATTTTGTATAGTTGTGAATTATAACGAGATTGACCTCTAATTCTTAAAATGTGTTATGTAAACTTCTTATGCTATTTATGTTTGAATTTTGTGTTTACAATTTCAGGTTGCTTGAAACCAATGTATTGAATATATATATTGTTTAAGCTTTGCACTGTCACGGACTGCGGAGGGACAAGGGCCTTTGTCAGGCTGTTCGCCTTTAGCCCTTTGCCCCTGCAGTGAGCTCTGTATCCGGCTTACTGTAAATAAAAATACTACTACTACTACTACTACTACACTTAAGACAAATTGGAAGATCATTTGGAACACAGTAAGAGATTGGGCATTTGACAACCTTTTTCATATATTAGGAGTCAAGCTGTTTAAGCAGAGCATTGGTTTGCGAAGGGAGAACAGAAACAACTATCACCATGAACGGGCACATGCTCTCTTTGGCCTCTTGTTCAACTTTGTCCTGCTGTGCTTCGCTCCCAGAACACATGCACTGATACATCCAGCATGGGATGCATTAAGACTGATGAACTAGAAAATGAGTGCAAAGAGAACAAAATGTTGGCAAAAAAATTCTCAACAAGACGGCATTCAAATCTATGTACTGACAATCTGAAAACAACCACTTCGCTATTCAAGCACTTTAGCAAAATTTATCATAGCTTTTTATAGTATAGTGTGCAAGGCAGTTGGAAAGATAAGCGACAGTTAGGAACAGGAAAAAAGGTGAGAGAGAGGTGTCGCATAGAAAAAATGAGGAAGGAACAGAATCAAAAAGTAAAAGAGAAAGCTAAAAAAAGAGGAGTAGAATGGAATCTAAAATAGGAACACAAATAAATTGTAGGAAGAAAGACAAAAACAACACATAAAAAGAAAAGGAGGAAGAAAAAAGACTAAGCACAAAAACAAGAACGTTTGTTCAGTATCATTTCTTTGAGGGTTGGCACCACTATTGCAAATCTGCCTCAATTTTTTTGTCCCATTGTTATCACGTGAGAAAAACACTCGGCACTGGTTGCAGATTGAATCAAAGGCCTGAAAAACATGTCTCTCCGACCTTTCTTGAGTGACGAAGCCTGCACAAAACACTATGAAGCCGATATTCTTACCTCACTGACGAGGCCCTGTGATCGACCATGAGGATCGTCTCTGCAGAAGAATTAATACCAAGATTTCTTGGTTTGTCGCTGCTAAATTTCGCAAGGCATCAAGCGAGCATGTTCACAACTTGAGCAGCTGTTTTGTACTTTTCAAGGAATAAAGTTGTGTCATTTTGCTAAATAGCACTTGCACTTATTTCTTGCCTCTTGCCCCTGATAACGTGTTGAGGCAAATTACACAGATGTAATTGGTCTCAAGTTTTTGTTCCACAAGCACCCCATGCAGCCAGAACACACCAACGAAGTAAATTTTCTTTATTTTGTAATTAGCACCTCTATTTTAGCCATTCTGAAAGTCAGTATCATTATCTCTCTCGGATTTTAATGACAAATCTCTCTCAGAAATGTCCCATATATAAGATGTGGTAAAAAGGCCTTTTAAATTAAATCACTTGACGTTTTTACCCCCTCCTCCACATCATATTTTGGCACCATGCTAGCCTTTTCAGGACTAAACTTTGTGATTGTATTCCACCAGATCAGGGGAGTTTGATACTTTCGGTTTCCTTCTAAAGGTGTGCTTTCTCATAAGGTTAGTTGGGAGATGGCGCAGTGATGTGTATTTGTTTTTCCTGCTTCCTCGTTTTTTCACTGTGTTGATTTCAACATGCATACAATGCATCTGTGCAGAGATTCGGAAATAGTCAGCACAACTGCAGATAAAGCAACACTAGTGACAAGAGGACAAGCACAGGCTTCCAACTGAAATTTTATACAACATATAATACATAGCCCACATCTAAAATATTAACATGCTCATGGTAAAAAAATAACTTAGGTGAAATTGCACTGAAACAAACTGTAAAAAAAACTAAGGTGAAATAGCACGTGACGATGAATACAGGTAAGCCAGTTCTTTAACAGATGAAACATTGAAGGTTTAATGTCACCAGCTTCCTTTAGCTATTTATGCAGCCTCTATGATAATTCTGGTGCTATCATAACGGTGAGCTGCAATAGCTTTTGTTTTCTCGAACAGAGGCTGGTAACCCCATTCTCAACAATCAAAATCCGAAGATCAATCTCTATCTATGGTTTTTGCCTTTTGACAATGTTTCTGCAACCGTATACTTAGGCACTTGTTTTTTTGACCCACATAACTGTGTCCACAGAACCAAGATATGCTGTAATCGATGCCTCCTGCAGAGTGAACAAAGTTTTGCCGTGCATAGATTGGCTATGGTTCAAAGCTCTTTTTTCATCACAAGTTCAATTAGATAAATGAGATTGTTTATTCAGTGCATTGGTAAAACGGGAAAGTATCTAAACATATGGTTAAAGGGAAATTTGCAAAAAGTAAAACACATGGATAGAGAAGTTTCTTTGGGTTCTCATAATTAGAAATACGATTGACAGTGCCTGTTCGAAAAAACACAAGTTCTTATAACTCATCCTCATAATGGCACCCAGAACCTTCAATACTTTTTACTGCAAAGAACTGGCTTACCTGGATTCATTGACATGTTCTATGTCACCGCTTTTCATTTTTTTTGTGGTCTCTGTGATTTTATTCTTTACTTCGATTCTTTTTTTTTGTTTTCAGCTTAAGCATGTTGTTTTTATCTCCTGTGTAGGCAGCACAATTGGGAGTTGAGGTAAATTTCAAATGGATGTCGGCGCTAATTCTCGTCTCACTTGTGCTGCTGTGTTTACCGCTGAGCAGTTTGAAGTATGGAATACCAACTAGTCCACATCCACAGATGTTGCTCCATGTGCAGAAACCCTGGGGTGCTAGCCGCTCGCTCATATCGAATGTTTTTTTATCGCTCGTGCAGCCATGAAAGCGAATAGCGAGGCTTCATTGAGCATGCGGGTGTCACAAAGGGCACTTTCTATCAAAAGTGGAATTTATGGACCGTGATTGACTTATCTCCGCATCTAACGCAATTAAGAAAATTGGACATCAAAATTACATCGTGTGATGCCTGTACTTTGAAATCAGAAATGGCCGGCAGCTCTCCAGAATGATGTAGTGGTTGAAGTACCGCGCATTTAACAGCACAGATAATACGAGTGTTATGCTACTATGCATGTAAAATGGAGTATTCGACGAACAAGCGCAAAAATCTGAGCAGGTTGCCAAACGGCCACGCAAACCACAACACTACAAGCACATCCAGAAAAACTGGCAACACGTACGGACTACCACACCGTAACCACCGCACACGCAACAGAAGTATCACGGATGTCAAAGAGCACTGAAACAGGTTGACGAGTCCTAGACATCGTGGCCTTCAAGCAAGCTCAGGCGAACCACAAAATTCGGCGGTTCCAAACGCGAACACAATCTAACTATTCACGTTCACAAAGCACATTGCAACGACAAACACAATCACAGTGTGCGCCAACGACGTGAACACCGAGCCGACCATAAACACGAAAAAAAATACGCCCGATGTGCCTTCATCAAAAGAAAAGCTTCCATAGGTTGCCTGAACCGGCATTGTAAACTTTGACGAAAATTTTGAAGTGTGGCAGCTTGGGCTAGTTGGTATGGCATGACGATAGTTATAGTGCGAGAACAAAACGACGACACAGAGACTAATAAGGCTGAGCCGGGGCAGTGACAGAATCCGGACTAATAAGGCGAAGCAGAGGCAGCGACAGAATCCGAGCAACACGGATACAGAACGTGAAAGGATAGCCGTGATTCCACACAAACACCAGATATCACACAGGCTCAAGAAAATCGGAAAACGTGTTGGAGTTCGTGTCCTGTTCTCGGCACCGTTCAAATTAATCAGCCTCACCAAATCTGCAAACCCCATGAAACACAGTCGTCAACGGAATGCAGAGTTCAACATAGAAACAGGTATGCGGCCTGCTCCCGGGAAGTTGTCTATAGGACCCCCCTTTCATGCGGTGCTTGTTAATTATGTCGGAACGACCGGAAGGTGTCTGAACAATTGGCTGAGAGAACACGCTAACAACGTTAGAAACGGGAAAGATGGTTTTCTTGCTCAGCACTGCACTGAGTGCAATTGTGTGCCCCTTTTCAAGGACACAGCGACGCTGTACAAGCACAGAGATGAGCGCGCCCGAGTCATTGTCGAGGCCGCGCAGATGGCACGCGAACAGGTGCCTTACATTAGCAAGCCCTCCGTGGCTCTGTCCGAGAAGGAACTGAGGTTCCTCAAAGGTTTCGGTGCGGGCAAGTAGTTATATTATCTTTACCTTTCTGTTTCGTGTTCTTATAGATTTTTCTTTGACGTTTTTTCTGTGCTTTTGTTTTTTGTCTTTCTTTTTCTCTTACTCATGTTCTGCTCTTTGTGCAATATGGTTTTTATCCCATGGTTACTGTCTCCTCTATATATTTTCGTGCTCTGCGCAATAAATTCAGTTGGAAGTTAGCGCTCGTGTCTTTCGTGTCCTTCTTGTCTCTGTGTCGTCTTCCTCCGTGGTGTCGTCGTTTTGTTCTCACGCTATAACTATCATTTGACGAAAAGCCGCAATGTTCCATAAATCCGCCTAGATCCAAGCCAAGTTGGTACACTCTAATAGCGTTTTTGTTATTTTGACCGGGTGAGTGTAGGATACCGGCTATTCTCACTAGGTCACAGCAGCGGCGGCCGAGACCGGTGCCTTGTATTAACAAGCCTTAGCAAGTTGGTGGGATGAGAAAGTTAGGAGAGCCATAGAAAAACGTCAGGAAGCCTCTACGGAACACAGACGTGCTAAGCAACGGGGTGAACCGACAGATGATGTTGAAAGAAAATGGGAAATCTTTCTAAGCTCTAGAAGGGAAGCATCCCTCCTGATCAATGAAAAGAGTAGAAGAAAGGGTGCTCAGTGTCTGGCAGAAGTACATAAAAAGGACATAAAGGCAGCTGCGAAATTTTGGAACCATGTAAACTCCCTAAGAAATGAAACAAATATAGAGCAGAGGTTTATAACTACAGCTCAAGGTGCTAGGCTAGAAGGGGACGAAGCTATTGAATAAATAAGAACAAGGGTGACAGAAAAATTTAAACAAAGAAGTGCCTTATGCACCACAATAGACAAGGATGGACAAAGTGGCACAATGGCTCCATTTTCACAACGAGAGTGGGAAAGGGCTGAGAAGAGGGTTCCAAGTAGTACATCAACAGGCCCAGATGGCATTCAAATTATGCTGATAGAGACATTGTGTTCGAAGTCTGAACAGACTTTGAGAGAGGCAGTGAGCACAATAATAATCGATGGTGAAGTTCCCGATGGATGCAAACTTAGCAGGATGAGCATGATCTATAAAGGAAAGGGGGAAAAGATGACATAAACAACTACCATCCTATAACAGTGACGTCAGTGGTCTACAGGCTGGTGATGTATATTATAAACGAAAGACTGCAGACATGGACAGAGGACGAGGGGTTGTTGGGGGAACTGCAGAATGGGTTTCGGAAACACAGGAGGTTGGAAGACAATCAGTTCTCACTGACGCAGTGGATTGAAATAGCAGAACACGAACTCCGGCCCTGTGGATATCGAGGGAGCATACGATAGCGTGGTTCAAGAGGACTTGTTGGGAATACTGGACACACTAAGTGTGGAAGATGGAGTCACTAATCTTTTAAAGGATATCTATAAAAGTAACAAGGTAGTTATAAAGTGGGAAAAACAGGTATCCAAGCCCACAGAGGTGAAACGTGGACATAGGCAGGGGTGTCCACTGTCACCCTTGTTATTCATGTTGTACCTACAAGGATTAGAGGCCAAATTAGAGGGATGTGGACTTGGCTTCAACCTCTCTTTAGTCAAACAAGGAAAACTCATTGATCACGCACTACCAGCATTAATGTACGCAGATGATATAGTGCTAATGGCCGACAACAAGGAAGACTTGCACAGATTGATGGACATCATGTGGTAATGAGGGAGATAGGTTAGATTTTAAATTCAGTAAGGAAAAATCAGCAGTCATGGAGGAGGAGGAGGTAAGTTTATTTACAGAAAGGCAGAGAGGTCGGCCTGAGCGATAGCTTGTTCTAGCCTGCTACTCTACACTGGGGGAAGGCAAAGGGGAACAGAAAGAATAATAGATGACGATGGTGAGATAGAGAGGTGAGTATGTAGTGTTCTTTCTAGCTGTGACACATTTTATAGCCGCGCACATAGTCCAGTTGTTTCTAAAAAGGTAATAACTGATCTTGTGACTGCAGTTGCACTGTTGGTGTCTGGCCAAGGGCCCAACATGGTCTCATCAGTTAATGACCTACTGCGATATAGTTCAGTAGAAGAAATCAGTGTTTGTCGTTCACGTGCGTATGCTGGGCAGACACAAAATATGTGCTCAAGTGTTTCTGGCACATCACAGTGTTCACAATTAGGACCAGTGTCACTGCGACCGATGATATGTGCGTAACGTCTGGTGTACGCTACACCAAGACGAATGCGGTGGATCATACTTGTGAGTTGCCGTTTCAATTTAGGAGGCATGCGGAACTTTATTTTCCGGGTCCCATTTGTGAAGTCGCTGGTGTCGCCGTTCCGGTTTGGTCCAGTGCTGAAGTGTGTAGCTGCGCATCACGCAGCGAAGCAGGGCGTTCGTGTCAGCTCGTGAAAATGCAATGCGTACTTCAGGGGCACTGATTAAGGCAGTTTTAGCTTCAGCGTCTGCCTCTTCGTTTCCCATCACGCCGCAATTAGCGGGAATCCACTGGAAAGTTATAAGATGACCATTTGTTGAAGCAACCTGAATAAGTTCTGTGATTTCTATGGCCAAACTGTAATACGGACCATGCTTCATGGTGCAATTAATGGTTTGCAAAGCGGGTTTGGCATCACAGAAAGTCGTCCAGGCTCAAGGTCGCTCTCCGGAAATAAACTTTATTGCTTCCCGAATAGCGACAAGCTCTGCGGCAGTTGATATGGTTTTATGGTCCACTTTGAATCGTCGAGCGATATCTATGTCTGGGATGACAAAGGCTGCGGCGGAGGTGTTTAGCGTGGTGGATCCGTCGGTGTACACGTGCAGAGAATCCCTGTACGTTGTATAAATGTGATATAGGGTCAGTTGTCTGAGGCCAACAGAAGAAATGAGCGACTTCTTCGTAATTCCAGGTATCGTAAAAGAGACAGGTGGTTTAGGCAGGACCCATGGAAGCACTGCAGGGGCATTTGGCGGAGAAAACCTTGGTGGTATAATATTTTCATGCCGCGATATTACTCTTGAGAAACTGCAACCTGGGTGAGTGGCGGGTAGTACTGACAGTGGGTGCTGTCTGTGTCTGCTCAGTAATGAGAGGTGAACTCTAAGTGGCTCGCAGAGCATGCATACACTGATGGGACAAGCCCGAGCCTCTGCGATTGTCCCATTTGTTGAAGTACAGCGCGGTAGACCCAAGCATCTTCGTAAGCATTGAGGTTGAACACTCTCTAGAGTCTTCACACAACTAGGTCTCATATTGGAGAGCACCGGCATGCTGTATCGAATGTATCCCACAAATAGAGCCTTGTACAATTGAAGTAGCGATGATTCTGATGGGCCCCATCTTGCTCCTGCTACGTGGCGAAGAATGAGAGCAAAGCTCTTCAATTTATATTTAAGTACTGCGACATGCTTCGTCCACGATAGATCTCTGTGTACGACAACCCCAAAGAACTTGTGGTGCGTTACAGCAGGTATCGCTGTCCCATTAATAAATATTGGGTATTGCGACATATGCTTTCGCGTGAACGCAAGCACTGCGCATTTGTCGATTGAAAGAGTGAGCCCCTGACGTCGTAGATATTTGTATGTGATCGTCACTGCACGCTGAAGTCGAGCTCGCAATTGCGGACAAGTAGTTCCGGATGCCCATATGCATATGTCATCAGCGTATGCAGTGATCTTCACCGTGCTGGGAAGTTCTGCTGCTAGGCCGATCATTGTGACATTGAATAGGATCGGGCTGAGAACTCCTCCTTGGGGAACACCACGATGAACCTTATATCGATCGGTGTCTCCATTACTTGTCGTCATGTAAATTGTGCGGTCCCTAAGGTAGCTAAAAATCTAAGCGTACAGTTGTCCACCGATGTCGAAATTTTCCAGTGCGTCAAGGATCGCATAATGCAGAACATTATCGTAGGCACCCTTAATGTCTAAGAAGATCGCCGCCACTAGTCTGCGTCGGCTTTTTTTCTCTTCAACGCTGGTGATCAAGTCGACCACACCATCAATGGCAGATCGGCCTCTTCTGAAGCCGTTCATAAATGCAGGAAAGGAGTTGTTGCTCTCTAGAAGCCACTCTAATCGGGCCAGTACCATTCTTTCCATCGCTTTTCCGACGCAGCTGGCTAACGCGATTGGTCTGTAGGGGGAAAGTGCATAAGGACATTTCCCCGGCTTAAGCAATGCAATAATGCGACTGCATTTCCAATTAGCTTGGACTTCTCCTGACTCCCATGAGGTGTTATAATGAGATAACAGGATACTTTGTGCTTCTGTATCAAGATGGTTGAGTGCAGCATACATGATTCTGTCAGGTCCTGGTGCCGATGATCGGCTGGAGGCAGAAATCGCAGCGTCAAGCTCATGTATTGTAAAACGTACATCAAGGCGCTCGTCAGACGATGGAGGCGCACTGGTAGTAAGAGGCTCATTAGTGGCAAGACCATCAGTGGTGTCCACGATGAGGCCACAGTAGTCACTGGCTATCTCAATTTCCGTCCGTCCCTGATGTAGAGCAACAGATTGTAATGGTTGACGTTGTTGGGGAGTTGTCTGCAAACTTCGTACCACCCGCCAGATCTTAGATAGAGGTTGCCTGGGGTCCAGAGATCCACAGAAATTTCTCCAACGTTGCCTGTCAATCTTGTCAAGATGCCGAAGAACATGTCGTTGAGCTCGACGACAGGCGGAAAGGTCTGAAGGCGACTTCGTTCGTCTGTATTGGCGTTCGGCACGGTGACGGATTGCACGAAGGGCCTCGTATTGGGAGTCAACTGCTGATCTCTGCATCGGTAGGTTAACCTGTTTGGTTGTGTCTCGCAGTGAAGAAGCAATGATGTTCTCTACCTCGGATGGATCAGTCGTGTGCTCACAGCCAGACTTGACAGATGTCTTGAACAG
Source organism: Rhipicephalus annulatus (assembly GCA_013436015.1). Classification (NCBI taxonomy): domain Eukaryota; kingdom Metazoa; phylum Arthropoda; class Arachnida; order Ixodida; family Ixodidae; genus Rhipicephalus; species Rhipicephalus annulatus. The sequence goes on along the minus strand of WOVY01014709.1, from coordinate 254,135 downwards.
CGTCCAGTCGGTTTGACGGATGTAGCGTGTGTGCGTGTGGCGAAACCACCTGAACTGAACATAGGTTGGAAGGTGGTCACTGCCGCGAGTGTCCAAATCTGTGCACCAACATGCGGAAGACAGAAGGCTTCTGGAAACGAAACATAGGTCGAGGAAACTGCTGTAGGACGTGCCACGAACAAATGTAGGTGATCCGTCGTTGAGTACGCTTAGTCCATAGTTGTATATAAAATTGGATAAATCCTTTCCGCGATAGTTCGTTGTAGTGCTACCCCAGAGAGGATGATGTGCATTAAAATCGCCGATCACAACGTGTGGCCTTTGTGCTGCTTGATGAATGGTCCCCAGGTGGAAGCAGTCCATCTGTGCGCTTGGGTGTATGTATCCTCCTATTACGGAGAATGTCCGCTTTTTATGCGTTATAGTCAGGCTCACGTAATCATTGCTGGTATGCGACGCGACTTCATGTCTCAAGAACGTCAAATCACGGCGTATACAAACGAGAACTTTGCTCGTACGTTGATCACTGCGGGACCAAATCTGGATATATCCAGATATACGAAAAGTTGAAACCATATTCGGTTCACATATAACGATAACAGGAAATTGATATTTAAAAACCCATTGTCTGAAGCCTGACAGACGGCCACGTAGGCCACGAGCATTCCATTGCATAACAAGCGACTGGCGCATGCGTTCTTCGAACATCAGTGCCATGTTCACTTACTGAAGAACCAGTAAAAGAGGCTCGAAAACCTCAAGTAGCTGCACAGCCGCCATAGCAGCGGGAGTGTTTAGGCTGCTGAGAATCTTACGCATCGAACCCATCAAATTTTTAAGCATAGCCTTGACATCTGCGGTGTCCATCTTCTTGTTTTCTTCATTGGGGGTAGGGGCACTATGTGACGATGGCGCTACCGTAGCTCTTGACGGTAGTGAAGGCCACTGAGTCTTTGACGTGGGGAGAGCCAATGACTGGTTACATTGTACTTGCGTGGACTGTATTGGCATTTGAGCATCTGTATCCTCCTTTCTGGCCGACAAAAGTAGGCTAGGAGGTGGTGAGGGGACAGTTTTGTGTGTCGAATTCGATAAGCTATGAGCACTGCTGCTTCGTTTGCGTCGGTGTCGCGAACGATGTTTACGGCGCCGTACAGCCCTTGCAGCTTCTCTGTGAGTGGAGTGGTCTCGAACCATCTTCTTCAGGATACTAATTTCATTCCTAATTTTGGGACATTCCTTTGATGTTGCGTCGTGGGCGCCTGAGCAGTTTGGGCATTTGGCCACAGCATTGCAGTTATCACCATCATGAAGGCCACCGCAATGCTTACAGGTTACTAAACCCTTGCAAACTGCACTAACGTGCCCAAATTGCATGCATTTATGACATTGCAGAGGTTTTGGTACGTAAGGACGTGCCGAGTGCCTCACGTACTAACTTTTACTTGTGTGGGTAACGTCTTCGACTGAAACACTACTTTAACACATCACGTGCGTTCAAAACGGTGGAAGCCAAGCACGGAAGCCGACGATGACAGCAGTTTCTCGAGACTCGAGTCTGTTATCTCCTCATCCACATCGTATATAAATCCTGTTGTCGTTTCTTCGTTGTACGCGGAGAATGCGCGAACCGGAATGTTTCCTAATCGAACAATCGCTTTCAGCGTGTCCCATAAGGCCTTCGTAGTGACCTCCATGGACAGTATGTTCTTTCGGGTATTTATGCGTATTTCTACGACTTTCCCTGGAGCGATGAGCTCAAAGTACTCTGACAGGCTCTGCCTATTTAGAGAGTTCAAGATGTCCGTCTTCAATGTCGGCACATACGAAATGGTGTACGACTGCATGCTACTCGCCTTTGTCTGTGCTTGCCGGCCAGTCGGCGATGTCCGGCTGACTTTCCTCTTCAGGCGTCGGCTTGGTACGACCACGCAGTCCCTGTCTGAAGCCATATCTTCAACGGAGGAGTCATCAGAATTGTCAACGTGGGCCACGCTTGGGCCTGGGTGAGAACTTGCGTCAGACGCACTATGATGTGGTCGACCCGGTCCCGGTTGCTGGATGGGGTTTTGATCCCCCATTCTAAGAGGGAACGCCCCTCCGAGGTGTGTCGATTATTGAAAAATCTTGGCAAAAGAATTAGGAAACTCACAGAGCTCGAAGCAGAGGCTTGCTTGCTTGCTTGCTTGGTTGCTTGATTGTTCCTTTCTTTTGTGGCTCTCACCCACAAGGGGGAATGGCCAAGATGCCGGTGGTTAATGCAAGTCAATATATTTCGATTTTCTAGAGTGGGGGAATATGATTACTGTGTTTTGTCTGTGAAATGAATTTGACGCAATGTAAAAAAAAGAAAAAAGGGGGGAGAGAAATTATAGAATTTGTTGAAAATCTGAGGTGGAATCATTATAAGAACTTCTCCTGAGAGTTGAATCATTGCAGTGTATCAGCTAAATAAAAAGTGGTAGTGTGGCTAGCAAAATTCGAGAGCTGATCGCTGACTCAGCAAGGTAATCTTTTTGTGTTATATATGAATTTGCAGAGAGCCCCGTAGATGTTCCTGTCGCTGTGTCCCAATGAAGTGGCCCCAAAAGACAAAATGTTGGGAGTATTAGATGATATTCCTAGTTTTTTGAATAAAATTTCGAAGCAGTTTTTTCTTTGATTTTTGAATCGATGACATGTGATAAGAAAATGGTCGATATGTTCAGGTTCGTTACAGCTTGAGCACAGAGGGGATGGCACCAGACCAGACCTGTTTAAGTAGAAATTAGGAGGTGGTACACGGCAACGTGATTTTGTTATCAAGACTACAATTTACGCGTGGGACACCATTTATTATTCCACGTGAAGTGCAGGTGCGAGAAATCTGGATTCAGTATCATGATTTTTGATGAGTCTTCAAGAAGGGAAAGTTTTATAAACCTCGCTGCTGTTACTTAAGCTGTAGGAGGCATGATTGGCACAATCGGAAGATCAAGAGATGTTCGCGCAAGTGTGTCAGCCATCTCGTTTTTAAATATACTACGATGGCCTGGCCCCCATATCATTCGCACTAGACAAATGTTTGCTGGGATTAATGATTTAAAAGTTTCTAGTACTGATGATGTCGACGACGGTGATAAAAATGAACGCACGGAATACGAGTCAGACACTATCACAGCTGTCGAATGAGTCGCAGGAAGTTTACGAATAGTTAGTATAACGGCCATTAATTCCGCTTCAAATATTGGTGTATAATCTGGGAGGCGTAATGAAAATGACCAGAATAATGAGAGAGAAAAAATACCCACACCTGCTTTCTCGCCACTCATAGATGCATCCGTTGCAATTACTATATTAGTACATAATTGAGACAGGTGTTGTTCTAATAAACCAATCAAATATTTAGAGGGCAAGTGTTTAGCGTTCATGGGGAAGATATTGTCAAATTTTATTTGCACTTGGCCGATTGGTTTGACAGATGGTGTGATCTCGAATATATTAACATTAAAATCATCTAGAAGTGTTTGAACATATATCACTTGGGGTTTATATACACGGGACCAATGCTCATTGAAAAAGATACCAGACTCGGCAAAGAATACAAACTGTCGCCTTCTTAAAGTGGATTCAGAAAATTTTAAATAGGTTTTAACTGTTAAAATACGAAATCTGCAAGCAAGGGTGGGTATCCGAGCTTCTTGATACAAAACATTGTTAGCTGTGAATTTCGGCACACCTAAACAACTACCTAGAGCTTCCCGCTCTAAGAGAATCAGGGGGTTTATTTTGTATGCTGGTCCACCAGAGAATAGTACACACCCGAATTCAAGAATCGGACGAATGTACATGCGATAAATCATGATCAGCGTATCTCTGCGAAGACCGGAACGGAGGCGGCCAAGCCTACCTATCATTCCAACAGCGCGTGTAGCCTTAACTTTAATATATTCAATGTGGTCACGCCAACTCAGTTTTTGATCGTACAGTACAGCCAGATATTTAATACAGTTAACTTGGGGAATTATTTCTTAATGGTACTGAAGAGAAATAGTAACTGGTGCGTCCAATAGAAAAACTATTATACATAGTACTTTTAGTTACGTTCAGGTTCATACGAATTTTCTGAAACCAGGTTTCCAATGTTGCGAAATAACACTGTAAAGTCGAATGTAGTAAATAAATATCGCTGTCAGATGCAAAGAACGCGATATCATCTGCATATACATATGCTTGTACCTTATCACTCAGTGGTATTGAACTTAACAAAATGTTAAATAGCACTGGCGATAGAACAGAGCCTTGAGGAACACCTCTCGTTTGGCTATACTTCGGCGTGGAAACACCTCGTTGGAAGCAATAAAGTTTTCTGTCTTTTAAAAATTCGTATATCCAATTTGATATGTACTGCGGGAACGTAAGCTCTTTTAGGACATTGATAAGAATAGGGTGTTCAACACTGTCATATGCCTTGGCTAAATCAAGGGTTACTAGGGCCGCATATTGTCGTCTGTGCCGAGCAAGCTTTATACGAGCCTCTAAATCAACATGCGCCCACCATATAGAGTAAGCAGAGCTGTTCTCTGTGACAACTTCTTCTTCTTCCGTCTCACAGCAGTCATGATTTTTAATGATAACGAAGGTAGTGAGCTTAGAATACAGGAGGTCACGCTAGAGATAACAGATAAATACAAATATCTGGGCGTATGGATAAGCAATGGGACCGAGTACCTAAGGGAACACGAAATATACGTGACGACTAAGGTGACAGAATGCAGCATTGATGAAAAATAGGGCACTGTGGAATTACAATAGGTATGATGTTGTGAGAAAAATATGCAAAGGGGTCATGATTTCTAGGCTGACGTTCGGCAATGCGGTCTTGTGCATGAGATCAGAAGTTCAAGAAAGATTAGAAATTAAGCAACGTGGAAGAGGTAGGCTTGCTTTAGGAGCTCACGGCAATACACCAAATCAGGGAGTACAAGGTGATATGGGATGGACATCATTTGAGGGCAGAGAAGCTAGCAGCAAGATAAAATTTGAGAAGCGATTGAGAGAAATGGGGGAGGAGCGTTGGGCTAGGAAGGTTTTCAGCTACTTGTACACGAGGAATGTCGATACAAAATGGAGGAAGCGAACCAGTAAATTGAATGGTAAATACTTAGAAAACAGCAGGTGGCCAAACCAAAAAGAACTATCGGTTAAGAAGAAAGCGAAGGAAACGGAGACTGACATGTGGAGAATTGGCATGATTAAGAAGTCTGCACCTACGATCTATCGAACTTTTAAGCAGGAAATTGCCGAAGAAAGGATCTATGATGATACTCGGGGTATTTCTCTACAGTTTGAGATCAGGACGGGAGTATTGCGAAACAAGACGTATCGGGCCAAATGCGAAGGGGTAGACACGGTATGCAGTCCGTGTGGAAAGGAAAAAGAAACTGCCAAACACTTGGTAATGTTCTGTAAAGGAAGTCACCCTATAGTTCAGGATGATGGCGCAGAGTTTTTCAAAGCACTGGGGTTTAGGGACAGTGAGGGCAAAATAGACTTTAAGTGGGTAGACTTAACTAGAAGGAGGTTATCTGATTGGTGGCTAAAGGCACGAGTGAAAATAAGCCCTTCACTGAAAAGTACGAATGCTCAACCTCACTATTTAAAGGAAAAAAAAAGATAAATCTAATGGTTAGTTCACCAAGTATTACGGCTAGGTGGCGTTAGCCACCGCCCGATTTAAAAGGTGCAGTCACATCCATCCATCCATCCATCCATCCATCCATCCATCCATCCATCCATCCATCCATCCATCCATCCATTCATCCATCCATCCATCCATCCATCCATCCATCCATCCATCCATCCATCCGTCCGTCCATCCATTCGTCCGTCCGTCCGTCCGTCCGCCCGTCCGTCCATCCATCCATCCATCCATCCATCCATCCATCCATCCATCCATCCATCCATCCATCCATCCATCCATCCATCCATCCATCCATCCATCCATCCATCCATCCATCCATCCATCCATCCATCTAAAGGGTACAGCCATATACATCCATCCATCCATCCATCCACCCACCCATCCATGGAACGGTGCTGTAATGTAATGTCGCGGTCAGACAGGGATGGCAAAATAGACTTTAAGCGGCTAGACTTAACTAGAAGGAGGTTATCTGATGGCTGGATAAAGTCAAGGCACGAGTGACAATTAAACCCTTCACTTCAAAGTACGAATCCTCAACCTCACGATTTAAAAGAAAAAAAAAGATAAATCTAATGGTTAGTTCACTAAGTATTACGGCTAGGTGGAAGCAGCCCCCGCCCAATCTAAAGGGTACAGCCACATCCATGCATCCATCCATCCATCCATCCGGGTAGTGAGCGACGCACTTCGCAGAGTTTTCCTCGCGGGCGCATCTTTTTTTTTTCAGAGGCGGTATCTGCTTTACAAGTACTTCGTCAATCGGTGATTGCGCTGAGTTACTAATAATGCCTGAAGGCGTCAACGATAAGAAAAAATTAGATACAGCGTAGCTGCATTACACTTGTTCACAAAACTTAATGCTTTAGTTCAGCCTCTTGAAGAGTACCAATGGTGGCAACTGTGGATAACTTAGGGGAAGAGTCGCTCTCTCTGTAGAAAAAATGCTGCATGGGATGGAATAGAATGAGAAAGACTACGAAAGACTTACATCAGATGCACTAGCAGTGTCTGTCGCCCATGAATCGTGCACCGCTGAGCGGTGGATGGTCGCCCTGTATATTATGTGGCAAGCCACGATGTGAGAAATCTGGTACTTCGTAAGGATGGCTGGATAAATAGATGAATGTGGCAGTACCCTTTATATTTGGCGGTGGCTAACGCCACCTAGCCGTAATACTTAGTGAACTAACCACTAGATTTATCTTTTTTTTCCTTTATAGTGAAGTCGAGGGCTGGTACCTTGCAGTGAAGGGTTTAATTTTCACTCGTGCCTTGACTTTAGCCACCGATAAGATAACCTTGTTCTAGTTAATTCTACACGCTTAAAGTCTATTTTGCCCTCTCTGTCCCTAAACCCCAGTGCTTTGAAAAACTCTGCGTCATCATCCTGAGCTATAAGGTGAAGTCGTTTACAGAACATTATCAAGTGTTCAGCAGTTTCCTCCTCGTCTCCACATGCACTGCATACCGTGTCTACCCCTTCGTATATAGCCCCCGCTATATACCTGTTTTTACCACTTTATAACTACCTTGTTAATTTTAGAGATCTCCTTGAAAAAATTACTGACTCCATCTTCTTTACCTAGTGTGTCCAGTATTCCCCACAAGTCCTCTTGAACCACGCTATCGTACGCTCCCTTGATATCCAAAAATGCTAGCCACAGGGGCCTGAGTTCCTTTTCTGCCAGCCCATGCTACGTGTGGTAGCTTGGGCTAGTTGGTATGGCATGGCGATAGTTATAGGTCGAGAACAAAACGACGACACAGAGACACGAAGGTGTCCTTCGTGTCCTTCTTGTCTCTGTGTCGTCGTTTTGTTCTGGCACTATAACTATCTTCATCCCCATGCTACGGGAGCGCCGCCTTGAAAACTGGTTTTTTGGCCACATGCGCCAGTTCACGGAATGCATGGCGAGAGAGGGTGCCTGAACACACTTCTCCATAATCTAGTCCACTATGCACTGACATCAAATTTACTCATGCTAAGATTTTTTGCGTCAGCGAGTAGCTATAAACCCGTAGCAACGATTCGCGACCTAAAATGCAACTGCGGAATGAATAACTATCACGTTTATTGATTTATATCACTGGTATCTAGCACTATTCAAAATGGCCGGCAATACCGTCATTTCTAACGCTGAGAGCACCAACAGTGGTGCTACCTCGGGGTTAGCGGGTGCGACTGTTCTCACAACAAATCCGTGCAGGGCGGGGCCTCGCCGCGATGACGTAGCCACCATTTCCTTTTTATTTATTTATTTATTTATTTATTTATTTATTTATTTATTTATTTATTTATTTATTTATTTATAGTACCTACAGCGCCCGCGAGGGGCATTAGTGTAGGGGGGAGATAACGTTTTCAAAATGCAGAAAGGTGACAATCCATTAACACTGAGTTGAACATAAAAGAAATACAGATACATAATAAAGCATCCAATGGCGACACGTAATAAACATTGACGTGTGTAAAGGTACAGCAGCAAGAAAAATATATATACATATATATAAAATGCATACGCACACACACATATATACATACATATATATACACACACAGATAAAAAGCAGGCGGAAAAAAAAGAGCTGAAGCGTAGATTGCTAGAGAGATGAGACGAAAGTGTAAGCAACCTTTATCTCTCTCTCTTTCCCTCTCTGTTTGGCAGCGCGTTCGCTCAACACCACCTAGACTTGGTTCGCTGTGTGCTGTTCTGTGGCTGTATGCTGTGCGCGGCGTCTCCCTGTTCTGTGGCGGTGTGCGCTGTCTTGTCATATTAAGCTGTTGAATATTAAGCTGTTGAGAGGTCCTTGGCTGTTGTCAACGGGAGGTATGCTGTGCGGACATCAAGAGACCTAAATGGAAGAATGTCTCGATTGCTTCCTAATGTTTTGCTCTGCGCGTAGATTTAGCATTGAAACACGTAGATGAAGGGACTCAACACGGCAGGACAGGCTTGTTTGCAGTTGCGGTTAGTGCAACACTAGACAATTGATTGGTTTTCACCTTTTTGAAGGTCGGGTTATCATTGTTCTGGTTGCCGGTTCAGTTTCCCTGGCACCGATTCATTTCGGTTTGAGTGGAGTACCGGGTCCGGGACATGACCCGACCTTCAGAAATTTTAAGAAACGTTATTGGAAGTGAACTGTTTTAGTTTCGGGCTCCAGTCATGATTAGAACAGCGCATGCAAGCTAATCATGACTTAAAAAAAATTAAAGGTCTGCCATAGGGTCACATACCTTATCTATTCTGCTCCTGTGCTCTTTAGATAATTGCCTTGAATTCAAGGCAGAGCTGCGCTTGGGCGTTTATTTTGTTTCCATTTGTGTGTTTCAGAATTAACATTTATGTTATTTTCCACACCGAAAAAGCAATCGTGCGCAACACGAGACACGAATTGTGGTTGGGTTATTCGTGGCACATCCGTATGTGCCATCCCTGGTCCTGCTAAAAGTGTAAATTACACGTTAGAGCGAGGCAGGCCCGATGTTGAACTCATATGAGAAGCTGAAGCGTCAGGGTCGAGCTTTTTTGTAGTGTTGTATTAAAAACCCAAGGCCCAACCAAACTGTAACGTGTTGGTGCTGCTTGTAAGCTGTAACTTAAACGCCATACGAAAAAAGTCTGGGGAATTATTAGTAATAACGATAATTATATTTATTATTCTGGTTGACGAAAGCCAGCCAGAATTTCTTGCCAGAGGCAGCGCATCTTAAAGTTTTTTTGCTGCCATTACACAAAAACTAAAACGAGATTTGATATTGCCCTCTACCATGCATAAAACTAGGTGCCTTCATTAAATCCTCTTTATTGTTTATTTTCAGCCAATGTCATCTTCTCCGTGATCCACTGCGGATCTCGAATCCCTCTGGACAATGTGCCGTTTCTAGTTGTCAAGGGAACCGTCAAAGTATGCATATTTGGAATGGAATACTAGCAGAAGACACAGGAGAAAAAGAAGACCAAATATGTTACATCGTGATGCACTTGCAAACGCTTCAATCTCATTCAGATATGCAGTAGCCTTCAAGTTCAAAGATTGTGTGCAGGCAGTGTAAGGTGCATACTTTGCGGCAGCTGTATTTAACGTATTTTCCCTTATACATATGCCCCTTTTGGGGCCCTTAGGGTATTTCTTGCCAATGAATGCATTTAGGAAAAGCCCAAGAGCATTATGACTGTGAACGAGACACATAGCCGGGGGTTGCTGCACACCAAAATGTTCAGTTTTGCTGGGACCTCTTCTACCTCCTCTTCCACTTTTGACATTTTGCCATGCCTTCCCCCATCAGTAGTTGCGAGCGAAAGAAAATCATGGCTACATCCCTGGTGTGAACTATAAAAACATGGGCTTGATTTTGATTTTGCACTTATCAAAGCCGACCTGTGTGTCTGTTAACATGCAAAAACACCAGAAATAAATATTCTTTATTTCATTTACAGTATGCAAGTACCGCTGATTGGCCGAAGGAGTGTACGGAAAAAGTGAACAAACCTCCAAGGCACAAAGAAGAGGGTTCATGAGGCTTCTCTCCTTTGCATGGAAAGGCTATGTAGTATGCACCATACATAGGGTTGCATGTTTTGGATACATGATGGGCAAAAACTATGCAGCTCTACGTTGACTATTTCTAGTTTCACGATACTAAATGTACATGTTAAAGACTTTAGTTCAAAAATATTAGCTGATAAATGCTAAGTTGAGACGATCACCTTCCGGTAATATTTTCTTGTGCATTCGTGTTCCTTATACAACCCCTTTTTATATCCCCATTCCCATATGGTGCCATTTAAAAAGTTTTCAGATTGATTAATTAAGCTGCTCGCCCAATTCAGTAGTATCAATATGGACCAGATTTAGGGGAAACCCCCAAGGTGGAGTAAGATTCTGCAAAGGAAAGTTTGACATCCACATTTAGGTGGATGTCAAACTTTCCTTTGCAGTATCAATATGTATACCTAAATCGTTTCACTGAGGGGGTAGTTCCCTTAGTTGCCCTAAAAAAGGCGGTTTGTTTGCCCAGCCTCTACATCAACCGGTCACAGCTGTTGCAGCAGTCTTGATGAGATTGCTCTGATGTGTAGGTAACCATACTTCACATTTTCACAGTAAACTTTTTGTGCATATTACGCATTTTCTCACAATTGGTTGATTTACAGTCTATGGATATTACAAGCACGCTATGAATACGTCTTGAAATGACCACCCGAAAAAATGTACTAACATGCTTTCACATACAACAGGTACTATATTAAAATGTCAAAAGGAAAGTATAAAAGCAAGCACGTCCGTAGCAAGTACATAAAGAATGCAACTTTACAAACAGTTTTATGCACATAGATTGAAAGCAGAAGCTTAACAACATACTTTCACACACTCTCTGAATTGAGAGTATCACCAACACAAAAAATTACGGCTGCATTTATACACATACACAGTCGTTGCCAATGTCACAATTACATGACTATAATGAAGTCTAGTATAAAACATACCATATTAACCTTAAAAGCTCTAAACATTCTAAAAATTATTCACAAAGATGTCCGAACACTGTGTTTAGGCCAAAGTTATGAAGAGTAAAATAAATTGAGTTTTGTAACAATTGCAATTTTTTTAAAAAGAATGAAAAAAAATCACCGAGTGGTCCATCTCTACCGTTTCCCCCGATCCTTTCCTAGCAGTCAAAGCTCCAGTCAATGGCAGAGTGACAGCACACTATAGGCGTCTTCTTTTCGGAAGAGGCTTCAGAAATGAGCATCCTTTGTCGGTGAGCCCCGAATGTGAAGGCCAGAACTGTGGCACAGATTCAGCCAGCTTACGGAAGGTGGCTTGCAATAAGCCCCTAGCCTCCACCAGTGTTTGAACGTCATGGCAGTAGTAAAGGAGGGAACTGCACTTTTCCTATTCCTCGGTTATACTTTTATGTAGCTCCGACACTGAGGGGGCTGCTGTCCCAGGAAGCATAGCAACCACAGGCTGTAAAGGCACTTCACAAAAGCTGGTCTCATTGACAAAGAGAATGTCCGACTCTGATGCTGCTGTACCAAGATCCTGTGAAGACACTTCAGAAGGGCTGGGCTGATTGACAAGGGGAATCTCGGAACTTGTTTCGGATTCTGGACAGCTTCCAAGAGTAATTTGCGGTCGATTGAGGTAACTCTGCGGAAGAGAGGAAAAGCCCCACCTGTCGCTGTACTTAAAAACAACGCAAAAGTGCTTGCATGGGTACTTGTGCTTCCTGAAATCAGGGCAGGTACACGATGGCTTGGTGAAGTCGACAGTGTACAGATCATCATCACTTCTTTCAGAATGAACCGTAAACACACCTTCAACGGGGAGCTCTTCCATGTCTGTGGGGGTGTATTCCTCTGCGTTAACGAGCCGTCTCAGCATATGCTTAACGAAACCATGAAGCCGGTTGTGCAGGTATGCAGGAACATTTTCACTGTACTGCCTGTACGCTGATGACTGCCTCCTTGCTGCCTCATGGAAATTCGCTTCTTTGTCGGGAAGGTAGCCATGAACTACAGTCATGATCAGGGATGTTAACGACAGTTTCCCGCTGGAACTTTTCACGTATTGTGCCATCAACACGCGGTTTTGGGCCTCAATGCCGTTATTTGTGGTCAACACAACGTCAAACTCCAGCCTGTAAGACATGACCCACAGCTCCTTTACTGACAGCCACACTTCTTCAAAGTAACTGCGGAATCTTTCGTTTTTCCGATACTCAGAGTCAACAAGGACTTCAACCACCTTGTCAAAGCCATGCTGATTTGAAGCACTGGCTACGTGTTTCATGAGTCTCAGGGCCTCATCTGGATCGGATATGTTGTTTTCCTTTCTACGCAGCCACCTCTGCCATGCCTGTAGTCTATGGAAGTCACAGATGGAGATTTGACTCTCTGGAAACGCTTGATGGCACTTATTTCTGCCTTGCTATAATCCACCATCCAGTATTGTGGGGACCAGTTGTCACACCACTGCTTGAAAACGTCTAAAGCCTCAGCGATACAGTGGGCCGTCTCGAACTGTATGATAACCGCACCAACTGGTGTGTATCCCGACGGTGTTTTCACGACAAGCAAGAAAAGTGGTAGGGCATAGTCACTCGTCTTGTGCGTTGCATCCAGGCAAACTACTGAGCCTCCGTACTTTTTAAGCATGCTCCTGATGAATTTTGTTTGGAAGCAAAACAGCAACGTGTCTTCACACTCGCTGGCAACGCCCCCTTCCACGTTGACCGAGTCGCTGCTACCCACGAAGCTGTGTGCTGCATACGGGGGATAGACAACGGAGGATTCGGGTTGCTCACTCCTGATCTTTTCAATTAGGATTCTAGCATTCTCCTGATCAACTGTGCTGAAGCAGTCTTTTTTAAGCACAGCTTGGATCTGGTTGCTGATGTCACGATGTGTTGGGAAAAAGGCCCTGCAGCTGCTATCAGGCTTCTCCTTGTTCGCAAGAAGTACGTCGTGCACATAATAGTGAAGGCACTTTTTCACGTCTGATACAGAATTAATGCCTTCTTTTGCGAACATCTGAATGCGCTCAGCAATGCTCTTGTCCATGCTTTGGCTGAAAGCTTTCATGTCCTCGAAACCATGGTTTTGATGGGAACTGCAGTCAGCAATCCTAACATATACCCGCGTCTCCTTGGCCACAGTCTGCTGCTCTGCGTCAAGTGCCTCCTGCACCTCCTTGGCCTTGTTGGCTTTCAGACGACCCTCTCTTGTCTGGCCGCATGGCTGGGGCACATCCACCTAGAAAGCAGGCACTGTTAAGTACACAGATCATATTTTATGTTTTCAAACAAACAGTGCGACAAGATGAGGGCGAAGTCAAGATGAGACATAAGACAGCGCTGAACTAATAGCTGGAAGTATATTTCCACTATTGCCAGTATGTATACATGTGGGAAATAGCAAAATAAGAGCGCAAAGCACAAAACACATACAGTCTTGGCTGAGATGCCGAGACTGTATGCGTTGTGCTCATTTTATCTTTCACGCTCTGTTTATTTTGCTATTTCCCACGTCTATACACACTGGCAATGGTGGAAATATAGAGCGCTGTCTTCTGTCTCATCTTGACTTTGCCCTCATCTTGTTGCGCTGCTTGAAACCATAATGATCTTCAACATACTGTGTTGTGTCGGATTGCACAATCATTATTTTTTATTTGTCGTAGCACATTACATACCTGGAAATCTGGGTACAACTCAATCCACTTCAAATTCATTGTTGCTGCGCACCCCTTCTTCTTTGTGCCTTGGAGGTTCACCCGCTTCTTCTCGTACACCTCCTTCTGCCAGTCAGTGGTACTTGAACTCGGTAAATGAAGTTAAGAATATTTATTTCTCGTGTAAACTTGTAGTAACTTAAAGTAAATATTCTTTACATTGCCTACACAGAATCTTTGAACTGGAAGACTGCTGGATATATGCATGAGATTGAAACTTTTGGAAGTGCATCACCATGTAACATACCTGTTCTTTTTTTTCTCCTGAGTTTTCTTGCAGTACTCCGTTCCAAATATGCCCACTTTGACGGTTTCCTTGACAACTCGGAACAACACATTGTCCAGAGAGATTCGAGATCCGCAGTGGATCATGGATAAGACGGCATTGGCTGAAAATAAACAATAAAGATGATTTAATGAAGGCACCTAGTTTTATGCATGGCAGAGGGCAATATCAAATCTTGTTTTAGTTTTTGTGTAATGACAGCAAAACAACTTTAAGATGTGCTGCCTCTGGCAAGAAATTCTGGCTTTCGTTAACCCGAATAATAAATATAAATATCATTATTATAATTAATAATTACCCAGACTTTTTATGCAGTTTTTAAGTTACAACTTACAAGCAGCACCAACACGTTACAATTTGGTTGGGCCTTGGGATTTTAATATAATTGGGCAAAAAATCTTGACCCTGACCCTTCAGCTTCTCATATACAGCGTTCAACATCAGGCCCGCCTTGCTCTAGACGTCTAATTCACACTTCCTGGAGGACCACGGATGGCACGCACGGCCATGTCACAATTAGCTTGCTAGCGCGGTACTAATCATGACTAAAACCGAAAAAATACAGTTCAGTTACAACTGAATAATTTGGGGCGCTAAGCAACGGGAACCAAAGAAACACGCAGACACAGACAAGGCGCCAATTACAGCTGCAATAACGTTTATAGAAACTCTGAAGATAGGGTCATTTCCCGGTAATCTGAACAATACTTCACTAACACCGAAATGAATCGGTTCCAGGGGAACTGTGAACCGGTACCGAAAACAATTATACCTAACCCTTGCTTCAAAAAGGCGAAAACCAATGACCGCAACTGAGAAGAAGCCTGTCCTGCCGTGTCCCTAGCTGGTTTAAATTACTACTACGTGTTTCAATGCTAGATCTACACGCAGATCAATACATTATGAAGCAATCGAGACATCCTCACATTTAGACGACTTGCTCAGGTCTCTTGATGTCCACACAGTATACCTCTCGTTGACGGCAGCCAGGGAGCTCTCAAAAAGCTTTAGCTCTTCGTCTGACTTCAGGTAGCCATGAGAGTAGCCGTCGTCATGACGTAATCCATGGAGGTACTTTTCGATCACCTTTTGTCGGTCAGGAGGCTCACTCATCGTTGCGTTCCGATTTTCCGGCCACTTAACAAGACAGTGCACGCTTCTCGGATGGGATGAATGGATATGGCTGTACCCTTTAGATCGGGCGGTGGCTAGCGCCACCAAGCCGTAATACCTAATGAACCAAAAAGTATATTTAATTTTTTGCTTAAAAAGTGAGTTTGAGGATTCGTACTTTGCAGTGAAGAGTTTAATTTTCACTCGTGCCTTGACTTTAGCCACCAATCAGATAACCTCCTTCTAGTTAAGTCTACCCGCTTAAAGTTTATTTTGCCCTCCTGGTCCCTAAACCCCAGTGCTTTGACAAACTCTTCGCCATCATCCTGAACTATAGGGTGAAGCCCTTTACAGAACATTATGAAGCGTTCGGCAGTTTCTTCTTCCCCTCCACACGCACTGCATACTGTGTCTACCCCTTCGTATTTGGCCCGATATGTCTTAGTTCGCAGTACTCCCGTCCTGGCCTCAAACAGTAGAGAACTACCTCGAGTATTATCATAGATCCTTTCCTTGGCAGTTTCCTGCTTAAAAGTTCGATAGATCTCTAGTGCGGACTTCTTAATCATGCCCATTCTCCACATGTCAGTCTCCGTTTTCTTCACTTTCTTCTTAACCGATAGTTCTCGCTCACGTAGAGTGCACGCCACCACAGCGACCGCTGCTGCTGCTGCTGCTGCTGATGATGATGATTAAAGGCCTCCCCTTTAAATCGGGGTGACGGCATGCGCCATCTAGCCTACCTTAATAGTTCGAGTTTAAGTTTTGTCCCTCAACTCGGATGTCTTTTTAATTTTGCCCAGCCGCTACCCTTGGCTGAGATGTTATTTTATCGACTTTTCTGCTTTTCCTCCACCAATACTCCAGCCGCTGCTTAGTAATACCTACTGCTGACCAGTTAATGCTTCCATCAACCGTGAAGCCCAGCGCCTCAGGAAGTGTGACCTTCCCCCCATTTCTATCCGGCTGAATTTTTGGCATTCCATGACTATGTGGTCGATTGTTTCTTTATTTATGCCACATCCAACACATGTCTCATCCTGTGACGAATATTTGCTCCTGTAAGTTAGAGTTCTCAAGCAGCCAGCCCGCGCCTCAAAGAGCAACGCACTACCTTTATTGTTGTCATAAAAGTTCTCTTTCCGGATCTCTTGTTTGCTTGCCTTGTAGATTCCCAGCGATTCCTTCTTTTCAATCCTATCTTTCGCCAATGAGCGTCTCTGTTTCCCTCACTTGCTTTTTAACTGCCCCCCTTTGCTTATTTGCCGCGGTCAAGTTATATTTAGTCGCCAGCTTTCGCGTCCTCTTCTGCCATTGGGTATCCACACTTTTCAGGTACAGGTATCTGTGCACTCTGGCTGCCCAGTTCTTCTCATCTAAATGTCTAAGTTGCTCCTCAAACCGTATTTTACTTTGTGCTTCCCTCGCCTCAAATGAAGCCCAACCCATATCGCCTCGTACAGCCTCGTTTGTAGTCTTACTGTGTGCTCCCAGAGCTAACCTGCCGACTGCCTTTTGGTTAACCTCCAGCCCCGACAGGATATCTGACTTTAAGCATAATACGGCATTAGAGAACGTGAGCGCCGGCACCATTACCCCTTTCCAGATGCCTCGTACTACCTCGTACTTATTGTGTCCCCAAAGTGCTCTATGTTTCATTACTGCTGCATTTCGTCGCCTTTTCAGTTTGAGGTGTTCTTCATGAGCATTCAGGTAGCCTTTTTCTTCATTAAGCCAGATCCCCAAGTATTTGTACTTATTTACTAATGGTATGTCTTCCTGTTGTATCCTTATTGGTGCTACATGAGCTTCCTCGTTGAACACTATGACTTCAGATTTCTGTGGGTTGAAATGTAGGCCTAGGTACGTTGCCTCATCACCACAGATGTCAGCCAGTTTTTGAAGTTCTTCCGCATTATCTGCCAGCAGCACTATATCGTCTGCGTACATCAATCCCGGAATCCGTTGCTCCACTAACACTCCATTGCTTCGGTGTGACAAATCAAAGCCCAATCCACTCTCCTCTAGTCGTCTTCCCATTCCTCTAATGTACAGTGTGAACAGCAATGGCGAAAGAGGGCACCCCTGTTTTAAACCTCTTCGAATGTACACGGGCTCTGTGTATGTACGCCCTTCCCATGTAATGTGTGCCTTGTTATCCTCATATATTGCCCTTAGCAGCCCTACAAATTCCGACCCAATCCCCTCCTCTTCCAGTATATGCCACAGAAATCCCCTGTCCACGTTGTCATAGGCACCTTTTATGTCCAGAAACAGTAGCCATGTTGGTCTGCCCTGTGCTGCCGAAATTTCGATGGTCTGGGTTATGACGAAAAGATTGTCTTCCAAGCGTCGACCCGGCCTAAATCCATTTTGCAGTTCCCCTAGAATACCGTTACTTTCAACCCACTTCAACAACTCGACCGCGTACCGCGCCGTCAAACGGAGAGAGAGAGAGAGACAGCGTGAAAAAAAAGGAAATGGTGGCTACGTCATCGCGGCGAGGCCCCGCCCTGCACGGATTTGTTGTGATAACAGTCGCACCCGCTACCTCGTGGTCACCTCCAGACCACGCCACAGCTGACCACTTCTCCACAGAAAAGAGTGACGTCAGGCTCAGCTACTCCGCAAACATTTCGTCTGCTGGGCGTACACACTCAGTCATGCCTTGTCACCTGCATTAGTTGCTGTCGTCCCCGTACAAAGTGTCGATTCGGGTTCAATACGATAGTCTGGAGCATGGAATCCCTGCGATTCGCAACGTCGCGAATTAATTTTGTTTCGATCGACTTTTCCAGAACAGTGATTCCGAAATGGACGCCGTTCCAAGCAGCATTGCAGAGGTGCCCGAGGATGCACTCTCCAACCATGTTCGCTCGTGTGTCTCAGCTATTTTGGTGTGTTTTGTCGTGCAAAGCATTCAAGTGTACGCAGAGGGGTCAATGCAATATAGCTATCGCGAATGAGCACCAGCAGAAAAATAGAATATGTTTCCTGCTTGCCAAATTCTTTTTTGCGCCTCCAGATGGCACCACCTATCCAGCCTCTCGCAGTTAACACGTGGACGCAAAGTGCACAGATGAACTAAAATTCAACGATACCTGCGAGTTACTTGTTAGCGATGATATCTGACTATACGCTGCTCCACTTTTGATAGCTTTTGGTCTCGTTTATGACAGGTGCGTGATATGAAAAGACACCCTCGTTGCGCTTTTTCTATGCTTCGAACTAGACGACTGGAACTCACCTGCTACTCGCAACGATTACCCGACATGCTGACCGACAAGCACACGTTTGATCGTGCTCTTTTCTTTCGCCGATCTTTTAAATCATTCAATCCGGTGCGACTGTCACACCGGTCCCGTTTATTAGGGAGGCGATCGCCGGGCTAATTCCAAGAGCCGAAGTATCGGCCCCCCGAACCGCACCACGAAAGCGTGGACAATTTAGAAGTGGTCCTTTTTGGTGCGCCAGCGGACGCCGGCTGTGGCCCAAAGAACAAGTCAGAGCCGAGAGTTGATAAACAAACAAATTATATTCTCAATAATGGCAGATCGAAAACAATACATAAAAATGCACACTCCACAATAGTTGCATACAATATGTCACCGATCAAACCAATCAATCAACGTACTACACAATACAATCAGCCACACTTGAAACAACGGACACGGACAACAATATGCACTACAATGCAGTCGCATGCATTGAACAACCAAGACACTTAAAGACTAAAGAGATAGAAAACCTATTCAGTCCAAAGTTCTTGGAACCAAAGTCTAGATGATACTCTTCCGAGAATCACTCACTCAAAGTCCAGCGTTGTTGTCGTTCCGCAGCCCTCGAAGTTTCTCTTCCAGAAAACCTCCCGTCTTCATAGGCCACTCTCCAAGCTTCAAACTTCTTCGCTGGAACACGTCGGCTTCCCACACGCAGCTGTCGCCACGCGTCTTCGCTCGATAGCGGTAAACACACACTCTTGCCTATAGCTCGAGTCGTCACCCCTCAGGTGGAAATCCTCTTCATCTCCGGCCTCGTCACTACGGACGAAACCTTCGCCGACTACACGGCGGAATCCCTACGCGCTCTGTCGTTAACTTCCGTCTCCTCCTGATTTCTCGTCTCGGCCGCTCGATTAAATACCTTCCGCGACACCTTCCAGAAATTTCTCGTCATTTCGTCGGCGCGATACGCGGCGAAAGCTGGGAAGAGGGCGAGACGGTTGGAATGCCCTCTCAGGCCGGTGAGTCAACTCGGTATGGCCCCGCCCCGTTCGTTCTAGAAAAATCGCGGGCTTGCTGGGCCGCCGATGCGGGGTGAGGAGGTTCGTCTGCGACGCCACGCTTCCGCGGGGAGAGCGCGCGCCCGGGGAGCTTCGGACGTTTGCTTTTTTTTCTTTTTGACCTCGCGGCGTTTCTCCCGCCCGTTGTCGCAAGAATTTGGCGGCGCGCTCATTTTTAGCGCTCGTTCTGTGACACTGGCCCCCACTTTAAGAATATTATCTCATAATATTCAAAACCCCACAGACGAGCGCGAACAGTCACCACACACTCTCACAGACTGTAACACCATCAGCCGCTCATGACACTTCACATTCACAATAGATCACTTAATACAATTGTACATTGTAATTCAATTAAACAACACGTGAAAACACCACCACAAGCACATTGAGTACAACACTGCACCACACATTCCCAATAATACAATTGTACGAAGTTCTCTCATTACAACAATGGTCCAATACTATTCATCACATCACAGCACAACACTTCGACACTTGTGACACAGGATAACGCAATATTAACACAACATATGGCACTCAGCACTGCCCAACACATTCTGATTCGACCTCAGCACTTATCCTGAGTACTTCGAGCAGCGCTTGCGCCCCTTTTTGCGGTGCTCGCTCGATCTCCTCTTGTGTTTCCACGTTCTTTTTCGGCGAGCCCTTTCCAACGACGATATCTGAGGCGTCGTCTCAGCCATCGCTGTCTCTTCCGACACCGTTAACGCGTCATTACATTCGACGGGTCCTGTCTGTTTATTTACCCGCTTGATCATGCCTCTACATTTTGCCCGGCTGGCCAACTCCGTCTCCTTTACACTGTCGGTCGGTTGAGGTTGTGTCGACGTAAGTCCGGTTGCTCGGCCCGTGAACATATTCGACCCGATCGTCTTCTCCTTCGCTGTCTCTTGCGCCGCAGCTTCACCTGGGGCGCTAGTGAGATCCGTCACGGGATGCTCCTCCACTGTATCTCGCGGCCGCTGTGTTGGCGAGGGCTCTATCTTCGGGTCTTCTCCCAAACATTCTGGATCACTTGGCCCTCGCGCCCCGTCGATGTTTCCAATGACAAGGTCATACAGGGGGGTCGTCATGCATAAAGCAGTAACCTTCCCGCTGAAGTACGGGGTTTCAACCTCAATTTCTGCTTCGGGAAGCATCCGAACTGTACGGTCAATTAGGCAAACCGGTTTCGTTTTGCCTGTTAACTCACCTTCCCGTACCAAATTTCTCCGCACGATAACAGTGGAACTGCCGGTATCTCTTAACACCGTAACGTTTTTGCCCGCAACATTTCCAGGCCGCGCTGGCATTCCTTTCGTAACACCGGTTGGCTGTTTTGACATTACAGCACCGACAATAGGAATTTTCTCCCCGTTTTTCAATTCTAGGAATCCGTCGGTGACGGCATTATTATCGAATTTCGGTGCCACTTGCACACAGGATACCTGGTGAGTTTGACTCACTCCGTTCCGACAAGCGTCTGCTTTGTGCCCAGTCTGACCACACTTAAAACATTTCACTACCGTAGGGCTCGTAAAGATCGTTCGACAGTTTTTCGCGCGATGACCCCCTCGGTTACACAGAAAACATCGCGGAATGTTCTCTGGTGCACGCTTCTTTTCCTCGGGAGCCGATTTCTTCGAATCCTCGGGACACTCCTTCTTGACTTTGGCCAAATTAGTTCCACCTTGCGCTTCCAAGAATTGATCAGCCAATTCAAGCATTCCTTCGAGTGAGTCAGCATTCCTCTCTTTCAAGTACAGTGACAGACTTGGGTGGCAACTAGTAAGAAATTGTTCTCTAATTAGGAGCTCTCTAAGCTCATCGTACTCCTGTGCTGTCCCTGAAAGTTCAATCCATCTGTCGAAATAATGGCAAAGTCGGGCGGCATACTGCGTAGCTGTCTCACCGTCAGCTGGCTTTCCTGTCCGAAATCTGTCCCGGAATCCTTCCACAGTGAATCTAAATCGCTTCAACAAAGCAGCTTTCACCTTTGCATAGTTGGCTGCATCGGTCGGCGTCAGCCTACCGTACACACTGAGCGCTTCACCACTCAAGCAAGTACTCAAAGCAGTTGCCCATTGCTGTTCTGGCCAATTCTGGCTCTTCGCAATCGTCTCAAATCAGTGAAGGTACGCGTCAAGGTCGTCCTTCCTTTCATCAAACGCTACGAGCAGCTTGCTTGGGTTCAAGCGGAAGCCGTGATCTTCCCGTTCGCTGCTTTCAACTCTAGCTTGGACGGGAGTTTCGCTTCGCTGTTGCAAACGGAGCCGCTCGAGTTCCATCTCGTGCTGCCGCTGCCGTTCCTTTTCAGCCATCTCCGCTTCTCTTTCTTCTCTCGCCCTTTCGGCTGCCAACTTTTCTCTCTCCAGCTCCAACTTCAATTGCTGCTCTCTTTCTTCCTTCAGCTGTCGCTCTTTTGCCTCTCTTTCTTCTTTCAGCTGTTGCTCCTTTGCTTCTCTTTCTTCTCTCGCCCTTTCAGCGGCCAGCCTTTCTCTCTCCAACTCAGCTGCCTTTTCTTCCTTGGCCCTCTCTGCCGCCAACCTCTCTCTCTCCACCGCCTCTTTCTCCTTCTGGCTTACCCATTTCCGTAGTTCGGCGCCGGAAAGACCCATCTTCTCACCAAGCGCAACTAACTTTTCGAGACCCATTGTGTCTCGCAACTCGCAAATACAACCTTGCCGCGTGCAAAAAGTATCTGCCTAAATCAGTCTATCGGAACACTCCCCTGCACTCGTTAACGAGAACACTGAACAACACACAGAATCGTTCCGATAGCAGTATCACCAACTCGAGGCTCTTTCTTACTACTTGGACACACTGTGCACCAAAAGGTCCTATGTCGCGGACGCCAGATTAATTGTCACACCGGTCCCGTTTATTAGGGAGGCGATCGCCGGGCTAATTCCAAGAGCCGAAGTATCGGCCCCCCGAACCGCACCACGAAAGCGTGGACAATTTAGAAGTGGTCCTTTTTGGTGCGCCAGCGGACGCCGGCTGTGGCCCAAAGAACAAGTCAGAGCCGAGAGTTGGTAAACAAACAAATTATATTCTCAATAATGGCAGATCGAAAACAATACATAAAAATGCACACTCCACAATAGTTGCATACAATATGTCACCAATCAAACCAATCAATCAACGTACTACACAATACAATCAGCCACACTTGAAACAACGGACACGGACAACAATATGCACTACAATGCAGTCGCATGCATTGAACAACCAAGACACTTAAAGACTAAAGAGATAGAAAACCTATTCAGTCCAAAGTTCTTGGAACCAAAGTCTAGATGATACTCTTCCGAGAATCACTTACTCAAAGTCCAGCGTTGTTGTCGTTCCGCAGCCCTCGAAGTTTCTCTTCCAGGAAACCTCCCGTCTTCATAGGCCACTCTCCAAGCTTCAAACTTCTTCGCTGGAACACGTCGGCTTCCCACACGCAGCTGTCGCCACGCGTCTTCGCTCGATAGCGGTAAACACACACTCTTGCCTTTAGCTCGAGTCGTCACCCCTCAGGTAAAAATCCTCTTCATCTCCGGCCTCGACACTACGGACGAAACCTTCGCCGACTACACGGCGGAATCCCTACGCGCTCTGGCGTTAACTTCCGTCTCCTCCTGATTTCTCGTCTCGGCCGCTCGATTAAATACCTTCCACGCCACCTTCCAGAAATTTCTCGTCATTTCGTCGGCGCGATACGCGGCGAAAGCTGGGAAGAGGGCGAGACGGTTGGAATGCCCTCTCCGGCCGGTGAGTCAACTCGGTATGGCCCCGCCCCGTTCGTTCTAGAAAAATCGCGGGCTTGCTGGGCCGCCGATGCGGGGTGAGGAGGTTCGTCTGCGACGCCACGCTTCCGCGGGGAGAACGCGCGCCCGGGGAGCTTCGGACGTTTGCTTTTTTTTTCTTTTTGACCTCGCGGCGTTTCTCCCGCCCGTTGTCGCAAGAATTTGGTGGCGCGCTCATTTTTAGCGCTCGTTCTGTGTAGCGACGAAGACGAGCGAGTGTCTTCCTGCGCTTCCGCGCTAGTCGGCGCCACGATAAGAACACTCGGATCGTACACGCTATCGCTACTAGCATATCGTCACTCAGGAATTTGTGGAATGTATCACACCACAGAGTTTCACGCAATAATGAAACTCTATGGTATCCAAGGAGGTTCTATAGAACCTCTGAAGTGGCAGTCCCGGCCGCCGCCAATGGGAGCAAGTGAATATTGTCGCTAGGAGAAAATAACAGAATACAGGACGACGGTGCGACCAGGAAAAACGAGGTCTGTATTAACAGAACAAAAGAGCAGCCGCTTCGACTTCTTCCTCGGAGGAACCGTGGGTGCTGTCCACCCTCATCACTTCGTCGTCCTCTGTCTTTTTGCCTGGCCTTTAGCCGTGACATTAGCCTCCCATTCAAGAAAGCATCGTCCCGATGCTTTATAATCAAAGCGGTTTGTACTCGTTGGAAACGCATGAGTTCATTCGGAGAAATAAGGCTTCATGCGTACCACGTGCACAACTTCTGGAGCATACCTTCGACGCATTGAAGAGTGCGCAGTATCAGGAACAACCTCATAATTAATGTCACTGAGACGTCGCAGAACTTTATAGGGACCGAAGTACCGCCTTAACAGTTTTTCTGAGAGGCCACGGCGTCGAATAGGAGTCCATATCCAAACTTTCTCTCCTGGCTCGTAGGAGACTGGTCGGTGCCGAAGGTTGTACCGTCTTCAATCGTAGTCCTGCTGGCGACTAATACGTAGGCGAGCAAGTTGTCGGGCTTTTTCGGCAAGCTGAGGGATATAATCAGCATCCGTTTCAGCGTCTTCGCACTCGTGCGGCAGCATAGCATCCAGCATAGTGGTGACTTCACGGCCATGAAGAAGGCGAAATGGCGTTGTTCTTGTTGTTTATTGATGAGCCGTGTTATAGGCGAACGTGACATACGGCAAGATCTCGTCCCAGTTTTTATGCTCCACATCAACGTACATGCAGAGCATATCCGCAAGTGTCTTGTTGAGACGCTGCGTAAGACCATTCGCTTGCGAATGATACGCCGTTGTTCGCCGGTGGGATGTGCCACTAAGTCTTAAAACTGTCTATAACAGTTCTGATGCGAATGCAGTTCCCCTGTCAGTTATTACCACTGGCGGAGCGCCATGCCTCAGCACCACATTCTCTACAAAAAATCGGGCTGCTTCACTTGCCGTGCCCCTCTCCAGAGCCTTGGTTGGTTTCGGCGTAACGAGTGAGGTAGTCGGTGGCCACTATAATCCATCTGCGACCTGCTTATGAGGTTGGAAATGTGCCCAAAAGATCCATGCCGACTTGAGCGAATGGAGTAACAGGCACGTCAATAGGATGGAGGAGGCCTGCTGGTTTGACGGGTGGAACTTTTCTGCGCTGGCAATCAAGGCACGTCCGAACATACTGTTGAACGGTCGCCGTCAGTCTTGGCCAGTAGTATTTCTGCCTCACTCTGCACAACGTACGCGTGCAACCCATGTGGCCGGATGCTGGTTCATCGTGGCATGCCTGTAATACTTCGCTCCTTAGAGATGTTGGGACGACGAGTAAGTAGTCGTTTCCGTGTGGCGTCAAGTTCACCTTATACAAGACGTCGTTGCGCAAGCAAAATGACGAAATCCCTCTCGCAAACAGTCTAGGTACAGCTGAAGTGCGACCCTCTAAAATCGTATTATGGGTTCTAGTTCGGGGTCGTCTCGTTGCAGCTGTGCGACAGTTGCCGTGTTTATTTATTTATTTATTTTATTTCAACATACTGCAGCCCCACAGGGCTATCGCAGGAGTAGGCAAATACATACATAGAATAGCATAACAAGTGCGCTGTACATCAATAGTTAGTAATATACAATAAATATTCATCCAGTGATAAAGATCGAACGTAACCAGGCAAAGAATTCCACAATTCAATAGAATGAACAAAAAAACTATATTTAAACGCCATCGTACGATGAGCAAAGGTAGACATGTTTAACTCATGGTAATTCCGGGTGGTCGTTGGTCTAGCGTGTGCTATATATTTGCTGAGTAAAGTAAACCGTGGGGAATTAATTAAGGTATGAAGAAATTTCAAACATTCAGCGTGTCGACGGGAAGATAGACTGGTAAGCTGTAAGATAGGAAGATGGGAACTTGGTGAAAAATACCTGTCAAAGCGACGATAAATGAAGCGTACAGCTTTCTTCTGAACAGATTCAATTCTGTTGATGTCCGAAATTTTGTGTGGGTTCCACACAACAGATGCATATTCCAATATTGGACGAACCAGTGTTTTATAAGTGAGGAGACGTATGCTGAGAGGTGCTGAACGTAAAGTGCGTTGTAGGTAGCCTAATTTTTTAAGCGCACGGTTGCACATGAGATCGATGTGTTGAGACCAAGATAAATCCTGAGTGAAAAGGAGACCGAGGTATTTGTATTGTGAAACAATTCCGAGAGGGCAACAATTAAGCGCATAAGTAAATGGAGATGGGGAAGAACGCTTGTAAAACGACATGGATACCGTTTTTCGGAAGTTGATTTGCACTTGCCAAGTGTCACACCATGATTGAAATAAAGCAAAGGAATCGTTAAGGATGATGTGATCATGAGCAGTTTTAATCGTATGATACAAAACACAATCATCAGCATACATGCGGATTTTAACAGGAACATTACTTGGCAGATCGTTAATAAAAATTAGAAATAAAAGAGGGCCTAATATTGAACCTTGAGGGACGCCAGACGTTACAGTGGAAGTGGACGAATGAGAAGACTTGAATTGTACGTACTGAGACCTATTGGATAAGAAATAGAAATCCAGTTTACTAATGCTTCGTTTTTAAGAATAGCGGTGAGCTTTTTTAGCTGTTTGCAATGTGAAACAGTGTCAAAAGCTTTGGAAAAGTCTATGAATATTGCGTCGATTTGATCACCAGCATCAAGAACCTGGAGCATGTCATGAGCGAATTCACTGAGCTGGGTTATGGTACTAAAGCCGCGTCGAAAACCATGCTGGGCATCAGATAAAACATTATTGCACTCCAAAAATTCTATGATTTGCTTGAAAATTATGTGTACGAGTATTTTACAAGAATGGGATGTGATAGAGATAGGTCTGTAGTTCAATAAGGACTGTTTTTTTCCGGATTTGTATAACGGAAGAATTTTAGCAGATTTCCACGTTTTAGGGACAACAGACGTCGAGAGAGATTTCTGAAAGATAATGGTTAAATACCCACTAGTCTATAAGAAGTACCTAATGAGGAATTCGTTGTCTATATTATCAGGACTACCTTTCTTCTTCGGATCGAGTTTTAAAATGAGATTCAGCACACCCTGGTTTGAAACAACTATATTGTCAATAGAACTGCGAGTATGCCCTATAAAAGGAGGAACAACGGAGTTATCAAGTGTAAAAACCGATTGAAAGTAATCATTGAATGCATCTGCAATAAGAGCTGTATCGCCTGTAACTGTTCCATTTATTTCAAATGTGTTAGTGTCAGAATCCATTGGTAGGACAGATTTCCAAAATTTGCGTGGATTATTTCGAAGCAAACCAGGGAGTGTCACTCGATAGTAAAAATCACGAGCCGCATTTGTTTTGCTTCGAAGTTCCTCCTTCAGAGCAATGAATTGTGCGGCAAGAGTAACATCACCAGTGCGTTTAGCACGCCGCAAACGCCCAAGTCGGCGCGACGGGTTCAAACTATCCCGTGTGATTTAAGGCAACTCTGAATTCGTTTTTTTTTAACGGTACGAAACGTATAATGCACTTTGAAACAAGATCACTGAAACATTTTGTTAAAGTATCAACATCTTCGAAAATACTAATCGCTTCAAACTGGAAAAAAGAAGTGCTAAGTTTATCAATAATACCAATATCGTCAGCATGGCTCATATTGCGGAAAGTAGAATAGATGTATCGGGCTTTCGGTACAGGACATGAAATAGATGCAAAAACAGCTTTATGATCCGATATGCCATCCACAACAGTGCACACATAACCATAATCGCAGACTGTAGGGCTGACGAATACAAGATCTAAAATCGCCATGCCTCTTGTGGCATCACTGACTATTTGCTTCAGGCCGCAAGTTAGTGAAAAGTTCAATGTTTCTCTTTGAGGTTGGGAAGCATGACCTAGCAGAGATAAGGACGTCCAGTTTATATCGGGGACATTAAAGTCACCCATACATATCAGATTTGGCAATGAGGAGCTATTTCTTGGACGAATGCACTCATGGAAACCAAAGAGTCCGCAATCAGGTTAGGTGGACGGTAAAAGACACCAATAACAAAAGTCAATGTTTCAAAGTAAACTTGACACCAAACCGATTCAGTTTTAGACGGAGCATCAAGAGCAGAAAACTTTAAGTCGGAATGTAAATATAAGGCAACGCCACCTCCTCTACCATCGATTCGATCACTTCTTACCACATTGAAGCTCGGCAGCGAAATCTCAGTATCACAAATTTCGTTATGAAACCAAGTTTCCATGACACCGATGATATGAGGGAAGTAGGACAAAGTTAGAGACAAGAAATCAGGAAACTTGTTGACTAAACTTCTTGCATTGATATTTAAAATACGAAGATTATCAGGGAAATCATGGGGGCGTCAACAAGAAGTAGGAGTAGGGGCCAAAGGAGATGCCATCACCATAGTATCACGATTACGAGACTGAAAAATTGTGTTAGACTGCGCGTCCCAGTTATAGCGTATGTTATCAATGAACACGTGGTTGTAAACAATGCGCACGGAAGAGCCGCTGTTGCGATGAGTTCTGGTTGCCTCCCATAACTTTCTTCTGATGAAACGTACGTTATCAGAATAGTCTTCGGATATGCGTTGATCGGAGCCCTTCAGCTTTGATGCGTTTTTAAGAATATGAATTTTCTCACGAAAATTCAGCACCCTAAAAATAATAGGGCGGCTGCGGCCTGTGTGACGTCTACCTAACCTATGACACCTTTCGATTTGTGGGCAATCCAGGCACAGCGTTTCCGTGAAAAATTTTGAAACAACGTTGGACAATGCCTTATCATCATCTGGAGATTCAGGAATACCGTGAAGAATCAGGTTATTACAGCGCAGTCTATTTTCTAGGTCATCGTTCTGAGCCATGAGCGTAATCACCTTCTTATTAAAAGAACAAACTGAGCTTTTTAAATCTTCTACCATATTTTTAGATGCATTAGGCATAGTACTGGACGACTCTAGAGCGTTAAGTCGCGACTCAATAGCCTCAAAGCGCAAATTGACTGAAGAACGAAGCTCGGCAATATTCTGGGCTATTTTATTTTGCCCAGCTAGCAGGCTGGAAAACATGGCAGAAACAGAAGGTTCACTATCTATAGATACCACGTGGCTATTAGCTCCACGCACATCCCCACCTGGTAACAGAGTAGATACTCCAGAGTCGGTGCCGGAATTACTAGTAGAGGTACCTTTTATACCCCTTGGCCCAGGGTTTAGCTCAACGTCTTCACTCAAGCACAGAGAACTCAAACAGTACACAAGCTGGGCATAAATGGAAACATATAGAGATACAATGGTCTGTGGGCAACAGAGCAGCAGCAAGAACGATCATTTGAACGGATAGAGTGTGCGTTGTCTAAATAACATACCTGCACAATAAAGAAGCACCGCGTGAGCATTGTGTTGTCGCTGCTGCCGCCTTGCCCACTGAAGCTGCGCTGCGGCTGGGAGCCTTTAATATCCGATGCTGATGACGTGATGAAGTTGGGCTTGATCAAGGTTTGTTGACTCAGTTGATAGTCAGCGTAGATACTCAGGGACAGCGCAGGCACAATAGTTGAACTAAGTCGATCTTTCGGCTGCAGGACAGGAAGGGCGGACTGCATATATCCGCGGTGATCTTTATAACTCCGACAAAGGCTGTATCGTCACCTTCTGCCGTCGCTGGTTCGTATGGCGCACGAGAAAGGCAATCAGCGTCTGAATGTCGCTTCCCCTATCTGTAGACCACCGTCATGTCAAATTCTTGAAGCTTCAGGCTCAAGTGCGCCAACCGTCCTAAAGGATCTCTTAAATTTGTCAGCCAGCAGAGGGAGTGATGGTCGCTGACAACAGTAAAAGGACGACCATACAGGTATGAGCGGAATTTTATAACCACCCACACCACCGCAAGGCACTCTTTTTCCGTGGGGGAAAAATTTTCTTGCGCACGTGAAAGACTCGCGTAAGCAATTACTCGTTCAGCGCCATCCTGCCACTGCACGAGTACAGCTCCTAAGCCGACATTGCTAGCGTCGGTGTGCACTGTTGTCGGTGCGTCATCATCAAAGTGTAGGAGGACTGGTGGCTTCTGAAGGCGTTGCCGCAGCTCGTCGAATGATTTTTGCTGCTCTTCATTCCATACGAATGCGACGTCTTCTCTGATAAGGCGGGTGTACGGCGAGGCAATGCGCGAGAAGTTCTCAATGAAGCGTCGGTAGTGAGCGCACAGTCCTAAAAACCATCTGACCGCCTTTTTGTCAGTTGGCGCTGGAAAATTCGTAACGGCAGCTATTTTTTCAGGGCCAGGCCGCACACCTTCACTACTGACAAGATTCCCCAGAAATAGAAGCTCTTCGAAGCCTAAATGGCATTTTTCCGGCTTTAGTGTTAGTCCGGCGGAATGGATAGCTTGAAATAATGAGTGCAGTCGCCTGACGTGTTCGTCAAATGTGGCAGTAAATACTATGACGTCATCTAAATACACTGAGCACGTCTGCCACTTGAGGCCTGATAGTACGGTGTCCATTAGCCGCTGAAACGTTGCCGGTGCTGAGCACAAATCGAATGGAAGTACCTTAAATTCAAATAGGCCATCAGGTGTCACGAAAGATGTTTTCTCTCAGTCTCTTTCATCGACTTCTATCTGCCAATACCCACTCCTTAGATCCATCGATGAGAAATAACGAGCGTGCCGTAGTCGATCGAGTGAATCGTCAACACGTGGAAATGGGTAGACGTCTTTTTTTGTCACCCTAGTCAGCTTGCCCTGTCTGTCAGCTTGCCTTGTCTTTTTTCTTTACTAATACAACCGGTGAAGCCAAAGGGCTTTTCGACGGCTGAATAACGTCGTCTTCAAGCATCTGTCGCACCTGCTTTTCGATGGCTTCACGTTCTCGCGAAGCTAACCGGTACGGGTTTTGCCTGATGGGTCTGGTCATGTCATCCGATAGAATTCGTGTTTCGTCAGCGGCGTTTGACGGACCCTGGACATCGAAGGGAAACAATCTTCAAACTTGTTAATAAGCTGCATGATACTTTGCTTTTGCGCCAGAAGCAAACTTGGGCCAATATCGAGAGATAGAGGTGCGACGGTCAGATAAGTTGCATTATCTTTTTCAAGAGTTAGGCAGTCTGTCATCTCGGCGAGCTCTTCCATGTACGCTGACAGCCATGCCCCTCGTTAGATGTCGGCGTTCAGAGCTGAAGTTCGTAACGAGGACTTGCGTGTGTCCGCATTTTATGCTTGCGACGCCTCTTGCGATAGATAAACCATGGCTGAATAGCAGTGTTGGAATTTGCTCAGCGATGTTTTCAGAATCGCTGGACGTGTCACATGTCACAGCCATTAGTGCACTCGACCGCGGTGGGATGGTCACGTCGTCGTCGAAGACGCGCAAAGGCTGACGTCGCTGGTCTGTACAGGGCCCATCCGAAACTTTATCCTGGGGCCGTCCAAAACGTAACCGATCTCTCAGGACTGTTGATATTGGCGCCGTATTCACGCAAGAAGTCCATGCCCAAGATCAGGTCTTTGCAGCACTTCGGTAAAATTACGATAGTAGCGACGAAATCCGAACTGTCGATAATAATTCGAGCTGTACATTTGCCCGTCGGCGTCAACAGTTGACCCCCTGCGGTTCCTTTGTTTGGGCCCATCCATATTGTTCTGACTTTCTTTAGGCAGTCGGCGAGTTTACGGCTGATAATAGAGAAGTCCGCACCAGTATCTACCAGTGCTGTTACTAGGCGTCCGTCTATACAAATGTCTAGATTGGCGCTTACGATTTCCGTTGATGTCGGTGACGTCGTATCGTCCTTGGTATCGTGCGTCGTACGATCCGTGGTATTATTCGTTGTATCGCGTCGTAGAGAAGATGTTGGGGGTGTGATAGCATCTCGACGGGTGGCAACCTTCCCCCCGAAGGTCGCAGCTGTTAGTTTCCCCGACGAGGGCTAGGAGATCTGCCCCGGACCACCTCGGCGTAACTGAGCTGCTGCGGCGAGTTAGGTGCAGGAGAAGGAGAGCGGGGTCGGCGATACGGCACATCAGGTTGCTGGGCTAGCGGGCCTGCACTGCTGTCACGGCGGTTGTCGAAATAAGCACGAGGAGAGGTTTGTAGAAAGTTATGTTTACGGTCACGGTACGGGCAATTGCGGAAAACGCCGGCTTCTCCGCAATGAAAGCAAAGTGGTCGACAGTCTACGGTGCGCCACAAGTCGGTCTTACGGATGAATGGTCGACTGGTGGGCATACCTTGCGACCAAGATGCAAATGTTGGAGGAGTATACATAGGCCACGTTTGCATAGGCACGTTAGACTGTGGATACGGCTGCGGCGGATTGGGAGCTGGGGCCCGCGGCTCGTTGTAAGGCCCTTGGCTGACGTCACGATAAGCCAGTGGTGACGAGTTGTACGACACTGGAGTGAGTCGACGGACAGCTGATGCGTAGCTTATGGATCGCTGGTCTGAGAGCGATTCGGGCAACTAAAATGCTTGGTGGAGTTCTTGCCGGACAACTTCTGCAACGCAAGCCATGGTACTTTCTTGCGGAGTCACAAGGAGGTTTCGGATCTCCCCCCGAACGACCTCACGAATGAGCTCACGCAGAGAACACTCACTACCGCCACTCAAAGCAGAGAGGTTGGGAGATGTCTTGTTTGGCTGGTCATGGTATCGGCGCCATTGCTGCAGTGCTCGCTCGATTGTTGTAGCCTCTTTGACGAATTCCGCTATGCTTGTTGGCGGGTTGCGTAGGAGACCAGCAAACAGCTCTTCCTTGACGCCCCTCATCAAATGTCGGAGTTGTTTACCTTCAGGCATCTCGGGGTCAGCCCACTGAAATAGGCGGGCCATGTATTCTTCAAACATGGCGATGCTTTCGTTTGGTTTCTGTATGCGTGCCTCGATGAGCTGCAGAGCAGAATCACGGTGGTCGGTGTTTGCGAATGTCCCGAAAATTTGCTGCCGTAGTTCCTCCCACGAAGACAGCGTTGACTCGCGGTTCTCGTACCACGTACGAGCGCTGTCTGCCAAAGCAAAGTAGACGCGCGATAGCTGTTGTTCAGTGGGCCAGTGGTTGACTTTGGCGACTCGCTCATACTGGGCTAACCAGTCCTCGACGTCTTCATAAACCTCACCCTGGAAGGTCTCAGGAATTAGAGGCTGATCAACAGTAAGCTGTGAAGGCCCTCCGGTAGCCATTTCTGCCGGCACGGTGTGTTGCTGGAGAAGTTCGAGCGGGATCACCTCGGGACTGAGGCCTCGCTCTCGGCGACTATAGCGGTGGACAGGAGTATCCACTGCAGGAACGGGTTGTGGTGGCGGAATCGATGTGCTAGGGCGCGGAGGTGTCTCAAGCATCAGTAGGATAATTCCAGCACCTCCACCATTGTCACTAGGTGAAAATAACAGTATACAGGACGACGGTGCGACCAGGAAAAACGAGGTCTGTATTAACAGAAGAAAATAGCAGCCGCTTTGACTTCTTCTTCCTCGGAAGAACCGTGGGTGCGGTCCACGCTCATCACTTCGTCGTCCTCTCTTCTTGCCCGACCTTTAGCCGTGACAATGCAACAAGAGCCAGGCAATATGGCCGGCGGCGGCGGCCATATGGCTTAGAGGAAAAACAGGGTGGAATCGCAATAGACCGCAATGGAATACGCGCGTTGCGCGCATCGGTTTCCAGTTCCACGATGACAAAAAAGGAAACCACTTTTAGATTACACCAGCGAATAAATGCCTCTTCTTGTTTAAGAAACAAATTATTTATTGCACCCATTGTCAGCTGCACGCTTTCAGATCAATCTGTTGTCGAAGGATGTTCGCATATCGAGCTTGCTGGCGCAGTACTGCGGCATAAAAGGGTTGTAGTATATATTGGGTGTTTTGAGAAACGTCACTGCAGATACTCAAGATCAAAGGGAACGCGACATTGGCTCGCCTCTCGTGTGTGTGTCGGCATATTACCAGATAATATATAAGGCAGTTGAAATAATTAAAGATAAAGTTAGAAAAGAAACCTAGTTAGATAAACTGGGAGTCACCAGTTTTTTTATAGTCATAAAATTCTAACCAATTTACAGGCGGAACTAAAACCGAAGCACCGATGTCACGTGCAACCGACAAATTCCAGGAGACGTATATCCCAAATGAACCGTTTATAAGAACGATTGAAGTGGCGTTATTTCTGCATAATATTTATCAATTTCGTTGGTGACCTGTGTTGTCATGGCAAGAGCAGCCTTCAGAGCCTTGAAACGAGGTAGCTTGATGTTTGATATAACGCCACTCGCATTTTGGCAACTTCGTCTATCGGCGTTTAGGTTTCAGTTTTGTTGGCAAGATAGAACGAATTTCAAAGGTGCGTCGTCTTGTTTTAGACGCAATTGCTTATTTTCGTAACGAAATTTTATTGAAGCTACGCCAAGGAGGTAGAAACTAACAGGTTTTTGCAGATGCGCTGGCAAATCAGGAAAAATTGAAGGTACACTGCCAGGCCGCAGTCTGGTTGTCTGCCCCGTTTTGTCGAAGCAGCATTCTTTGAAGTGAATGGAAGATAGGTGGTCACCGTCTGTAGCCTTCCAACTATTTCTTCGAACAGCACGTTCCCAGGCAGAACGCAGCGCACTGTCTTTCCGAAACATGTAACACGCATAATCACGGTATGGAATATTCTCTACGTTTGCGAATTCCTCAACAAACATGTACCAAATTCGATATTCACTCGCCAAAAAAAAGTATTCGTGCACGTCGTCAGTCTTGCCTTGTAAGAAAAGACAAAGAAAATGGAATCCAAAGGGCACTCAGACGTCCAACTCGTTACATTGTTTGGTACGTGCCGCCTAGACCACGAGGGCTTCTTCCATAAACTTAAAACTCATAAAAAATGTCGTGTCAGTGAGCATTTAAAGCTTCAAGTTACCTTCCATACAGCTATAAGCATGTATTACACGCATGCGCACTTTTAATATCGTTGTTAATTTAACAGCATACGCAAAAAAAAAAAAACAGGCGATTGTCAGCGAACGAAGCGAGAATACTTACACGTGAAAAGTGGGCAAGGCTCCTTTTGGCGTTGCATAAGTCAGTTGCCAGACTTTTGGATAGGTTGTTGCCATACTGCCGCTAAATTTGGCTGAAACATTTTTTTCTCTAGTTGTGGCTTTTTTGTGAGAATTCGGTGCCATCCGCGGTGCATTTCGCGAGTGCATGAGCGATGCTGGCCGTTTTAATTAATGGAATGAACCGAGCCTAGCAGAAGTCGAGCGTGGTGCTGCCGTGCAATTAAGAGGCCGTTTTAATTACGTTTTAATTAACGGAATAAACCGCGCGTTACAGAATTCCTTTTATATACAGAATAAACCGCGCGCTACAGAAGTCGAGCGTGGCGCTGCCGTCGACTTCTGCTAGACGCGGCTCATTCCGTTAATTAAATGGGCCTCTTAATTGCGCAGCAGCGCCGCGCTTGACTTCTGCTAGGCGCGGTTCATTCTGTTAACTAAATTGGCCTCTTAATTGCGCAGCAGTGCCGCGCTCGACTTCTGCTAGGCGCGGTTCATTTCGTTAATTAAATTGGCCTCCTAATTGCACACGGCAGCGTCACGCTCGCTTTCTGCTAGACTCGGTTCATTACGCTAATTGAAACAAATTCTGTAATGCGCGGTTCATTCCGTTAATTAAAACGGCCAGCGTCGCTCGTTCGCAAAATGCACCACGGATGGCACCAAATTCTTACGGAGAAGCCACAACTACAGGACAAAAAAATTTTGCCGTCAAATTTAGCAGCAGTCTGGCAACACTGACCCTCCTTGTCTGGCAGCCACTTAAGCAACGCCAAAAGGAACCTTGCCAAAAAGTGAACCCAGGCGTCTTCTTGATGCAATTTGTGCAGTCATAAGTGACGCACGAAGTGCCCATGACTTTGTAAAATCTTCAACTGCTTTACGAAAGCATGTCACAGTCTCCAAAGGCCACTGCGAGGGCGGAGTTACGAAGCGCATTTTGTCGTCAGCTTCCGAGTCTTTCTTTTTCCAATAAGGCGCGTCGTCACTTATCGGGACGCACCTGAACTCCAGAAAACATAGAACCTCTTTGGTGGTATAATGGATGGATGGATGAATGTGACAGTACCCTTTATATCAGGTGGTGGCTAACACCACCTAGCCGTAATACTTAGTGAACTAATCACTAGATTTATCTTTTTCCCCTTTCAATAGTGAAGTTGAGGACTGGTACTTTGCCGTGAAGGGTTTAATTTTCACTCAGTGCCTTGACTTTGGCCCCCAATAAGACAACCTTCTAGTTATTTCTACACTCTTAAAGACTATTTTGCCCTCTCTGTCCCTAAACCCCAGTGCTTTGAAAAACTGTGCGCCATCACCCTGAACTATAGGGTGACTCCCTTTACAGAACATTATCCATTTACAGAACAAGATACATCCATTTACAGAACAAGATTAAAAGCTCCAAATTTCATTTCTTCAACGTAAAAATGCACAACTTTCTCACAACCAATCCAAGAAAATTTTGGATGCACCTCTCCGACAAAAAAGTGAGAGTGACAAAAATAAAAACCAAGGACGCGGACGTGACTGATGCCAGCTGCATAGCAACAGCATTTAACGACTACTTCTCTTCTGTTTTTTTGCGAACGGGTGACAACCCTCCTGATTTCCACGCAAACAATCTCGAACTGCCAGACTTGATTATAACAGATGAAGGACATCTTGTCAGCTCTACTTCATCTAGACACAAAAAAATCGGCTGGGCCAGATGAAATACCTAATGCTTTTCTTTATCGGTACGCCGAGTGGTGTTCCAAATACTTAGGCTTAATATTTAGGGAAAGCCTGTCACAAGGCAAAGTTCCAGTAGATTGGAAGAAGGGTAAATTGGTACCCATTCATAAATCAGGTGATAAACATGACGTGAAAAACTACCGCCCTATTTCGTTGTTATGTACAGCCGGCAAATCATGGAACACTTCCTTTTCAAACACTTAAGTTCATTTCTGGAGAGTAACCATTTTTTTCCCAAATCAACACGGTTTCCGGCAAGGCTTTTCAACCACCACACAGTTAATTCACACTACTGATGACTTTCTAAAAACACTTGACAAAGGCGGACAAATAGATGCGATTTTTTTTAGACTTTGAAAAAGCTTTCGACCGAGTTTCCCATTCCCATTTCATGTTTAAAATTCGCCGAATCCTAACCAACGAAAGAATTCTTCGATGTCTTGATTGTTATCTATCCCACCGACACCAACACGTTCGGATAGCAGATAAAAATTCTTCTTCCGCTCCCGTGCATTCTGGGGTACCACAGGGCTCTGTCCTAGGACCACTTTTATTTTTAGTTTATCTAAATGACATGTCATCTGAATCTACTGTGCAGTGTCGTTTTTTCGCGGACGACTGCGTTGCGTACCTGCCCATTCAATCAAGAACAGATCACGCCACACTAAATGAATACTTATCGGTTATTACAGCATGGTGTAACTCCTGGAAAATGAGCCTCAACATAGCAAAGTGCGTCAAGATGACCATAACACGTAAAAAAAATCCCTCGGAATTCACCTACATGATAAACAACACTGCTATAACAAGCGTTAACCAGT
Organism: Rhipicephalus annulatus; assembly: GCA_013436015.1. Taxonomy (NCBI): domain Eukaryota; kingdom Metazoa; phylum Arthropoda; class Arachnida; order Ixodida; family Ixodidae; genus Rhipicephalus; species Rhipicephalus annulatus. The sequence goes on along the minus strand of WOVY01014709.1, from coordinate 216,657 downwards.
ACAAATACCTTGGCCTGACAATCACTTCTAATTTGAGCTGGAAAACTCATATCGAAGGTATAACATCAGCAGCACTGCGGCGATTGTGGTTCTTAAAGCATCGCATGAGGCACTGCACCAGCAAAACAAAACTAGTTGCTTACACTACATTGGTACACCCATTGTTGGAATATGCTGACGTTGTATGGGATCCACACACACAAACTGAAATATACTTACTAGAACGAGTCCAAAATAAATCCCTTCGGTTTATTTACCACGCGTACAGTAGACACTGTTCAGTCACTGAACTCCGTAATAGATCCGCTCTTCCCACATTGGAGTCGCGTAGAAAGCTACATCGCTTAAAATTCCTTTATAACATAGTCAACGGACACTCAGGACTCGCCTTTAACACTTACATGCAGTACAATACATCGCGAAAAACTCGGAACAAGCATGATAACACCATAGTGGTGCCACTTACAAAAACAAATTCTCGGCGATATTCCTTCTTTCCACGAACAATTTCCGTCTGGAATGAACTACCTCATGACGTCACCAGCATCGCAGCGCCCGACGCATTCTTATCAGCTGCCACTGCCTGTCTGTAGTAAAAGCTGTCTGGTCGTATGTGCAGATTTCAATTCTTCTAATGATGTTTTTACACTTCGTGTTAGGAACAAAAATTTGGATTGTATTTTTGATACCGCTCTTGTGTTGCTCCTGTAACCCGAGTATTCATGTTCCACGCAAACCTGTTATGTGGTGATTTTATTTCTGCGCCGTGAAGTATAGTGTTATAAGTGGCTGCAAGTATGAAAGTTTGTATCACTCCTGCCTTGGCCACCAAGAGGTGGCTGGCAGTATGCAATAAATAAAATAAAAATAAAAAGTGTTCGGCGGTTTCTGCTTCCTCTCCACACGCACTGCATACTGTGTCTACCCCTTCGTATTTGGCCGATATGTCTTGGTTCGCAATACTCCCGTCCTGGCCTCAAACTGTAGAGAAATACCCCGAGTATCATCATAGATCCTTTCTTCGGCAATTTTCTGCTTAAAAGTTCGATAGATCGTAGATGCGGACTTCTTAATCATGCCAATTCTCCACATGTCAGTCTCCGTTTCCTTCGCTTTCTTCTTAACCGATAGTTCTTTTTGGTTTGGCCACCTGCTGTTTTCTAAGTATTTACCAGTCAATTCCCTGGTTCGCTTCCATATTGTATCGACATTCTTCATGTACAAGTAGCTGAAAACCTTCTTAGCCCAACGCTCCTCCCCGATTTCTCTCAATCGCTTCTCAAAATTTATCTTGCTGCTAGCTTCCCTACCCTCAAATGATGTCCATCCCATAACACCTTGTATTCCCTGATTTGGTGTATTCCCGTGAGCTGCTAAAGCAAGCCTACCTATTCCACGTTGCTTAATTTGTAATCTTGCTAGAACTTCTGATCTCATGCACAAGACCACATTGCCAAACGTCAGCCAAGAAACCATGACCCCTTTTCATATTTCTCTCACGACATCATACCTATTGTAATTCCACAGTGCCCTATTTTTCATCACTGCTGCGTTCCTGTTACCTTTAGTCGTCACGTATATTTCGTGTTCCCTTAGGTACTCAGTCCCACTGCTTATTCATACGTCCAGATATTTGTATTTATCTGTTATCTCTAGCATGACTTCCTGTATCTTAAGTTCACAACCTTCATTATCATTAAAATCATGATTGCTGATTTTTCCTTACTGAATCTGAAATCTAACCTATCTTCCTCATTACCGCAGATGTCCATCAATCTCTGCAAATCTGCAAATCTTCTTTCTTGTCGGCTATTAGCACTATATCATCTGCGTACATCAATGCTGATAGTGCCTGTTAAATGAGTTTTCCTTGTTTGACGAAAGAGAGGTTGAAGCCAAGTCCACTTCCCACACTAATTTGACCTCTAATCCTTGTAGGCACGTCATAAATAAAGAGCGTGACAGATTACACCCCTGCTTAAGCCCCTTTTTCAACTCTTTGGGCTTGGATACCTGTTTTTCTCACTGTATAACTACCTTGTTACTTTTATAGATTTTATTTAAAAGATTAGAGACTCCATCTTCCACACCTAGTGTGTCCAGCATTCCCCACAAGTCCTCTTGAACCAAGATATCGTACGCTCCCTTGATATCCAAAAATGCTAGCCACAGGGGCCTGAGTTCCTTTTCTGCTATTTCGATGCACCATGTCAGTGAGAACAGATTATCTTCCGAACTCCTAAGCAAATTGCCTACCTATTCAACGTTGCTTGATTTCTAATCTTGCTTGAACTTCTGATCTCATGCACAAGACTACACTGCCGAATGTCAGACCAGGAACCATGACCCCTTTCCATATTCCTCTCACAACATGATACCGATTGTGATTCCGCAGTGCCCTGTTTTTCATTACCGCTGCATTCCTGTTACCTTTAGTCGCCACGTATGTTTCGTGTTCCCTTAGGTACTCGGCCCCATTGCTTATCCATACGCCCAGATATTTGTATTTATTTGCTATCTCTAGCGTGACCTCCTGTATTCTAAGCTCACTATTTTCAATGTCTTTAAAAATCATGACTGCTGATTTTTCCTTACTGAATCTGAAATCTATCCTCTCTCCCTCATTAACGTAGAAGTCCATCAATCTGAAAATCTTCCTTGTTGTCGGTCATTAGCACAATATGATCTGCGTACATCAATGCTGGTAGTGCCTGTCCAATGAGTTTTCCTTGTTTGACGAAAGAGAAGTAAGCCCGGTCTACTACCCTCTAAATTGGCCTCTAATCCTTGTAGGTACATCATCAGGTACAAGGGTGACAGAGGACACCCCTGCCTAAGCCCCCATTTTACTTCTGTAGGCTTGGATACCTGTTTGTATCACTTCATAACTGCCTTGTTACCTTTATAGATATTCTTTAAAGATTAGTGACTCATCTTCCACACCTAGTGTGTCTAGTATTCCCCACAAGTCCTCTTGAACCACGCTATCGTATGCTCCCTTGATATCCAAAAATGCTAGCCACAGGGGCCCATGTTCTTTTTTGCTATTTTGTTGCACTGCATCAGTGAGGACAGACTGTCTTCAGACCTCCTGTGTTTCCAAAACGCATTCTGCAGTTCCCCAAACAACCCCTCGTCCTCTATCCATGCCTGCAGTCTTTCCTTTATAATATGCATCGCCAGCCTGTAGGCCACTGATGTCACTGTTATAGGACGGTGTTGTTTATGCCAGCTTTGTTCCCCTTTACTTTATAGATCATGCTCATCCTGCTAAGTTTCCATCCATCGGGGACTTCACCATCGATTGTTGCTCTGCTCACTGCATATCTCTAAGTCTGTTTAGACTTCGGACCCAATGTCTTTGTCAGCATAATTGGAATGCCATCTTGCCCTGTTGATGTGCTACTTGGAACCCTATTCTCAGCTCATTCCCACTCTCGTTGTGAAAATGGAGCCATTGCGCCACTTGATCTACCCTTGCCTATTGTGGTGCATAAGGCACTTCTTTGTTGAAATTTTTTGTCACCCTTGTTCTTATATATTCAATAGCTTCGTCCCCTTCTAGCCTAGCACCCTGAGCTTTAGGTATAAACCTCTGCTCTAGGCTTGTTTCATTTCTAAGGGAGTTTAGATGGTTCCAAATGTTCGCAGCTGCTTTTCTATCTTTCTTATGTACTTCTGCCAGCCACTGAGCTCCCTTTCTTCTAATCTTTTCATTGATCAGAAGGGATGCATCCGTTCTACAGCTTATAAAGATGCCCCATTTTCTTTCAACTGCGTCTGTCGGTTCATCCCGCTGCTCAGCATGTCTGTGTTCCCTAGAGGCTTCCTGGCGTTTTGCTATGGCTCTCTTAACTTCCTCATCCCACCAACTCTTGGGCTTGTGTCTTCTTTTCCGGGGTGACTTGTCACGTGCCTTAGCAAGCTCTAGTCTAAACAGTCTAATTAGATTTGTGTATGTCCACACTGTTTTATTATCCTTAGTGATTACGTTCTCAATTTCTTTAGTAGCAATTTCCATTTGCCTTTCTGAATGAAAATTTTCCTGTAGTTGCTCACCTTCTCCATTTCCCACTTTCGCTGGTCTTCCAAAACTTACCTTGATACGTTTGTGATAACTATCCTGATTTGTGGAGCCACCTTCATCTATTTATTATTTATTTATTTATTGATACTGCAGGTCAATATGCTGGCCTATGCAGGAGGGGCAAATAAAGTAATACAATGACAAGGCATTCACAAGAAGACTAATAATGCAAGAAACACGTAGAGTGCAAGAGGTTTGCTTCGCAAAACAATTTACACAAGCAATAGCAACCAATAAAATCTTGAGACAATAACAGAACACTACACACAGCATGGAATTCACGACACAGTGATAAAAAATGTTTAAACACCGATCATATTTATTCTAAATATTAAGAGAAGTGGTTTTCTAATTCTTTTGTAAAGTTTTCCGATTGTATGACGTGAACAGGTAAAGAGTTCCATTCTTTTATGGTGCGCGAAAAAAAACTGTTCATGTGAGATTTGGTTTTGGCGAATATAGGCGTAAAGAAAAAGCTGTGTCTGTGTCTAGTCAACCGTGTGTTTTGGGGGTACTAAATAGCGAGGCTTCTTAAGGCAGATTTTCCCTTTTCCTATGTTGTGCTGGAACTGTAGGCGACTAAGTTTACGGCGATATTTTAGTGAAATTATTTTATTGATAAGCATTAGAAGTGAAGGGGAATGTTCTGTTTTGTATTTTTCAAAAATAAATCTAACAGCCTTCCTCTGCACACGCTCCAAATTTAATGTGAGGATCCCATACAACCGCTGCATATTCAAGTTTTGAGCGCAAAATTGCGTTGTATGCCAAAAGCTTTGTACTCGTCGGAGCTTTGCTAAGCTTTTTTTTCCAAAACCACAATTTGCGCAAGGCCGAAGAGCATGTAAGAGATATATGATCTGACCAAGTAACTTTGTTATTAAACGTGACGCCCAAGTATTTATACTGGTCAACATTGGTTATTATGGTGTCGTTAAGAACGTAAGAAAATATGCTAGGTTCTTTTTTTCTTGTTACTCACATCAAAACTGTTTTTTGTACATTTATTTCCATTCCCCAAAGTCTACACCACTCTGATATAGCTGCGACTGATTGCTGCAAGCTTTGGTGATCATTCTGCGAGGTAACTTATTTAAATATGACACCGTCATCCGCAAATAAATTTGCATGCACGTCACAAGGGAGTTTTTACGAGATATAATTTATATATATCAGGAATAGGAGTGGTCCCAGTACGCTGCCTTGCGGCACGCCCTAGGTTACATGGCGCGCAACGGACGAGCGTTGCTTAATATCTACGAACTGTTGCCTGTGCCGTAGGTATGCCTGGATCCATGATATAGTGTTTGAAGGGAGACCAATGCGCTCGAGCCTGTAGATTAATTTTCTGTGAGGCACCCTATCAAAGGCTTTACTGAAATCGAAAAATAGCATGTAGACTTGTCCGGACGAGTCAAGTACCTCAGAGATATCATGAACAACTGACACAAGCTGAGTTGTAGTCGATAGCCCCTTTCGAAATCCATGCCTTTGTTGAGAGAGGACCTTGTGATCACTCAAATACTGGCGAATAAAACCTGCTGCAATGTGTTCTAATTATTTACTACAAGTACTTGTAATAGAAACTGGTCGATAATTAGAAACTGCAAGATAGTCTCCCTATTTATAAATTGGGACAACTCTGGCTTTGCGCCAGTCGGATGGAATATTCTCTAAGCGTAAACATAACTTGAAAAATTCTGTTAAAGAGAGACAAATCTGTTCCACATAAAGTCGTAAAAAACATTCGGTATCCCGTCAGGGCCTGCAGATTTACGTACATCAAGATTAAGAAGCATTTCCAAAACACCTTGTCGAGAAGTTGTAATCTCGTGCACTACAGGTCTTGCATTGCTTAGTTCATAACAGTCTAATTCAAAAAACACACCCCAGAAGTAATCATTGAAATGTTCTGGAATTTCTTGGGGGGTATTTTATAATTTTACCGTTAATGTTTACTTTTTGTGCGGCTTTTTTTTGACTGCCCTAGGTAGCGCCGAAACTTTTGGGGAGAGTTCGTAATAAAATCAGGACAGCTATGATTCAAAAATCTATATCGCGCCTTTTCCACTTTAGCCAGCAAATTATTCTTTAATTCAATGACCATTGGACTCTTGGATTTATGTTTCTTTTTCATTCTCTTGAGTCTGTGCCTAGTTTGGATAATGTCTCTGCTTAACCAAGTGTTGGGCAAGGGTTTCTTAACGATCTTCAACGGAATAAATTTGTCAATACAATAAGTAATGGTGCCCGTAAACACTTGCCAAGAAAGCTCTACATTGCTGTCAAGAATATTTAGGTGCAAGTCTAAATAATCAATATCAGATTCATCATCCGCTTTTTGATGATCTCTAACTTTCGTTTTTTCACGGGGTAACCGCACAGTACTCACACTCATTGATACAGTGAAGAAAATCAACTGATAATCAGAAATGCCATTCTCAATCTCAACAACTCCTTCGCTGAAAACGTCCCTAACAAATAACAAGTAAAGAATATTGCTACCACAAAAGAGCAAGTCACAGGGCAGGCTAAGTCCATATCTCCAATGATACCAATCTATTTGTGGGAGATTATAATCACCAGTAATTATTAGGTTTTTTCCTTTAAACTTCAAAATGTGATCATATAACTTCTGCATATACTGATCATCAGCATTTGGGGCTCGATGCACGGAACATAATATGAATTGCACGCTTTGAACAGTGATACTCAAGAATAAACTTTCATGTTTGTCAATCTGATCTAGTACTCTTACATCAACACTATTTTTTGTAATGAATGCAACACCACCACCTCGGGAACATCTATCTTTTCTAAACAATTGATGGTTCGGTGAAACAATTTCATCATTACGCACCCCGTCGTGCAACCAAGTGTCACAAATAATGCACACATGAGGATCGCATGCCAGCAAAGTATCATAAAGTTTTTATATTTTGTTGACAATATTTTGGGCATTTAGCGAAAGCAGTCGCAACTGCCGATACTGTGACTGCTATTCTGTATGTCGCGTTCGTGTCTCAAAGTTTTCCTTTTTCTTTGGAATTTCTGTTCGCATATTGTGTGCGTCATCCCAAAAGTAGAGAGCACTGTTGATGCGAATCTTATCATGAACGAGCTTGATTTTTTTTTTACCGCTTGCTCCTCTTTCGTCTTGTGTACTGCTCCACAGAAGTCGGCGCCTGCGTAATGTGTCTGCATGATAGTCATTTTGCAATGATATGCCTGTTCCCTTTAGCTTGCGTGCGTTCTTTAGCAGTGCTTCTTTTTCCGAGCAACTCTGAATGAGCGCAATGACCAGCCTTTCTGAGTGTGCTTTTCCAAGTCGGTGAATTCGCGCCACGGATATACAGTTTATCCCTAGTTTGTCACGAAAGACGCCGTGAACAACTTTATCCTTTAGCTCCACCTCAGTTTCATTCGGCTTGTCCGGAATTCCAAAAACAATCAAATTCAAACGGCGACTGAGGTTTTTTATATCGACAAGTTCTTCCTGCTGAACTTTGAGTAATTTTTGCACTGCATCCAGAGCCGCATTTACTCCCTCGTGTTCGCAATTTCTCGCTTTTAATTTAACCATTCTACAATCCAAGTTGCTTAGACGCTTTTCAAAGCCTTGTACAGCTTTCTCTGTGAATTCAAGTCCTTCTTTCAAGGAAGCAATGTCTTCTCTAATGGCCTGCTGGCCAATTACTAACGATTGGAACATTTCCTCGAAAGAGGGGCCCGGATTCTCTTTGGCATCACCACAAAGTAAAAGCTTGCATGAAAATAAGCAATCATAAGCAATACTAAAGCACACACGTGGGTACGGCAATAAAATCAGGTATCTGTCATCACTGCGTATGGTGCTATTGTAACTAACCTGAAAAAGGAAAGCGAGACGCATGGTCAGTGATCTGCTCCCAGCGTTTTCGCCGTGCCCACTGGAAAGTCCGTTTTGCGATGCCTTCTTTATAGGGGCTGGTTCCGTCGACGTCACGAACCCGTGACTCTTGCTCCTTGCGTCAAAAAGTGTTGGAAGGAGCCATGCAGCCTTGCCGGCGATGTCGCATGTTGTCGCTGCTGGAAACGGCTTGAATGCAGGCGCATCGAAGAAGAGGGCGGATGTCAGGAACAAAGCCTGAACAAGGAAAGCGAGACGCATGGTCAGTGACCTGCTCCCAGCCGTTTTCGCCGTGCACACTGTGCATTCCCCTGAGCTTATCATACATCCTGTGTGACATCAGTGCGTAATCTATCGTTGACTGCATCCTTCCTACCTCCCATGTTATTTGCCCTTCACACTTCTCAGTACTGTTGCTAATGATCAAATCATGCCTTTGACACATATTCATTATCATTTTGCCTGTTGAGTCAGTATACCTATCTACATCTTCTACGTGTGCATTCATATCTTTTAGTATAATCATCTCGCACTCTCCTCCTAATTTCTGAATGTCCTTTGATATACACTCCACCATTGTCTGGTTTTACTCTCTGGCCTTTGATCTCGTCCGCAAGTGCACCAATTTAAGGAGTGTCATCTGCACAGCTACTTTCTCTCTTAACCATGAATGTTCCATGCATCCCTGGTTGACTCTTTGCTAACTCACGCTCTTATGCATGAATGCACCCATTCCACCACCATTTTTGCTGCCTTCTGTTCTATTGCAATATTCCCATACGTAGTCCAGATTGCAAGGTGGTTGCTCTATGTCCCGAAGATGTGTCTCCACAACCCCATATACCACCAGCTCCTCCTGCTTCAACTGCTCTTCTATCTGTTCCCACTTTAACCTATTTCTGCCACCCTGCACGTTAATGTAGCCTACGTCTGACTTAGCTCAGCCCTTGTGCTTACGTCGATTTCTTCTCCCACGTACTCTGTGTGGCTTGAATATTTGTGCCCCTTGAGTGTCGGTCGTGATAGTGTCAGTCACGATGTATGGATGGATGGATGGATGGATGGATGGATGGATGGATGGATGGATGGATGGATGGATGGATGGATGGATGGAGGATGGATGGATGGATGGATGGATGGATGGATGGATGGATGGATGGATGGATGGATGGATGGATGGATGGATGGATGGATGGATGGATGGATGGATGGATGGATGGATGGATGGATGGATGGATGGATGGATGGATGGATTGGATGGATGTATATGGCTGTACCATTAGAACGGGCGGTGGCTAGCGCCACCAAGCCGTAATACTTAATGAACCAAAAACTAGATTTATTTTTCCCCTGAATAGTGAGGTTGAGGATTCGTACTTTGGAGTAGGTGGTTTAATTTTCACTCGTGCCTTGACTTTAGCCACCAATCAGATAACCTCCTTCTAGTTAATTCTAACCGCTTAAAGTCTATTTTGCCCTCACTGTCCCTAAACCCCAGTGCTTTGAAAAGCTCTGCGCCATCAACCAGAACTATAGGGTGAAGCCCTTTACAGAACATTATCGAGTGTTCGGCAGTTTCTTCTCCCTCTCCACACGCACTGCATACTGTGAAGTGAAGTGAAGTGAAGTGAAGTTTATTTCCTTTCACACAAAGGGGGAAGCCGGGGCTAAAGGCTGGAGTGCCTGACAGAGGCCTCGGCTCCCTTGTACAGTCTGACATAAATAAACGAAAACACATAATTGCAGTGTTAGCTGCATTTGCCAGTGTAACACAATGCTGCCAAGCATGCAGCGTAGACAAAATACAAAGCATTATAAATATACAAAATATAAACTTAATACAAGCTTATACAAAGCACAAATCAGATTCGAGTAAATATTTCTTTGTTTGTTTTTTGAATAATTTCAATGCAACATCAAAATCAACATTCGTCAACATTTTATTAATAGCCACAGTGACCTGATAATTTAATTTTTGTTTGCCATAGTTTGTGCGCGTTTTAGGGACCCGGTGGATTTGTTTTCGAAAATGACTATACCCCTTCGTATTTAGCCCGATATGTCTTGGTTCGCAATACTCCCGCCCTAGCCTCAAACAGTAGAGAAGTACCCCGAGTATTATCATAGATCCTCTCCTTGGCAATTTCCTGCTTAAAAGTTCAATAGATCTCTAGTGCGGACTTCTTAATCATGCCAATTCTCCACATATCGGTCTCAGCTTCCTTCACCTTCTTCTTAACCGATAATTCTTTTTGGTTTGGCCCCCTGCTGTTTTCCAAGTATTTACCAGTCTCTTTTCTGGTTCGCTTCCGCCATTGTGTATCGACATTATTCGTGTACAAGTAGCTGAATACCTTGCTAGCCCAACGCTCCTCCCCCATTTCTCTCAATCGCTTCTCAAACTTTATCTTGCTGCTAGCTTTCCTGCCCTCAAATGATGTCCATCCCATATCACCTTGTACTCCCTGATTTGGTGTATTCCCGTGAGCTCCTAAGCCAATTGCCTACCTATTCAACGTTGCTTGATTTCTAATCTTGCTTGAACTTCTACTTTTATGCACAAGACTACATTGCCGAATGTCAGACCAGGAACCATGACCCCTTTCCATATTCCTCTCACAACATGACACCGATTGTGATTCCGCAGTGCCCCGTTTTTCATTACCACTGCATTCCTGTTACCTTTAGTCGTCACGTATGTTTCGTGTTCCTTTAGGTACTCGGCCCCATTGCTTATCCATACGCCCAGATATTTGTATTTATCTGCTATCTCTAGCGTGACCTCCTGTATTCTAAGCTCACTATTTTCACTGTCTTTAAAAATCATGACTGCTGATTTTTCCTTACTGGATCCTTAATCTAACCTATCTCCCTCATTACCACAGACGGCCACTAATCTCTGCAAATCGTCCTTGTTGTCGGCCATTAGCACTATATCATTTGCGTACATCAATGCTGGTAGTGCCTGTTCAATGAGTTTTCCTTGTTTGATGAAAGAGAGGTTGAAGCCCAGTCCACTTTTCTCTAATTTGGCCTCTAATCGTTGTAGGTACATCATGAATAATAAGGGTGACAGAGGACACCCCTGCCTAAGCCCCCGTTTTACCTCTGCAGACTTAGATTTAGTGTCAGTCGCGAGCGCCACCAAGCGGCGCTTGTTTAAAACTGAAGGCAGGCCAACTCTACCGGGAGCGCGAGCCGTTTCTCAGGCATCTTTCTAGACACCTTTCCTTCCTCCGTGTTCGTAGAGGAGTCGTTGCATAGAGTTATGACACACCAGTTATGTAGCACTAGTGTCGATATTGCAGGGCAGTCTATGTTTCGTTTTTTTTTCTTCTTAGCTTTTCTACGCTGTTCGACATCGAATTAAAATAACTCTCACGCGACGGATGCCGTTCAAATTTGGCCAAGAAAACCTATGCATACCAAGTGATCGAATGATGGACACATATTGATCTTGAAATTTGATGTCAGAGCTCCTTTAGGTATTACGTCTAGGTTGCGTTAGCCGCCGCCCGATCTAAAGGGTACAGCCACATCAATCCACGCATTCACTTGCTCCTGGTGAAATCCAACTCCTACTCCTGAGGCTAATTGAACACGTGTGTGGGCGGTTTGGCGGCAGCTTCAAACAGTTGTTGAGGTAGGAGAGTTAGAGGAGGCGGCTGGATAGCGGGATTAGGGTTGAACTTAGGGCTGTCGGGTGCTCGGTCCGATGGTCGGGCGGGCGATGGCTAAGGAGGCTAGGAAAACTACGGGCGAGAGTGAGCTGGTGCAGTGCGAAGAATGCAAGCGCTGGTGCTACTTGGACGAGATAGAATTTTAGAGTTTGGCTGACGCGCAGAAGGCGAGCTTCATGTGCAGGCTGTGCGAGGCACGGAAGGCGGCCGGGCAGTGCATGGAGGCTAGCATCGAGGGGATTCAGGGGGAGTTTAAGGCGGAACGGGAGCAGCGGATAGAATTCCGAAAACAGCTCGGAGCGTCGTGGGAGAACGCTACCGCCAGCCTATTACAGCAAATGAAGGGCGACCTTAAAAAAAACGGGGTGGACCGAGCTCAAGCAGTGGGTAAAAGAGCTAATGGCGCTTTGCCCCTGCCCCGAGCGGTGTGAGACGGAAGGCGTGGGTAGCGGAGAAGGCGACAGGCGGGAAGGAACAGGCGAGAAGGGAGGTCAGGGGGCCGCAGTGTCTGGCCACAGCACGGAGGCTCCGAGAACATACAGCTCGGTAGTGCGGCAGTCTTCGAGCAGGGCAGGAACACAGGACAGACGGCCGAGAGAAAACAGGTAAAAAAAGAGAGAGAATAAACTTTAATTTGCTCTGGAGCTGTTCTGCCAAGCGCTGTTCTGCAGAACGCTTGTGGATGCGTCCTCAGTTCAGGACTCCTGCGGCCTTTGCTGCCCGTCTGGCGCGTTCAACCAGCCAGATCTGGTTGCCCGCTTCCCACCTGGACAGCGCAGTCTTCCACTGCTCCGGCGTGGTGTTGTGTATAACGGGTACTGCCGTTATATTTTGGCATCCACATGTTGTGTGGTATACTGTGGGTTTCTCGCCACACGAGGGGCACATGTCTCTGCATTGTGTTGGGTGTATTTTACTGTGAATGTGTAAGCATGGGTATGAATTTGTAGCTGCCACCAGAATACTGACTGCTTCCTGTTCGATTTCCAGTGGGGCGGAGTATATCACCTTGTTGTTTCTTTGAAATGCTGCAGAATTTCCCTGTAAGTGCAGGCTACCGCCTCGACGCTCCCGGCCATCAATCTCTCTCGGGTAGTGTATCCTCGGGATATGAGATCGGCCTGAACATTCCCGGCAATACCCTCATGCCCTGGGTCCCATATTATTTGGTGTTTATCCTTGTTCATACCGCTGGTGTTTAAAATTCTGGCGGCTTTCCTGCCTCCCCCATCATTTGTGTATCCCCGACAGGCGTCCTGAGAGTGCATGATTATTACAAGCGATTGCCCTGATCTGTTGCCTTCGGCAACCACTAGTGCGACGGCGGCCTCCTCGGCATCTAACACAGTGCTATTATTCAGCGATGCGCTGACCTTCTTCTGTAATTGAGCGTCGATCATCGTCACCACAGCGTCTTTCCCGTTCATGTATGTAGCAGCATCAACATAGAGGACGTTTTTTCTGTTCTGATAGGTTTTGATAATGCTCTGCGCCCTGGCCCTGCGCCTGCCCTGGTGATCCATAGGGTGCATGCGCTTGGGAATAGGAGTGACCTTGAACGTATATCTGATCTTATCCGGTATGTCTACCGTGCGATCCAGCTCTCGTATACTGTCTGTTATGTAGTCACTAGCGCCCTCCTACAACTTGATTCAACTTGCTCAAAAAACGCCACTCCCATCACAGAGTAGGCCAGTTCTCGTTCGCATTACAAGGCATCCGTCGTCACTCATTTCTGTCGCGCCCCATGCTCATAATCACAACACATCGAAACATAACATGGTGTCAGAAGGGAACTAACTCAACGATAGTAAGCATGGCCCTTCCACTTATCTCACCACCAAAGCAGTTCAAGCCGGGCAGCAATCCCGCGGAAGCTTGGTCGGAATGGGAATCGGCGTATCAGCTTTACGAAGCAGCCTGCGAATACAACACAAAGCCAGAAGCAACACGGCGAGCACTGCTACTTCACGTCATGGGCCCAACAGCGTGGAAAATTGTTGAAACCTTCTGTTTTCCGTCGCCAGCCGAAGGTGAGCAGAGAACCAACACGGTGGCAGCAATATCCGAGCGATTCGATGAGAGATGCCTTCCCTACAAAAACGTGACGCAAGCGACAGCCATATTCAACACCATGTGCCAGAAAGAGAACCAGCCGATTGATGACTTCATTGCTGAACTTCAGCATCAAGCGGTAATGTGTGACTTCGGTGACAAGCATGACCACCTCCTAGGCGACAGGATCATCGTCGGCTTCCGAGACACAGCGCTTCGAGAAAGGTTGGTCCACGAGAAAGGCTTGACACTGGAGAAAATCATCGCTACGTGAAGATCGGCGGAAATCTCAAAGCAGCATGTGACCTCGCTAGCAACGACTTCGCATGAACAAGAAGCAACTGTGGCCAGATTGAGCAAAAAGGCAAGCAATTTCGACAACCTGACAAGCATCACACGAGAAGGCAACCAGCGTATCATCTAAAGAACGGGCGGCCCACAGAAACAGCAGCTCAGCGTACGTGAGGCAGGTGCGGAACGGTGCATCAACCCCGACAAAGTCCCGCCTACGGCTCAACATGTTACAACTGTGGAAAGTTCGGACACTTCACGACTGTTTGCCGTCAGAAACAACGGACAATGCAGAAAAAAGTTTACGTTCTCTCCGACCAAGGGGACGACCCCGAACAGAAATTATTTTTAGAAAACATCACAGTGGACATCGTTGAAAGTGCATCGTCTGACTGGTTCGAGTGTGTCGAAGTGAATGGTCGTCTCGTTAACTTCAAATTGGACGTGGGTTCAGATGTCAACATTCTCCCAGAGCAGCTAGTACTAAACTGGAACCCGCAACCAACAGTGAAAGCTACGAATGCCAAGGTCACCACGTACCTAGGTGAGCAGCTCAACATTCAAAACGAATAACAACTCTCTTGCTCGTTTAAAAACAAGCAAAGCCTTGTCAAATTTTCGCTGGTTAAAGGAAGTCTCAAGCCAATATGGGGAGCAGCTGCATGCACAGAACTAAATTTGGTGCACAGAGTTAGGAACGTTGAAGCAGTAGGAGAGGCTTGTCCTCCTCGGCAGCTAGAATCAGTACTTCAAGAATTTTCTGACGTATTCGAAGGCATTGGCAGACTCCCAGGAGAGTACAGCATTCACTTACAGCAGGATGCAAAGCCTACAGTTGCAGCCTCTCATCGTGTGCCATGTTCACTTGAAAAGAGAGTCAAAGCCGAACTTGAACGTTTGTAACAAAATTCCATTATCAAGCGTGTAACAGAACCGACGGACTGGGTTCATCCCATTGTTATTATAACTAAAAAATACAGAAGTGTGCGAACATGTCTACACCCCAGGAACTTGAATTCGGCAGTTAAGCGACACCACTATCGCATTCCTGTTGCTGAAGAACTCTTTGCACGACTCCGTGGGTGTACTGTGTTTTCAGTTCTGGATGCCAAGAATGCATTTTGGCAGCTAGCGCTTGACGAGAGCAGTTCTTACTTGTGTACTTTTGCCACACCATGGGGACGCTACAGGTCCTCCTTGTACCATTTGGCCTCAACATTGCCCCTGAACTCTTTCAGCAGCCAATGACGGTATCTTTGAACATCAAGCTCTTGTAACGCCATACTTTGACGACATTTTGGTTGCATCCAAAACACTAGATGAACATGTTGTTCACTTTCGTAAAGTGCTCAGCATAGCACGAGCTAACAACCTCAAGCTGAATTATAACAAGCTCAAGCTGGGTTTACCAACAATCACCTACCTAGGACATCAGTTGACACAACAAGGCGTCACTCCTGATCCCAGCAAAGTGAAGGCTATTAATGCTATACCAGCACCAACCTGCTAAGCAGAGCTTCTTCGCTTCCTCGGCATGGCGACTTACCTAATGAAGTTTGTCCCAAATTTTTCTGCGAAGACACAGACCCTTCGAGAACTTCTCAAATCTGATGTTGCATGGCACTGGACGCAAAAGATGACCGATGCATTAGGTAACATCAAGAGCAAACTGACAACAGCACCAGTCTTGCACTACTTTGACCCGGCAGTCTATTGTCATATCCACTGACGCAAGCTCCTATGGAATGGGCAGTGTCCTTCTTCAGCACGGACACCCAGTTGCCTATGCATCCGCAGCACTCACACCAGCACAGCAGCGCTATGCGCAAATTGAGAAAGAACTGTTAGCTGTAGTATTTGCCTGTGAACAGTTCCACTATTATATCTGTGGTCGCAGCATTGTCATTGAGACTGACCACAAACCTCTTATCGGTCTTCAGTCTAAGGACTTCCACAAGGTCTCACTCAGGCTACAACGCCTACTACTTATACTTCAACGCTACAGCGTGAAGTTGGTGTATTTGCCAGGTAAACATATGACTGTTGCAGACACCCTTTCTCGTGCACCTGATCCAGCAGAGACAATAAAGACATCAGACCAGGAGTATCATGTTCTAGCCTGTACATTGGTGCAAGCGTCAACTCCGAAGCTAGCAGAGATAAGAACCTGCACAGCTGCTGATAGCACACTCCAGTATGTAGCTTCGTACATCCAGAAAGGCTGGCCCAACAAGATCTCAAAGTTCCCACAGCAGTGAAGCCCTACTACTCAATCAGAGGTGAACTTTATGTAACCGATGGCTTTTTGTGTTATGGTAAACGACTTGTTGGGCCAACGGCATGGCAAAAAGAAGTGCTCTCAAGGCTCCACCTCACACACCGAGGCATTGTATCTTGTAAGAACACAGCTCGCCAGAGTGTCTACTGGCCTAGAATAAGCCAGGACATTGAGCGGATGATAACCAACTGCGAGGTCTGCCAGCGCCATCAGCGGGCTAACCAACGAGAACCACTACTCGACAGAGAACTACCTGCACGACCTTGGGAAAAAGTAGCTGTGGACTTCTTCCACCACAATGGCGTGACATACTTGCTTTTAGTAAATTATTACTCTAAGTACGTCGAGGTCAAAAAAATGCGTCCAACATCAGCCTCATCAGTCATCACAGTGCTAAAGGATATTTATGCGCGTTTCGGCATACCCTCAGAGGTCGTGAGTGATCAAGGTCCTCCATTTGATTCAGCCGAGTTTAGAAACTTCAACAAGGAATGGGACATCGTTCACAAGCCCATATAACCCCTTTTTTCTCGTGCAAATGGGCAAGTGGAAAAAACAATCTAAACCATTAAGACATCAATGAAAAAAGCCCTGTCTGAAGGCAAGGAGCTCGCATTGGTGCTATTGAACCACTGAGCCACTCCGATGAATGGCCTTTTTTCTCTGGCAGAGATGCTTATGGGAAGAAGGATAAGAACACTCATACCAGCTCATCCCAGCATGTTGTTACCGCACTATCCACACTCGGTGCTCCAAAGAAACCTTCAATCAAGGCAGCAGGCACAGCATATGCACGCAGACCAGTGTGCTCGTCAGCTTCCCTCCTTAACCAAGAATACGGTAGTGTGGTTTTGGCTGGGAAAGAAATGGGAGAAAGCAGTCGCAACACAGGTAGGCCCAGAGCCACGGAGATACACCATTACAACAGCCAATGGTCAAGTGTATATGCGCAACGGACACCATTTGCGAGTGCGGCACTCCCCAAGTGACCCCCAGTCAACACCTGAAGACTACTATCCTCTTCAAACAACCAAAGAAAATGCGCCCCACCACACTTCACACCCGAGTTCTCTACCTGACGATAGTTATAGCGCGAGAACAAAACGACGACACATAGACAAGAAGGACACGAAAGACACTTCTTGTCTCTGTGTCGTCGTTTTGTTCTCGCGCTATAACTATCGTCATGCCATACCAACTAGCCCAAGCTGCCACTCTTCTCTCCCTGACCGTCCTTCAGACATCCGAATGGTGCCACTGCAACCTTTTCCTAAAAAGACACGCTCGGGAAGGCCAGAGAGAATCCCTTCAAGATTCCATATGTTTCATTTCATTTTCTCTTTTTTTGTTTTGTTCATGTGTGGCGGCGTGTTATGTAGTCACTAGCGCCCCCCTACAACTTGATTCAACTTGCTCAATAAGCGCCACTCCCATCACAGAGTAGGCCAGTTGTCGCTCGCACAACATGGCGTTCGTCGTCACTCATTTCTGTTACGCCCCATTCTCACAATCACAACACATCGAAACATAACACTATCTTGGAAGCCTAATCTCTGAAGAGGGCCCGTCCTGTCATAGTGCTCTGTAGTCTAGTCTTCTCAGAGGCAAGCTGCGCCTCCCTGTGCTCGTCGTAGGTATTTGTTATGCCGAGGTCTGTTAATTTTGTGGCCTTAGGCAGACTTAAGGCCATCTTGTGAGCCATCCTTAGGATTGCTTCAACTTGCTCCTTTTCTCTTTGGTTTATGTGCTGGTAGGGGAGGCTGTAGGTAGTTCTACTCACCACAAGTGCTTTTACAAGCTTGAGGGTGTCATCTTCCTTGAGGCCGTTTCTTCTGTTTGTTATGCGCGTGATCATTCTCGTTATCTAGGCCTCTGACCCAGACAGCAGTCCGACTGTGTGGACCGCCCTCTGGTTAGATTAAATCCACGTTCCCAGAAGCCTCAATGTCTGTACTTTCGGTAGGCGGACCCCGGCCAGCGTGACTGTAAGGTCGACCTCATCGTTTTGTCTGGGCCTGCGCACCCTAAGTATTTCCGACTTTTCAGGTGAACATGACAGTCCTTTTGCTTTTGCGTACTCTTCCACACAATTGGCAGCAACCTGTAGTCTCTCTTTGAGTCCCAGCAAACCCTCCGTTATCCATATGGTGATGTCATCGGCGTACATTGCATGCCGGATGCCACCTATAGCATTCAGTTTCTCTGCCAGCTTGACCATTGCAATGTTGAACAGAAGAGGTGAGATCACGGACCCTTGTGGCGTGTCCTTGTTGGGCAGCCTGAACGTGTCTGACCGCAAGTCGCCCATGCCTATGGTCGCAATCCTATCAGTGGGGAAGGCCTTCACGTAGCCGTGCATTTTTTCCCGCAATTCAAGTTGGTTATTGCCGATAGTATGGCATTATGCCTGACGTTGTCAAAAGCACCTTTGAGGTCAAGAGCCAGTAATACATGTTCTCCATACTTAGGGACGTTGGTGAGAACTTCCTCTTTGGTGAGAAGTAAGACACCTTTCGTTGATAGCTTTAGATGGAACTTAAACATCGTGTGAGGCATGAGGTCGTTATCTTCCACGTAGTTTTGCAGCCGGATCGTGATTATTCGTTCTGTAGTGAAGAGGAATGCCCACTACTGCAGCGACATCGACTCGTGGGCGCGAGGCACGAGCTAAGACTGCCTAGTTGCTGCTGTGACGCTGCCCGTACATCCGGCTAGCTTTTGCTGCTTCTGTACCGACGCTGATACCGCTTTTGACCTTGCATCTACATTATATTTTGGTGGATAGTGCTACGGTCTTCCCCAGTCCTGGAACTGCGTAGCCGAAAGCTGCCGTCTGTCATGCCTGACGATGCTGTCTTCATACCCCCACCGGCTTCGCCACGCAGGAGCTGTCCCGGTGCACAGCTCTTGCGAGAACCCGACATCTTCAGCGGCACCGACGAGAAAGACGTTGAGGATTGGCTGGAATCGTATGAACGAGCCAGTGCTACTAACAAATGGGACGATCCTACAAAGCTTGGCACCGTGATGTTTTATTTAACGGATGTTGCCAAGTGTGGTACAGAAACCATGAGGCGGATATCCCCACCCGGACTACCTTCAAAACCTGCATCGCAGATGTTTTTGGACGCCCTGGTGTGCGCAAACTTTGCGCAGAACAACGCCTACGAGGCCGGTCCCAACAAACTGGTGAGACATTCACCAGCTACATAGAGGACATCCTCGACCTCTGCCGGCGTGTCGACCCGTCGATGGCAAAAACTGACAAGGTGCGACATGTCGTGAAAGGCATTTCCGACGACGCCTTTGAAATACTGCTCTCCAAGAACCCTGTCACTGTCTCTGAGGTCATCGAGTTGTGTCAGAGTTTCGACGAGCTGCGACGACAGCGTCTTCTCACGCGATGCCCTGACGTCCCGGATGACACCCTCTCCAGCCTGACCACCACATCTGACCTTCAGTCGCTGCTATCGCAGATTAAGGAGTTTGTTCGTGCTGAGGTCGCTCGTCAGCTATCGCTGCATGCTATCAACAGCCGGCCAACCAGCGTCACCTCTGCCAGCAAACATTCGCCAGGTCATCCAGGAGCAAGTTTGCGCGGCTCTGCCATCTGCCCGTGACACTTCACCCTTGCCGAGCCCTGTTGCCTGTGCCGAGGTAAATGCACCTCTAAGCTATGCTGAAGTAGCGGCTCGACCACCTCTTCAGACTTTTACGTCACTTCCCTCAGACGTGCCGCTCCGACCCACTTCTCGGTTCGCTCAGCCAAGGTCCGTCCAGAGTAGTGGACAATGGCGTACACTCGACAATCGCCCAATATGCTTTGCCTGTGGGCTACCTGGCCACATAGCGCGATACTGCCGTCGGCGCGTCCCTGTCTACCGACAGAGGTACGACCAGACCTTCGAACCTGCCCTTTATGTGCCACCACGCCGTTCGTTCACAGGCTCTCAGCCACCCGACCAGATGCCACCGTACGCCGACCACCGCCCTCCTGTTAACCACCGCTTGCCATCACCTCGACGCCGCTCGCCATCGCCGATGCGTCGTCGTCCTTCATCGCCGGAGCGGGAAAACTAATTGCCGCAGTTCCAGAGGCAGGAACTGCGTCGCCAGCGAAAAGATCAAGGCATCTCACTTCACCAACGAATGTTCTGGACGTACTTGTGGACGGCGTCGCTGTACTCGCTCTTGTCGACACTGGTGCCGCAGTTTCAGTGATAAGTGCTAGACTCTGCCGCTTGCTGAAAAAGTTATGACGCCACTAGCTAGTATATCACTTCGTACAGCCAGCGCAGATCACGTCACACCGGCCGCTGCTTGTACTGCTCGCATCGCGATTGATGGCCTCATTTATGTCGTTGAATTGCTAGTGTTGGATTCCTGCTCGCATGACCTCATTTGGGCTGTGATTTTCTATCCGCTAATAAGGCCGTCATTGACTGCTCTCGCCCTGAGGTGGCATTTGAAAAGTTTGACGACGCTCCATTATATGATGCTCATGAAACCGGGGACAAACTATTTGTTGCTAAAGACGTCATCATACCACCGCACTCTTTTGCCCTTACCATGGTGTCTTGCAACTCTCTCGCCGAGTCTAGTGCCCTTTTCACGCCATCTGCTCTTCGTTCGTCGCAAGTGTTCGCCGCTACCTTATGCCCTTCTAGAACTTCATGACGGCGTCAGCAGACTACTCATCTCGAACCTGTTGTCATGTCCTGTAACACTACTTCGGGGTGAGTGCGTCGGGCGTGTTTACAGTCTCGACCCTTCTGCAATTATCGACATGCCGGCTGGTCCTTCCGCCGAACACGAAGTCGCCGGAGTGACCTGTGCCTCTTCGCCGCAGACTACTAGGCCGGACGTACTGAGCAGCTCCATCGCCGACACATTAACCGTTTCGCAACGTGCTCAGCTTCTACGACTACTGAACAAGTTCCGTTATTCCTTCGACTGCCAGCATACTCCCCTCGGCCGCACGTCAGCCGTGTGTCACCGCATCAGCACGGGTACCAATGCGCCATTGCGTCAAAAACCCTATCGCGTGTCCGCAGCCGAGCGCCAGGTTATCGATGACCAAGTAGCTGACATGCTCAAACGTGGCGTCATCCAGCCTTCGAACAGCCCCTGGGCATCTACAGTCGTTCTCGTTAAGAAGAAGGACGGGTCAATTCGCTTCTGTGTTGACTACCGTCGTTTTAACAAAATAACTCAAAAGGACCTTTACCCGTTACCGAGAATCGACGATGCCCTTGACTGCCTCCAAGGTGCGGAGTTCTTCTCTTCTATTGACTTACGGAGAGGCTACTGGCAAGTCCCTCTGGCACCTGAAGATCAGCCTAAGACGGCCTTTGTCACACCTGATGGCCTTTACGAATTCTGTGTCATGCCTTTTGGTCTTTGGAACGCACCCGCAACATTCGAGCGGATGATGGACAATCTTTTGCGTGGCCTGAAGTGGAAAACATGCCTGTGCTACTTGGATGACGTGATTATATTTTCACCGGAATTTCCAACGCATCTCCGCAGGCTAGATGAAGTGCTGCAGTGCATAACTGACGCCGGCCTTCAGCTCAACCTGAAGAAATGCCGCTTCGGCGCAAGTCAGCTCAGCATCCTCGGTCATGTGGTATCTAAAGAGGGTGTTCTTCCTGACACCGCCTAGCTTCGGGCAGTTGCAGAGTTCCCTAAACCTGCGTCTCTGAAGGATCTGTGCAGCTTTCTTGGCCTCTGCTCGTGCTTCCGCCGCTTTATTCGGAATTTCGCTATGATCACCGCCCCCTTGACTGAACTTCTACGCAGTGACTCGAAAAGTTACGCTTGGTCACCCGCCTGTGACGATGCTTTCGAAAAGTTGCGCCGTCTGTTAACTTCGCCGCCAATCTTGCGTCATTTCGACCCGACTGCTCCGACGGAGGTACACACCGATGCCAGCGGTGTTGGACTCGGCGCCGTGCTCGCGCAGCGTAAATCGGGATTCCAGGAGTACGTAGTCGCATACGCAAGCCGTACTCTCACCAAAGTGGAGAAGAACTATTCTGTGACAGAGAAGGAGTGTCTGGCAAATATATGTGCTCTAGGTAAATTTAGACCGTACCTATATGGTCGCCCTTTAAACGTAGTCACCGATAACCATGCGCTTTGTTGGTTATCCACGTTGAAGGACCCCTCCGGCCGTTTAGCTCGCTGGGCTTTGCGGTTGCAAGAGTTCGACATGCGTGTTGTCTACAGGTCTGGCCGACGTCACACTGATGCCGACGCTTTATCACGCTCACCCATGTCCGCTGAAAGCTCTGCATATTTATCTGCCGTGGACGAAATGGTTGCGTTCCCAGATAACTTTGACATGGCGTCTGAGCAACGCAAGGATGACTGGATCAGCTCTGTTCTGCGATTCCTTTCAGATCCGTCGACTTCTCCATCTTCTCGAACGTTGCGCCGTCAAGCGGCTCACTTTGAGGTCCGCGATGGCCTCCTTTATCGCAGGAATTGCAAGTCTAACGGCCGAAAGTGGCTACTGGTCATACCTCGCCATCTTCGTGCTGCAATATGTTCAGCTTTCCACGCTGACCCTCAGTGCGCACATGCGGGCATCTTCAAAACATACGCTCGGATTTCCTCCCGGTTTTATTGGCGAGGCATGTACACCTTTTTGCGCAAGTACATTCAGTCATGCCCGCAGTGCCAACGACGGAAAGCTCTGCCTCATCATACCTCTAGTCCGATCCAGCCAATTCCTTGCCCAGCCACGCCTTTTGACCGCATTGGGATCGATCTGTACAGGCCTCTTCCATTCACGGCTTCCGGAAACCGTTGGATTGTTGTCGCTGTCGACTATTTGACATGATACGCAGAAACAGCCGATTTGCCTGCGGCCACAGCACGCGACCTATCTTCTTTTCTCTTGCGGCACTTCATTCTCCGTCACGGCACACCGCGCGAACTTCTCAGCTACAGAGGACGTGTGTTCCTCTCTGAAGTCGTCAACGAACTCCTTGCCGAATGCCGTATTATTCACCGGACTGCCGCCGCCTACCATCCGCAGACGAATGTATTCACGGAAAGATTCAACCGTACCCTAGGGGATATGATATCAAAGTATGTTGCCTCAGACCACTCCGACTGGGACCTCATCCTGCCTTTTGTGACATACGCCTACAATACTGCTCCACAGGCGACTACGGGCTTTTCACCATTTTTCCTGTTATATGGCCGAGACCCTTCCACCACACTAGATACCATTCTGCCCTACCACCCCAGTTCCTCAGAGTCTACGCCCATCTCTGAATCTGCCCGCCGCGCCGAGCAATGCCGTAAGCTCGCCCAGTCGTTCACAACCATCGACCAATGGAGACAGAAATCTCGGCGTGACGATAACCACCCGTACCCTAACTTTGTTCCGGACACTCTTGTGTGGCTTTGGGTTCCCGCTGTGCCTACAGGTCTTTCCTCGAAGTTTTTTTCAAAATACCAGGGACCCTACCGCATTGTCTCGCAGACTTCACCAGTTAACTACATCGTCGAACCCGTTACGCCATCCACAGAGCAGCGCTTTCGGGGACGTGAAATTGTTCACGTACAGCGGCTGAAACCTTATTACGACCCGCTCGTACTCTGTTCACCGTGAGTCGCCAGGATGGATCCTTTTCCGAAGGGGGACGAAGTGTAGTGAAGAGGAATGCCCACTACTGCAGCGACATCGACTCGTGAGCGCGAGGCACGAGCTAAGACTACCTGGTTGCTGCTGCGACGCTGCCCGTACGTCCGGCTAGCTCTTGCTGCTTCTGTACTGACGCTGATACCGCTTTTGACCTTGCATCTACATTATAGTTCATATATTTTCTCTAAACACGAATTCAGCGAAATAGGTCGTACGTTTTCTAAGCTCGGCTTTTGGCCTGGCTTTGGGATGGTGATGATCTGCGCTGTCGCCACTCCATTGGAACGGTCTCCGCTTCCCAATGCTTGTTTTAGAATTCCGTGATAGATTCGATATGTCCTGGCCCCAGGTTTCTTATTATTGCATTGCCGATCTTGTCTGCTCTGGGTGCTGTGTTCTTGACGGCCATTCTGACTGCCGCGTACACCTCTTCTTGCGTGACGGGGCGTTCCGAGTTTTTCGTTTTTGGCACCTCGATAGGGGTCCGTGCAGGCATCAATGTTCACAGACCCAAGGTATCGTTCCCTGATCTTACCTAGTAGCTCCACATCATTACTTTGGAAGTTGTGTGGCGATTTTGTGTAGCGTCTTGTTACTTTGTGTTTTGGACTTGGCTCGATCGATCATATTTCTCAGCAGCACCCAAGTTTTGGCAGCCCCTAGCGTGCCCCTGAGCGAGTCACAGAATTTATTCCAGCTTTGCTTTGAGAGCTCTCGCGCGTATTGCTCTGCTTTGGTTGTTAGAACAGCAATTTTTCGTTTCAATTTTCTGTTGCCTTTCTGTCTCCTCCCTCTCTTGGTCATGCTTCTACGAGCTTCCCACAGCTGTAGAAGGTGAATGTCAATTTCAGGGGTAGTGTCCGTTCTTTACATTACCTTTGTTGCCCTTTCGTACGCCTCGTGAAACCCTTTACTCCATTCGGCAATCGCTTGAATCGGTTCCACTTCACAGTCTTGTCTAAAGGCATTCCAGTTTGTTATTTTCGCCTGGCCAAAGAGTAAAGTGGTCGCTTCCAAGGTTCTTTTTAGCGTTTTCCCAATATACGTCATGGGTGTTTTTAACAAATATGAGGTCTGGGCACATATCTTTGCTAACATTGTTCCCCATTCTGGTCGGCTTTGTGAAGTCCGTGACCAATTCGAGGCTTGCGTGTGCTGACAATTGAGCCCAATTTTCCCTTTGCTTGTTTCCTTTTACATTTCCCAGCTTTTGTGTTGCGCGTTGAAGTCTCCTAATACCACCAAGTTGTTTTTCTTGGTTAACTTGCTCGCTGCTTTTATTAGTGGCTCGAAATCAGGGTTCCTTTGCCTAGGTGGGCTGTAAACGTTCAGAATGAACATGCTCTTCTTACCTCTCTTGTGCGGTATTATCTCGGTTAACACGTGCTCGATGTCAGTGTCCAGTGCCAGTTGTTGGATTTCCAGTATCGCTTTGGATACCAAGGCTCGCTTTTCCCCCTGTCTGGCTCAATAATGTGTCATACCCTGTTAAGCTGTGAGAGTAACCAGTCTCCTGCAGTGCTACAATATCAGGCATGACAAGGGTCGTCTGCATACATTGCCGAAGGGTGCTTTGGTTCTTGCGGAATCCGCGGCAGTTCCACTGCCAAATTTCTTGTCTTCCTGTGTTTCCCTTCACTGGTTCTGGCAATTATACATGATTGGACTCACTGTCGCTTCCGGATGAGAACGGAGGCCTATTGTATGTTTTTTTTCTGATTTTGTCGGTGTGGCTCTAGTTTCTCCCTGAGAGCACTCTTCACCTCGGCTTAGAAATTGCTGAAGTTGCTGAGTCAGCTACGACTGCGTTTGTTCTTGTTGCAGCTGCATCTGCAGCTGCAGTTTCTGTAGCTGTTGTTCCAACGGCGGCTGGGCTGTTTGTGCGCTTTTCATGGAAGCGGTCTGGTCGACCCTCGGAGCGATCGCCGGTGACACGTGCATGTCCTTTCCTGAGTTTCCCTTCCCTGCTGTGGCGCGCATTTCACCCTGGCCGCCCGTGTATATAGATATCTCTGTCTTTGATAATTTTCATTAAATTATCTACCTTGAGGGCGAATTCGTTGCATTTGGCGCGTGTAACTTCGAGCTCCCACCTGATACTTGTGCATTCGTTACATTTGTATATGGCTTGTGCTGTGTGTGTGTTCGCCGCAGCTTTGGTATTTGCAGCTCTTTCTGCCCAGCCCACCTTTTTGGTTTTCTTGTTCTTTTTTTTCTTGGTTTAGGTTTGGGTTCCTTTACTCCTGCTGCTTCATTGTGTCGACGTCAAACGGGCTGGCTGCGGCTCGCGGGAGTGTCCCCCTCGGAGCTGAACCATCGCCGCTTGTCTTTCCCATCACTGCCGTCCTTGCGGCTACGCTGGGTATTCCTCCCACCGTCTTTTACTTGATTGTGATTGGGTGGGCGTCTTGCCTTTTTCAGGCGGTCTTTGCACTCGCGAGCACCAGTGAGATGCGCTTCACCATATAGCATGCCCCGTTTCAGGGTTGCCCCGTTTCAAGTATGCCCCGTTTCAGGGTTTCACAGTCCGCACTGTCGGCACACACGCAGTTCTGGTGTAGGGCAAACGTCCGAACAGTGACCCAGTTTGAGGCAAATGTAGCAGACCTGCCTTGTGGGTCGGCAGAGGTGACAAAGGTCCTTACCTCCATAGTAGTTCACGAACCTCGGTACCACCTTCCCATCGAAAGTGATCACCGCTGTCTTGGATTTTCCTAGCATTCTGGCTTGTACCCTTTGCGCGCGGACTCGAAGATCCGCCATTAGCTCCTCAGGTGGTGTACCCGCGTTGATGCCATGAACGTCTCCACGAACGAACCCGTCAAGAGTCGCTACGTATGCTTTGATCTAGAATGACTTGCTGTCAAGGGTCAGCTTAGTGATCCTTTGTATGAGATTAGCAGCTTCCTCCTGGGATGTGCTAGTACTGATGATGTTCGAGCTTTTTCGAAGCCTTACAAGAAGGTCTTCATCCTTGCATGCTTCGCTGTTTCCACACGCAGCGGCGACGGCTCACACCACTTTATGGTTAGTGAAATCCCACACGATCAGTCCTTGCTTTGGCCTGATGATCACTTTGATGATGTTGTTCTTCGGAAGCGGAGGCAATTTTCGACCGAAGGACCACTTAGTTTCCTCTTTACTTTTTAGTGCTTCCTTCCTACGTTGGAAGTGACGTCGTGTTGATTGTTTCACTGTTCTGCGGAAATTTCCGCAGTCCCCGTCGCTGTGGTTACATTTCCTCGATTCAGCTTCTTGCGATTTCGCTTGCTCAGGGCAAGCTCCCAGTTTGAGTTCGGCTCATCATGCTTCCTTGATCGGTCGGTAGTCCCACGGCCTGTATTTTCTGCATGTTCGTGCGAATCCATTTCAGAAGTGTCACTAGTAGTGGGCGAACTGAGTTGACAGTCACTTAGTCCAGCCGAAAGACTTCCATATTGTTCCATATTGTTTCGTTTCCTTTGCCAACATAACCTCGTCTAGGCTCAGCACCCCTGTTTATTCGCTATAGGCACCCGACAGTGGACCAGAGGGCGCAACGAAGCACTTTGGGCCGCCTTAGCATTGTTGGTACCGATTGCCAGGGATACTAAGAAAATGGAACGCTCGCTGAACACAGTGGCACGCTGAAGTGTCAGTGCCCTTTTTGGCACATTTTCAAAGAACGCTTCCTGGACGCTTTCATTAGAACCCCTTGCTCACAACTAAAAAAATTATATGCACGTGAAAGTTCGGTTTTGCGGCGTCTACTCACTAGGCTACGCATTGGAAGACTCGGTTTTGCTGTGCCTACTTGCTAGGCTTTGTGTTCTGGCGCTACCATCAGATCTTATAAACTGCATTGCCGGGTGCCTATTGTGGGATCCATAGCGTGCTAGGCTTAGCTCGGCCGCCCCCACCAAAACATTTCAAAGGCTAATAATTGCCGGATAATAGCACTCAGTCTTGAGGATTATATCCCCAGATGCCGCTCGTTGACGTCTCTTCCTTCACGCCAACCTAGTAGTGCAGCGATGATTTCGTCCAGGTAAAATGGTCTTTACTGGTGGAGACCAAGTGAAGCACCCCCACCCCACTCTAAGACTTCTGGTTCAGAAACAGGTGAAGCAAACAGGTGCGCCATCACAAAGAGGAAGCAAGCGATTGGAGTGTAGAAGGGTCCTAGTGGTGTGGGGGACTTTAACGTGCCCAGGGTTAGGGATGGCGACTTCAAGACAGTGAACGTAGATGGCAGAGTGAGGTTGGAGGCCCAGTCACGGAAGAGCATCGTGAATGCACTGGCCAAAGCTCAGGAGGTGGTAGAGGACAGCACGGAGGGCGAAAATGTCGTCATTATTCATGCTTCTCTCAATGATGTGCTTAAGGGCAAGGATCAGAACCTTCAGAGACAGAGGATAACATGTGTAAGCTCCAAGACACCTCTGGAAGTGTGCATGGCACCATATGCACAGTCCCGTAGATCTGGGGGCAGTCTCGTGGGATTGAAAGGAGGGTAGTAGAGGCCATCTGTGTGATCAAGGGTATAAGCTGGCAACTCAGATACAGCGTAATGGAAGTAAACCAAGACGTGTCCGGCCCGGCGCCTGCCTTTTTGCACAGGATGACATTCATTACTGTGGTGCGATGGGCAGGAGGGTTGGTAATATGATGTGTCGTCAAGCCACAGCTTTTTTAGAGGGACCCAAAGACCTCAGGACAACAGTGTAGCCAAAGACGCTTCTACAAGGGCACAAATATTCAAGCAACGCGGGGTCCGCGGGAGAAGAAACCGACGTAAGCACAAGAACCGAGCTAAGTCAGACATAGGCTATATTAACATGCAGGGTGGCAGGAATAGGTTAAAGGGGAAAGAGCTAGATGAGCAGTTAACGCAGGAGGAGCTGATGGTACTATATGGGGTTGTGGAGAAACACCTTCGGGACATGGATCAATCACCTTGCAATACGGACTACGTATGGGAATATTGCAATAGAACATAAGGCAGCAAAAAGGGGGGTGGAATTGGTGCATTTATACATAAAAGTATGGGTTAGAAAAGAGTGAAGCAGGGACGCTTGCAACATTTATGGTTAAGAGGGAAAGTAGCTGGGCACATGACACTCCTTGGTTTGGTGTACTTTTGGGCGGGAGAAAAGGCCAGAGAGTAAAACCAGGTAATGGTGGAGTGTATACTAAAGGAAATTGAGGAGTTAGGAGTAGAGTGCGAGATAATTATACAAGAAGATATGAATGCACACATAGAAGATATAGAAGGGTATACCGACCCGACAGGCAAAATGATGGATATATGTAAAAGGCATGATTTGATCATTTGCAACAGTACTGAGAAGTGTGAAGGGCAAATAACATGGGAAGTAGGAAGGCTGCAGACTGACGATAGGTTATGCACTGACGTCACATAGGATGTATGTTGGCTCAGGAGATCGTACATAGATGAATCTGGCTCCAGAAGTCTGGGTAGTGATCACAAACGTATCAAGCTAAGATTTGGAGGAGTGGTGAACCTGGGAAGGAGACAAGATGAGCAACTGCAGGAAAATTTCTATTCAGAAAGGCAAATAGAAATAGCCACTAAACAAATTGAGAAAGTAATCACAGAGGGTAATTAAACAATGTGGACATACAAGAATCTGATTAGACTATTTGAGCTAGAGCTTCCTAAGACACGTGACAAGTCACCCCAGAAAAGCAGACACAAGCCCAAGAGTTGGTGGGATGAGGAAGTTAGGACAGCCATAGCAAAACGTCAGGAAGCCTCTAGGGAACAGAGACTTGCTAAGCAGTGGGGTGAACCGACAGATGATGTTGAAAGAAAATGGGACACCTTTCTAAGCTGTAGAAGGGAGTCATCCCTTCTGATCGATGAAAAGATTAGAAGAAAGGGGGTGAATAGCTGGTGGAAATACATAAAAAGGATAGATAGGCAGCTGGAAAATTTCAGAAACATCTAAACTCCTTAAGAAATGAAACAAGTCTGGAGCAGAGGTTTATAACTACAGCTCAAGGTGCTAGGCTAGAAGGTGACAAAGCTATTGAATATATAAGAACAAGGGTGACAGTAAAATTTTAACAAAGAAGTGCCTTATGCAGCACAATAGACAAGGATGGATCAAGTGGCGCAATGGCTTCGTTTTCACAACGAGAGTGGGTAAGGGCTGAGAAGAGGGTTCCAAGTAGTACATTAACAGGCCCAGATGGCATTGCAATTATGCTGATAAAAACATTAGGTCCGAAGTCTAAACAGATTTTGAGTGAGGCAGTCAGCAGAACAATAATCGTTGGTGAAGTCCCCGATGGATGCAAACTTAGCAAGATGACCATAATTTATAAAGAAAAGGGGGACAAAGCTGACATAAACAACTACCGTGATATAACAGCATCAGTGGTCTACAGGCGGGCGATGCAGATTATAAAGGAAAGAATGCAGGCATAGATAGAGGATGAGGGGGTGCTGGGTGAACTGCAGAATGGATTTCGTAAACACAGGAGGTCTGAAGACAGTCTGTCCTCACTGATGCAGTGCAAAAAAATAGCAAAAAAGGAACACAGGCCCCTGTGGCTAGCATTTTTGGATATCAAGGGAGCATACGATAGCGTGGTTCAAGAGAACTTGTGGGGAATACTAGACACACTAGGTGTGGAAGATGAGTCACTAATGTTTTAAAAAATATCTATAAAGGTAACAAGACAGTTATGAAGTGATACAAACAGGTATCCAAGCCTACAGAACTAAAATGGGGGCTTAGGCAGGGGTGTCCTCTGTCACCCTTGTTATTCATGATGTACCTACAAGGATTAGAGGCCAATTTAGAGGGAAGTGGACTGGGCTTCAACTTCTCTTTCGTCAAACAAGGAAAACTCATTGGACAGGCACTACCAGCATTGATGTACGCAGATAATATTGTGCTAATGACCGACAACAAGGAAGATTTTCAGATTGATGGACTTCTGCGTTAATGAGGGAGAGAGGTTATACTTCAGATTCAGTAAGGAAAAATCAGCAGTCATAATTTTTATTGATAATCAAGGTTGTGAGCTTAGGATACAGAAGGTCACGCTCGAGATTATAGATAAGTGCAAATATCTGGGCGTTTGGATAGGCAATGGGGCCGAGTAGTGGACGAGAAGGTGAACGAAACGAAGAGAGATATGTGGAGAATTGGCCCGAATAAGTACGCACTAGAGATCTATCGAACTTTTAACCATGAAATTGCCAAGGAAAGGATCTATGATATTACTCCGGGCAGTTCTCTACTGTTTGAAGTCAGGACGGTAGCATTGCTGACCAAGACATATCGGGCCAAATACGGAGGCGTAGACACAGTATGCAGTGCGTGTGGACAGGAGGAAGAAACTACCGAACACTTGATAATGTTCTGTAAAAGTCTTCACCCTATAGTTCAGGTTGATGGCGCAGAGTTTTCTAGCGGCCCTGGTGTTTAGGGACAAGGAGGGCAAATAGACTTTAAGCGGATAGAATTAACTAGAAGAAGGTTATCTGCTTGGTGGCTGTCACAGAACGAGCGCTAAAAATGAGCGCGCCGCCAAATTCTTGCGACAACGGGCGGGAGAAACGCCGCGAGGTCAAAAGAAAAAAAAAGGAAACAAACATCCAAGGCTCCCCGGGCGCGCGCTCTCCCCGCAGAAGCGTGGCTTCGCAGACGAACCTCCTCACCCCACATCGGCGGCCCAGCAAGCCCGCGATTTTTCTAGAACGAAGGGGGCGGGGCCACGCCGAGTTGAGTCATGCGACGCGGAGGGACTTCCAACCGTCTCGCCCTCTTCCCAGCCTTCGCTGCGTATCGCGCCGACGAAATGACGAGAAACATCTGGAATGTCGCGCGCAAGGTATTTAACCGAGCAGCCGAGATGAGAGATCAGGAGGAGACGGAAGTGAGCGCCAGAGCACGTAGGGATTCCGCCCTGTAGTCGGCGAAGGTTTCGGTCCGTAGGGACGAAGCCGGAGATGAAGAGGATTTCCACCTGAGGGGTGACGACTCGAGCTACAGGCAAGAGTGTGTGTTTACCGCTATCGAGCGAAGACGCGTGGCAACAGCTGCGTGTGTGAAGCCGACGTGTTCCGGCGAAGAAGTGCAAGTTTGAAGAGTGGCCAATTGAAGACGGGAGGTTTCCTGGAAGAGAAACTTAGGCGAGGTTTCCTGGAAGAGAAACTTCGAGGGCTGCGGAACGACAACAACGCTGGACTTTGAGTGAGTGATTCTCGGAAGAGTATCATCTAGACTCTGGTTCCAAGAACTTTGGACTGAATAGGTTTTCTATCTCTTTAGTCTTTAAGTGTCTTGGTTGTTCAATGCATGCGACTGCATTGTAGTGCGTATTGTTGTCCGTGTCCGTTGTTTCAAGTGTGGCTGATTGTATTGTGTAGTACGTTGATTGATTGGTTTGATTGGTGACATATTGTATGCAACTATTGTGGAGTGTGCATTTCTGTGTATTGTTTTCGATCTGCCATTATTGAGAATATAATTTGTTTGTTTATCAACTCTCGGCTCTGACTTGTTCTTTGGGCCACAGCCGGCGTCCGCTGGCGCGCCAAAAAGGACCACTTCTAAATTGTCCACGCTTTCGTGGTGCGGTTCGGGGGGCCGATACTTCGGCTCTTGGAATTAGCCCGGCGATTGCCTCCCTAATTAACGGGACGTGTGTGACAGTGGCTAAAGTCAAGGCATGAGTGAAAATTAAACCCTTCAGGGCAAAGTACGACTCCTCAACCTCACTATTTGAAGAAAAAATAAATCTAATTTTTGTTTCACTAAATATTACGGCTTGGTGGCTTTATTCACCACCCGATTTGAAGGGTACAGCCATATACATCCGTCCGTCCGTCCTTCCGTCCGTCCATCCATCCATCCATCTGTAGCAAGAGAGGAAGACGGGACGGCGGCCAACGTGGTCGTGTCGTTCTCTCGCCACTTTATTATCCAAGTTGATTTGGTTAAGCGGAGCGGCGGCAGCTGCCGCGTCCAAACCACCAGGCCAAAAGCTCGTTCTCCACAGCTCGCGCCTCGAACTGTCGCATGAGCTGCACGAGTGGCGCAGCGCGGTGGCTAGAAAAATGACGATGATGATGAATGGCGATGATGATGACGCTACAGATTACTCCCCTTCGCAGAAATGAAGCTGGGATGAAATTAATGAGAGCGTATATACAAGCGAGTTAGGTTCGCAAAACAAAACGTGGTCCGTGAGCAGTCCAGGTTGTCAACTGGAAGGGACAATCGGCAACCAGTGGTTCTCTGGCGGGCGACACTGGGAATGGCGCAGCGGACGAGCATGGCTACGCAGGCACGCTGTTGGAAGGAGCGGGCGAGGGTCGTGATGAAGGGACACTTTTGTCGATAGCGAGTACCAACGACAAGGTGAAAAATGGTCAAGGGCCCAGAACACACACGGGCCGTTTCGGTGCGGTCGATTGTCGCGCACAATCGGACACTGATGCTTAAAAGATGGACTGTAGCATGAGCGTAGTACAAACAGCCCAGAGGGTCTAGTGTTACTTCCTTGTTGGAGCTGGTGGAAACGTCGACAGGGAGTGCGGTCAACCCCGGTATGTGTTTACCGTGCTGGTACCGTCGCTTGCGGTGGCACATTACCGGCTGCGGTGGCCACCTGGTTGGCCGAGTAGTGTGCAGATAAGTTGGAAACGGTGCGCTTTGGACCGATGAAGTGCAACATGGTTTACAGTGATAACGAGCCGGCTCAGAGAGCACTAATAGATTGCTTTTTCTGACCTTTGACGACGTGTAACGCGTAGGCGTACGCCGATGAGTCGTCGCGTTGTTCGAGCTAGAACCGACGTTAGGTGATGCGAGATTGAGCGGCGGGTATGTGGCGTCACAGTTGTCATGGGCCGTCGACGGCGTTTAAATGCTCAAGCACGTGTACGTAGTGGTAGGCGGATGGTTTAACTGCGAATCTGTTGGGGCATGCACAGTGTGCTCCACCTGTGGTGAGCCAGGCGTGCGGCCCTCGGAATTTCCTGACATCGTCACAGCATCATGCACGTTCAGCCGTGCATGCTCAGGGGCTTGAACTTCTGTAGGATACATCGAGTATGATGTTAGTAGGTGCTGGCAGTCCACGAGGTTTTGAGCAGCAGGTATCGGTGTGCAGGGGAAACTGATGGCGTGCAGTGTCACAGCGGGCTCTGGGTCCATAGTGTGAGTGGTGTTGCGGGCCTCCACAGGTGCCGGGACAGGCGGGGAGTCTGCAGGAAAGTCAGCTGGCCCAGCTGAGGTCGTCGAATCGCCCGGGACAGACAGTTCAGCCGACCAAGTCTCTGCAGCGAATGCGACGGTGCATGGGGCAGCGGCCGGTGTCGAATCTATGTGGCCAGTTGCCGGCAGGGGAATGGTCTGGACTGACTGTGGGGCGAGAGGCGTCCTGGAAGGTGATGAGCCAGCTGCAGTTGTGTCATTTTTGGGAGGAAGAGCATGTTTAAGGCCATAAAACTTGAGCATGGCATCTCGCAAGTGATCGTACAGCCGAGGGCTCCAGGAGAAGTATGTGAGGTGGTGTTTGAGGTCATGTGGAAGATGGTATTCCAATACCTCGTACATGAGCTCTTGGATCCAGATGCCGTTGTAATACAAGGCCACCGCAGACTCCTCGAACCACGACTCTAGGCGAGAGGTCCGGAACGGGGGCAGTGGCGGGTCGAATTGAGGCTGACAGGCTTGTGCTGACTGGAGCATGGCCGCGTAGCTCGGTGGCAGTAGTGCAGCGCCGGTCGCTTGTTCGTGTGTCCGTGGTCACCAATGTAGCGTGAGAGGAAGACGGGACCACGGCCAACGTGGTCGTGTCGTTCTCTCGCCATTTTATTATCCAGGGCGATTGCCAAAGCGGAGCGGCGGCGACTGCCACGTCCAAACCGCCAGGCACTTGAGCTCGATCTCCACAGCTCGTGCCTCGAGCTGTTGCATCAGCTTCACGAGAGGCGCAGCGCGGTGGCTAGAAAAATGAGGAGGATGATGACGCTACACCATCCATCCATCCATCCGTCCATCCGTCCGTCCGTCCGTCCATCCATCCATCCATCCATCCATCCATCCATCCATCCGTCCATCCGTCCGTCCGTCCATCCGTCCATCCATCCATCCATCCATCCATCCATCCATCCATCCATCCCTCCGTCCGTCCGTCCATCCGTCCATCCATCCATCCATCTGTCACAGAACGAGCGCTAAAAATGGGCGCGCCGCCAAATTCTTGTGGTAACGCGCGGAAGAGACGCCGGGAGGTAAAAAGAAAAAAAAGATAACAAACATCCAAGGCTCCCCGGGCGCGCGCTCTCCCCTTGGAAGCGTGGCTTTGCCGACGAACCTCCTCACCCCACATCGGCGGCGGAGATAGCCCGCGATATTTCTAGAACGAAGGAGGCGTGGCCACGCCGAGTTGAGTCATCCGACGCGGAGGGCAGTCGAACCGTCTCGCGCCTCTCCCCAGGCTTCGCTGCGCATCGCGCCGACGAAATGAGGAGAACTTTCTGGAAGGTGGCGCGGAAGGTATTTAATTGAGCAGCCGAGACGAGAAAGCAGGAGGAGACGGAAGTGAGCGCCAGAGCGCGTAGGGATTCCGCCGTGTAGTCGGCGAAGGTTTTGGTCCGTAGGGACGAAGCCGGAGATGAACAGGATTTCCACCTGCGGGGTGAAGGCTCGAGCTACAGGCAAGAGCGTGTGTTTACCGCTATCGAGCGAAGACGCGTGGCAACAGCTACGGGTGTGAAGCCGACGTGTTCCGGCGAAGAAGTTGAAGTTTGAAGAGTGGCCAATTGAAGACGGGAGGTTTCCTGGAAGAGAAACTTCGAGGGCTGCGGAACGACAACGACGCTGGACTTTGAGTGAGTGATTCTCGGAAGAGTATCATCCAGACTTTTGTTCCAAGAACTTTGGACTGGATAGGTCTCTATCTCTTTAGTCTTTAAGTGTCTTGGTTGTTCAATGCATGCGACAGCATTGTAGAGCGGATCGTTCGTTGTCTGTGTCCGTTGTTTTGAGTGTGGCTGATTATACTGTGAAGTACGTTGTCTGATTGTTGACGTATTGTATGCAACTATTGTGGAGTGTGCATTTTTGTGTATTGTTTTCTGATCTGCCATTATTGAGAATATAATTTTGTTTGTTTATCAACTCTCGGCTCTGACTTGTCCTTTGGGCCACAGACGGCGTCTGCTGGCGCACCAATAAGGACCACTTCTAAATTGTCCACGCTTTCGTGGTGCGGTTCGGGGGGCCGATACTTCGGCTCTTGGAATTAGCCCGGTGATCGCCTCCCTAATTAACGGGACCTGTGTGACAATTAATCTGGCGTCCGCGACAGGACCTTTTGGTGCACAATGTGTCCAAAGTAGTGAGAAAGAGCCTCGAGTTGGTGATACTGCTATCGGAACGATTTTGTGTGTTGCTCAGTGTTCTCGTTAACGAGTGCAGGAGATTGCTCCGATAGACTGATTTAGGCAGATACTTTTTGCACGCGGCAAGGTTTTAATTGCGAGTTGCGAGACACAATGGATCTCGAAAAGTTAGTTGCGCTGGTGAGAAGATGGGTCTTTCCGGCGCCGAACTACGGAAGTGGGTCACCCAGAGGGAAAAAGAAGAAAAAGAGAGGGTCAAAGAGGAAAAGGCAGCTGAGCTGGAAAGGGAAAAGCTGGCGGTCGAAAGAGCCAAAGCAGAAAGAGAAGCAAAACGAGCGACAGCTGAAGGAAGAAAGAGAGCAGCAATTGAAGTTGGAGCTGGAGAGAGAGAAGTTGGCAGCCGAAAGGGCGAGAGAAGAAAGAGAAGCGAGGGAGCGACAGCTGAAAGAAGAAAGAGAAGCGGAGATGGCTGAAAGGGAACGGCAGCGACAGCACGAAATTGAACTCGAGCTGCTCCATTCGCAACAGCGAAGCGAAACTCCCGTCCAAGCTAGAGTCGAAAGTAGCGAACGGGAAGATCATGGCTTCCGCTTGAACCCAAGCAAGCTGCTCGTCGCGTTTGATGAAAGGAAGGACGACCTTGACGCGTACCTTCACAGATTTGAGACGATTGCACGGAGCCAGAATTGGCCGGAACATCAATGGGCAACTGCTTTAAGTACCTGCTTGAGTGGTGAAGCGCTCAGTGTGTACGGTAGGCTGACGCCGACCGATGCAGCCAACTATACAAAGGTGAAAGCTGCTTTGCTGAAGCGATTTAGGTTTACTGTAGAAGGTTTCCGGGACAGATTTCGGACAGGAAAGCCAGCTGATGGTGAGACGGCTACGCAGTATGCCGCCCGACTTTGCCATTATTTCGACAGATGGATTGAACTTTCAGGGACAGTGCAGGAGTACGATGAACTTCGAGAGCTCCTAATTAGAGAACAATTTCTTACTAGTTGCCACCCAAGCCTGTCGCTGTACTTGAAAGAGAGGAAGGCTGAATCACTCGAAGGAATGCTTGAATTGGCTGATCAATTCTTGGAAGCGCAAGGTGGAACTAATTTGGCCAAGGTCAAGAAGGAGTGTCCCGATGATTCGAAGAAATTGGCCCCCGAAGAAAAGAAGCGTGCACCAGAGAGCATTCCACGATGTTTTCTGTGCAACCGAGTGGGTCATCGCGCAAAAAACTGTCGAACGATCTTCACGAGTCCTACGGCAGTAAAATGTTTCAAGTGTGGACAGACTGGGCACAAAGCAGATGCATGTCGAAAGCGGAGCGAGTCAAACTCACCAGGTATCCTGTGTGCAAGCGGCACCAAAATCCGGTGATAATGCCGTCTTCGACGGGATTCGTAGAGTTGAAAATGGGGAGAAAATTCCTATTGTGGGTGCCGTAATGTCAAAACAGCCAACCGGTGTCACGAAGGGAATGCCAGCGCTGCCTGGAAAAGTTGCGGGCAAAAAGGTTACGGTGTTAAGAGATACCGGTAGTTCCACTGTTATTGTGCGGAGAAATTCGGTACGGGAAAGTGCGTTAACAGGCAAAACGAAACCGGTTTGCTTAATTGACCGTACAGTTCGGATGCTTCCCGAAGCAGAGATTCAGGTGGAAACCCCGTACTTCAGCGAGAAGGTTACCGCTCTATGTATGACGACCCCCCTTTACGACCTTGTCATCGGAAACATCGACGGGGCGCGAGGACCGAATGATCCGGAATGTTCGGGAGAAGACCCTAAGATAGAGCCCTCGCCAACCCAGCGACCGCGAGATACAGTGGAGGAGCAGCCCGTGACGGATCTCACTAGAGCCCAAGGTGAAGCCGCGGCCCAAGAGACAGCGAATGAGAAGATGATCGTGTTGAATGAGTTCACGGGCCGGGCAGCTGTACGTACGTCGGCACGACCCCAACCGACCGAGAGTGTAAAAATGACGGAGTCGGCCAGCCAGGCCCAATGCCGTGACATGAACAAGCGGGTGACAGGATGGGTTGAGCGTTATCACCCGTTAACAGTGTCAGAAGTGATAACGATGGCTGAGACG
Organism: Rhipicephalus annulatus; assembly: GCA_013436015.1. Lineage (NCBI taxonomy): Eukaryota > Metazoa > Arthropoda > Arachnida > Ixodida > Ixodidae > Rhipicephalus > Rhipicephalus annulatus. The sequence goes on along the minus strand of WOVY01014709.1, from coordinate 178,258 downwards.
CCGCCTCAGACCACGTCGTTGGAAAAGGCTCGCCGAAAAAGAACGAGGAAACACAAGAAGAGATCGAGCGAGCACCGCAAAAAGGGGCGCAAACGCCGCTTCGGAATGCATAGGATAAGATGCTGAAGTCGAATCAGAACGTGCTTGGCAGTGTTGAGTGCAATATGTTGTGTTAATGTTGTGTTATCCTGTGTCACAAGTGTCGAAGTGTTTGTGCTGTGATGTATAGTGTGGTATAATTGTTGTAAAGACAGAACCTTGTACGTTTGTATTGCTTGGAATGTGTGATGAAGCGTTGTACTCATGTACCTGCGGTTATATTTCACGTGTGTGAGATTGCATTGTAATGTCCAATTGTATTGAGTATATATTGTGAATGTGAAGTGTCATGAGCGACGGATGGTGTTACAGTCTGTGAGAGTGTGTGGTGACTGTTCGCGCTCGTTTGTGTGGTTTTGAATATTATGAGATAATATTCTTAAAGTGGGGGGCAGTGTCACAGAACGAGCGCTAAAAATGGGCGCGCCGCCAAATTCTTGCGGTAACGCGCGGAAGAGACGCCGGGAGGTAAAAAGAAAAAAAAAAGAAAAGAAACATCCAAGGCTCCCCGGGCGCGCGCTCTCCCCTTGGAAGCGTGGCTTTGCCGACGAACCTCCTCACCCCACATCGGCGGCCGAGATAGCCCGCGATATTTCTAGAACGAAGGAGGCGTGGCCACGCCGAGTTGAGTCATCCGACGCGGAGGGCAGTCGAACCGTCTCGCGCCTCTCCCCAGGCTTCGCTGCGCATCGCGCCGACGAAATGAGGAGAACTTTCTGGAAGGTGGCGCGGAAGGTATTTAATCGAGCAGCCGAGACGAGAAAGCAGGAGGAGACGGAAGTGAGTGCCAGAGCGCGTAGGGATTCCGCCGTGTAGTCAGGCGAAGGTTTTGGTCCGTAGGGACGAAGCCGGAGATGAAGAGGATTTCCACCTGATGGGTGAAGGCTCGAGCTACAGGCAAGAGCGTGTGTTTACCGCTATCGAGCGAAGACGCGTGGCAACAGCTACGGGTGTGAAGCCGACGTGTTCCGGCGAAGAAGTTGAAGTATGAAGAGTGGCCAATTGAAGACGGGAGGTTTCCTGGAAGAGAAACTTCGAGGGCTGCGGAACGACAACAACGCTGGACTTTGAGTGAGTGATTCTCGGAAGAGTATCATCCAGACTTTTGTTCCAAGAACTTTGGACTGGATAGGTTTCTATCTCTTTAGTCTTTAAGTGTCTTGGTTGTTCAATGCATGCGACAGCATTGTAGACCGGATCGTTCGTTGTCTGTGTCCGTTGTTTTGAGTGTGGCTGATTGTACTGTGTAATACGTTGTCTGATTGGTGACGCATTGTATGCGACTATTGTGGAGTGTGCATTTTTGTGTATTGTTTTCTGATCTGCCATTATTGAGAATATAATTTTGTTTGTTTATCAACTCTCGGCTCTGACTTGTCCTTTGGGCCACAGCCGGCGTCTGCTGGCGCACCAATAAGGACCACTTCTAAATTGTCCACGCTTTCGTGGTGCGGTTCGGGGGGCCGATACTTCGGCTCTTGGAATTAGCCCGGCGATCGCCTCCCTAATTAACGGGACCTGTGTGACACCATCCATCCATCCATCCACCCAGCAACAGTGCTGGAATGTAATAGGCAGAGACTGCAGCGCCGCGCGGCGCACGAGCCACCTTCACACAGAAATGGCTGCTGCGCAGCATGGAAGTGACGTCACGTACATTTCCGGTTAGGCGCTTTGTTTGAATAGTCGGAGCATTTAGCGGCACGTCTAAACGTAACGATAGAAGCAAATAAAGGTTACGTCCAAACGTAAATGTAAAAAGAAATTAGCTATAGATGGATAGATATGTGGGGTTTAGTGTCCCAAAACCACTATAGATTATGAGAGACGCTGTAGTGGAGGGCTCCGGAAATATCGACCATCTGCGGTTCCTTAACGTGCACACAAATCTGAGCACACGAGACTTTATCCCCTACACCACCGCGGCGGGGTATTTGCTGTGGCCCTCAAAAGGAGTAAATTGATATGTACACTTTTTTGCCACATGCCAATTTTAATGGTTTCTGATGATATAATATTTTTGATAGTTCTTCGAGATTTGTATCACCCGGTTTCACTGCATATGAAAATGTGAATAAACCGAACATTTTGATGGTTCAGCGTATGCTTCAGTACCATATTATGAGTATACTTTTCATCGAGAATTAAACGCCAGGCTTACGCGGAAGGCGCAGCACAGTCGCAGCGAAAGCTAGAAGAATGGCCCGTCAGAACCTACAAGCACACTTTCTACTACTACAAGCACACTGTCTTGATAACGACTAAGACTTTAATAATAAAATTTCTTAGGTAGTAGGCGGGCATTCGCTATGCTATTTTTCGCCATTCTTCTGAGAAGCCTGGTATCCGCTAAACACTTGCAAGAAATTTTGTGCCGAATTTTGTGCAAATTGTTCATGCAGTGGCTGACGATGATAAGAAATTATGGCTGAAGTGGGTATGCACCACAGTTAATAGGGGAAGAAGAATAAGCTTTTGCTATGGGTTGGAGCGGTGGACGGCCCCCTCGTTACGTTATTTGCATTGTGTGACGACTGGTTGTTCTTTCACTGTTTTGAAACGCTTTATCCACAGCTGAGAAATCGGTGCACACTTTCTGAGAGCAAAGTAGAAGAGGGATATCAAGAGAGTGTGTGCCCGTCCATGGTGATGCTCCGTTCTGTTTACTCGTCATGGCCCAATCTCACCTGAAACAGCGCCACTATTAAATCAACTTGAGTACTTCAATCTTGTTCATTAACTTATATTGCGAATACAAAATGATGATGTTTATAACTGCACATACAAACACGGCAGATATCAGCAATTCCAACATTTTTGAACTCATTTACTACAACAGCTGAATCTTCCGAAAGTGAGGACATGATCACAATAGCCCCACTGATAGCTTCTAACAATTCTGGTGTGTCCGTTCTTCCTATTTTTGATGACGATGACACTGTGTGAAACACAGGCATTTAAAAAAAAGATCTGCCTAGTTAAAGGTCATGGGGTAGTGGGAAAAGCTTTATTCAGAACTCATTCTTATGATGCAATCGTAATGAAACCAGAAATTGCAGATTATCCGAGTCAATTTACAGGTGGCCTATTGACCTACCACTCGTTGGACAGTCCCCAACTTGAGGAATTTAACGGGAGCCTACCGGGTGGAGTGTGTACTGTTCCAAGAACTGAAACCACCCTCAAAGGGCCAGTCAACAGGCTTCCGACTCTTCTTTTTTATGCCCCCCCAAAGAAGCTCGGCACTTTGTAGGGTAGACAGCGGCAATTATGTTTTCCGACTATTACAGTGCCGTGCAGGGCCTCCACTTCAAAAATAATTCCCATGGTCCTTTAATACGCCTGACCAATCCTCCTTTGACACGCAGTGACGGAAAGTCGCCGATCTGCAATTTCAGGTAGCACACAGCTCATCGATTGGTCTAAACCAGTCACGATGACAGGCTACGCGCCTTCCCCTTCCTGTGAGGGAGAAGTGCGGTGAGACCACGAAAAAAAATTTAAGCCAGCTCAAATTGACATTTGAACCCCTGTAACTTCCTAATGGCGAATTCCACTGGGAGAGCAGGAGCACTCAAAAGCCCGCTGTAAGTGCTCTCTTCAGAGCCGGCGTGTTTCAGTGGCCAAACAGGTGCAGGAGCACTGTCATCCATTAGTAGAGGGAGAGAACTTTTGCTGTGCCGAGAGCAGTTTGTAGTACTCTCACCTGAAAAGTGGAGTAGGCGCAGTAGGACGAGTCACGTGGCCTCTGAACAAAACTGTCTCCCAACTTTTCTTCAGCCAACGAGTGCGACGGCAATCGCAGTAACAAGGTGCAGTTTGAAACCACTGTCCCGCTGTTTTTTACTGGGGGCGACGATGACAGCTGGACATCCATCAATGCGTGGTTGCACAAAAATACCATGTATTAGGCTAATGAAGAAGTGACTGACCGACTTCTGGTGTACTTTGCTGCTGCCCCACAGAGAATACGCCGGAGCTTGGAATGTTTCGATCACACGGTCTCCCCACTCATCCCCCGTTCACCTGCTCTCCACGAGCGTGCCCCGCATTCCAGTGGCAAATGGAGTGACCCTGCTCTCGGTGCTCTGTCTCCCACTCCCGATTGTCCTGCCCCTCTACTCTTGTTCCCTCAATGGAATTCGCCATTAATATAGCACGCACTTGCAAAGTTCTTGCGGCAGCGTGTTCACAAAGCTTAAGTGCACATATTTTGCTTTATAACAATTTTTCCACATCGGGGTTGTTTATTGGCCCTTTAAAAAATTTTTGCTACTGTACATATGTTGGCTCCCTAAATTATTTGAAAATGTACTGCATTAGCGTCAAAAACAATATGAACTCAGACCCTACAGCCACATTAAATTGTGCCACAGTTCAGTGGTTAGTCAGCGCCCTGACCCATCGAACAGTTTTATTTTTTCAGACAGTGCCAATAGTGAAGCCAGGGATGGCAAGGTGCCCATCTAATTAACGGCTGCAGTATGTTGCCACTGGTGCCAATGGTAAATGTCAGCATAGGATAATGAATAGACAGACATGCAAAGCTACTCAATTTTTGAGCACTTAACTGCCGTCTCGTCTCGAGAATTCTGTAATGAGCGATTACAATTCGATATGGTCCCTGCCACGCATGCAAGGTATCCACACTGTTTCCCTGACAATGCAATGTGGTAGCTTGAGTGCCAGGATGGGTTTTATTTTAATAATAAAATTCAATTGATGACATTTTATGCTGTTAGTAACTGTATAAGTAGTAAAAAAATACAGCCATGCGATGTGGTTTACGAAGTTGAACTGCTTCTCTCCAAATCTGCACTACCTTTACCAACCCTGTTTTAGGTAATCGGCACTGTTTTAGAATTACTTCGTTAAAGGGATCACTAAAGCCAAATAACAATTTATGTCAGAGTGAAAGCTCAATGTATGACATATAAAACGACAATATTATCAGCAACAGTGCTCTACTAACCGAGAAATTAAGGTAAATGCACAAGAACACATGTGCCGCAGTAGGATATTTTCAAAACGATCCCGATGCCATCAGATGGACCGCCCACTATTAATCGATCTAGCTGCACCAAGAGAACCTTCTGTGCATCAAGAGACGCAATAAAATGCTGCTTGACCGTTTGTTTGATTTATGGAAAACAAAGAACTGCTGGATGTTACAAACGGAGAACGGCACAAGTGGCTCAAAAATCCAATTTTAGCGTGGTCAAACTGGATAGTTCGTGCCATCTAGCGGGGCTCAGTTGAACCAAAACATGTCTGCGATCTTGAAGCCAATAGAAGAAATTTAATCAATGGCCGCTGTTGCTGCTCCCGCTGCTTTCGGTCTGCTGCTACTAGGCGCACTGAAGGCGGGCAACGCTGCGCATGGCAACAGTGACGCGAGTCAGTCCGGTCAGTCCGCTTCTTGAGGCGGGTAATTTGAAGTGTGCTAACCCGAAGCGGACCACTAAAACGTGATTTTATTTCGAAATAGGCCCTTCCTTGGGACAAAAGTAACACTATGAGGTTTCTGGACTGCTATTTCAATAATCAACGTCGACTTACTATAGTAAGTAGCCTTTAGTGTCCCTTTAATTACTGTATGAGTGACACTACCTACACACTAGCACAAGTTTCGACATGAATGTTGGTGGAGATTCAACACCAGGGTGGCTCAATACATAGGTTGTGCATGACACCAATTACCATCTTCAGATTTTGCATCCGTCATCCCAGTGCGATGCCAGTGCTGTGTTAATCTCTGTGTGGCAATTTGTCTTGCCTTGTACATGTGTGGCAAAACAGAATTCTTCATGACTTATTCTACATATTTTGATGAACTTGTTGAAGGGGATAGGCAAGAGAAAAATGCCCTCAGTGTCAGAGTGGACCTCACTCCGCTACCTGTTCGGGTGCAAGCTGATCGAAGCGTGCTACTAGCAGCCACCCACGTCAACAGTGCGAATTATCGTACGTTGTCAGGAATTTTTTGTTGATTAGATGAAATGATCGCTTAGAACTTGTTTGCTCACATCTTATGAGCAGATGTGTCTGGAACACGAGTGTAAAGAATTAGCAATCTGTAGTCGATACAACTTTTAGAAGTTCAGCGAGGCCCTACCCTAACGGCCAAGCGGCATGGCAGCGAATCGCCTCTGAGAAAGGAGAAAAGTTCATGCACTCAGTAATGTTTTCAGAAAACAGGGTTCACCGGCTGTCTGGCTTGTGGAATCAGTAAGGAGGGTGTGCCGATTGGTGCAGTCTTGCGTGTTTGCCTTCGAGATGGAAATGCTGCGAACTTGTTACGTCCAAATACAAGTCTGTTGTCGTGCCCCGTGAACTTATTTTCCCTGTCAGGCAGTGTCCATGAACACAACAATGCCCATACTGGGTGCAATGGCTTCAACCTTCATCACAAGTTATTCAGACGACGTAGCGGAGAGCTTCTTACTATTTCAACCACCTAAAGTTCTCTGAAGGACTCTTGACAGCGCACAGCACATGGGCACCTTACTACCATTAAAGTAAAACCACCACAGCTACACCCCACTCGTGTAGTGTAGCCCAGACTCTAAGCATCATATTAGGCGCTTTTTATTAGAGAATTTAGCAAGACTACCTGAAAAGCGTGGTCTACTTGCTACACTTCAACGCAAGTGTCACTTCAGCATAAATTTGCATCGCGCAAGACGGCATAAGGGTTATTATATCACTCCACGGTGATAAGCTGAGCACAGAGATGGGAAAATTCGCAAATGCAACATTTTGTTATGAATTAATACCAGCATATTTGAATGCTGATGGGTTTCTTGAGGCTCTGTGTGTTGCAGTGTGCAAGCCAAGTACTATGCTTCTCATCATTGTGGCCACACTAGTCAGTTATTAGCGTGATCAGACTGTACATCTTCGAACCTAGCTCATCTTCATATGACCTTCACATCTACTCCCACCTATCACCATTGAAATTTACGGCGCCGACGAGAAACGCGGGAGTTGTGCAGCTGTACCCTCTGTTGTCTCCATTAATGTGCTTGGTATTCGCGAATCGAGCGGTGTGACGTAGGTAGCTGCAAAGCTAGTTATATGTGAATGCATGCCGAAAACTAGGGCGCCTTTCGAATAGAGTAAAGGTTCGAGGACAATGAAAGTTGCGTGGGTGCTCGGGTATTGCGCAACTAGTCTCATTCCTCATAAATATCACAACGACAATTACAGAAACGTTTCCCAAACGATTGATGCGTTGTACCGGACCTTCGCGAAGACGAAAACTATACCAGTAAAAAAACGACCCGTGATATCAACCGCTCGGATAAAAGACGAAACAAAATGATGAGATGATCAGAAGTCAATATCCTGTATGAATTCGAAAGAGAAAAAGAGGCGTAGGCCCAATGAGTCATTAAAGGAGAAACAAAGAAGTAAACGAAAGAAGCATACAGGAAACAAGCGCGCTCCCGGAAGTGCAAAAAAATCCGTTTCTCGGCAAACACGTGCTTCTAATCAGCGCACTACACGTGTTGGGGGAGTGGGATGATCACTCTCAAATTAATCGAACACGGTTTACGTAGCACGCACTAGTAACGACGAAATTTCGGCCCAAAACTTTAGTACCCTTCCACAGCCCCCCCCCCCCCTCCTCCCCTGGACATGCGCGGGGCGGCTGGCGTCTCGAAGGCGGAGAATGACCTCCGCACGAGAAGGGCAAGCCGGCGGCGGCACCTACGAAGAAAGGTGCCGGGCCACGGTCACCGAGGTCGCAACAAAAAAAATGTAAAGAGCGGCTCAAAACAACTCGGCGCACGACGCTTACAGGGCCGCCAACATTCAATGGACGCACGCCGCTTTAAGCATGACCCGATCATGCCAGATGTTGACACAGCGGCCGGCTGGCGAACCGCCGAATGCGGCGCGGGGTCCGCTACTGGAAAGCAAGGACGACTGGACTTTTGCAGGCCTCGTGAGGCGAGCTTGCTTCAAGACAAAAGTACGCCGCGGCCGGCGCACACCGCAATAACCGGTGGATGTTGCGAAGGTCCAAAACCACCGAAACAGAAATAAAAGATGCTCACTGCGACGCTGCGGCTATGAATAGCCGACCACAAGCGTTTCAGATCCCTCGACCTACGGTAGCTCACCGATGGGAGCAAAAAGGTTCCGGGGAAGCACCTTGGAGACTCGGCACGAAAAAGCACGCCAATACAAACACGTATCCGCGTGGCTGAAACTTGCTCGGACACGCTCACAGATGACAACCGAGCACGCAACATGCGAGGCGAAACTTCCCTACAGGGCAATCCCTTCTCGTGTCGGCAGCATTTCGGTGCTCGGTAAATAGCTCCCGGTGACCTGAAAACCAGGCCGACCCCAACGGAAACGCCGGCCCGCGTACGCCCACCAAACACACGACAGGGCTTCGCACTCGCACGGCTGGAAACCGGTGGCCCGAATGACTCAATGGCACCAAGAAGCTCGCGCAGTCGCCACGCGACGAGTCGCGAGCGGTGCGCGTTCTCGGCTAAATTGTCAACAATGAGGCGCCGATACGAACTGGCGCTCGTGAAACGAACCGGGTCGCACTCACGAGCGCTACCCTACGAACTACCTCCAAGCACGGCGATCAGAATCTATCCGGCTCGGCGAGAATGACCAGCGGCCAGCAGCCGCCACGGATGGGGGGGGGGGGGGGGGGTCAGGCTTAGCCGGATTAAAACACAATATGGTGGCCAACACAGGAAGGTAAGAATGTCGCAAGGACGACGACTGGCGATGTATCTCCGCGTGTCTCGAAGCTCTTAAGGATGCCTCTGCACGCCGATGCGCCCGCAGAACTTCCCCCACGTGGCTAGCAACTCTGTCGCCATGAGCCAAGAAATTAGCTATGTCCAGCGAGACAACCATACAAAAGCGGCTTGATAATTGTCTACACCAATTGGTAGTTGTGGCGTAGTTGCTTAGAGCGGTGCAATATGGACTGGTGAGGTCGGTGGTTTGAGCCTTAATGCAGTATTTGTTACTTTTTTTTGTTCACGCATGTACTGTTTTCACATTTGCACCTGCTCATCAGCCTCCCGTCAGCCTGACTTGCTGGTGGTGGTGGTCCTATCCACAGGCCCTTCAATATTGGATGTTTTATGACTCTCACAGAATTGCCCATATTATTATGATAAAATGTTTCGTGAATTCATGGCGAGACGCAAAAGGACACGAAAATTTAAATGCAGCTGGTTGCATTGGCTTCTTTGGCACACACATCAGGAATAGATATTTCCACGGTTTACCAATGTTTTGATGACAGAGAGGCGCGCTGCAACGTAGCCACAGGAAACTGTTTATGTCGCTCAGTGTACCATCCCCCGACGAGGTAACCGGCAGGCCACTTTAAAATACTGACGTGCCACCGCAATGCTCTAGGTGGCAGCACTTTATCAAGTGCTGCATCCTTTATCAGCATCCTTTATCAAGTGCTGCGGTGGCAGCACTTATCAAGTGTTGTCACCGCAGCACTTGATAAAGGATGCCCAAGAGGAAGTGCCAAAAGCGTTAGTGCTGTGTTGGGAATGGCTTACCCCAACGAAGCAGAAGAAGAAGAAGACGGCCGACGGAGACGTACGCGGCCGGCGGGGACACCGACCAGCCCGAACACGCGGGTTGGCGCGACGCGCTGAAAAAAGCACAACAACCGCACTCCACGGCTACCTAACACACTTCCTTTATTTTACAGTCGCCTTGAACTCCTAGGTGCCAGAGCGGCGCCCCTGGAATCCTCACATGTCAATCCGAAACCGAAAACCCAAAACACAACAATCATCCCCTCCTCGAAAAAAGCACACCTATACACTGTTTATATTTATACATGCTCGATACCAACATATTTTACAAGGTATGTACATTAAAACATATGAAAATTCAGAACACGGCACCCCGAACTCACACACTACAAGTCCTGAAAATGCACTGACAAACAAAAAATGTACACAACTGTTCGGAACAAGAGTTCTACATCACGTAGTCCTCGAACCGACGCGGCTTCTGCCGCTTCCGCTTAGGGCGGGCTCTTTTGGGTGTAGAATCAGGTGTCTCTGCACCTTGATTGGAAGATTCTGAAGGCTCTGAACGAGCGTTAAAATTTGGGGTCTCATCAGAGCTCGCAGCATGACCTGTGGAAGATTTTTGCGGACCGGAGTCTGGTTCAACGGTCTCAGCCGTATTTGAAGGTTCGAAGTGAACCGTATGACTTGGTGTACTTGAACCAGCGACACCACCTGGTAACTCCTCCCCCCTTGAAGAAGAAATGCCTATACATGGAGGCCACATGTAACAGTCTGATGCGTAGTTGAAAGGCGTGGACGGAACGTGATGAGGAAGACTTTTAGGTGTTGAAGGCGAATCCGTATGAAAAATAACAAGGCGCGAAGCATTCCACATGTTACCATCACTTAAGCGAAAAGAAGTGGGGCTAACCTGGCCCAAGACTTTGTAAGGACCCCGATACTTGGGGCGCTTGTCTGGCACACGAACCTTGACTAGATCGCCAGTGCGAACTTTGGACTGCTTGGCACCTTGACGGGTGTCGACATACTTTTTCATTGCTTGTTGATGAGAAAAAATCCTGGTGCGGATTTGATCAGGAGAAGACACTGCTATGTTACGAGGCAAAGAGACTATGTCGAGAGCAACTCGCGGTTGCCTACCGTGGAGAAGTTGAGCAGGAGACACTCCAGTGGTGCCTTGTGGTGTGAACCTGTACGAAGCTAAAAATTCCGTCAAGACTTGCTTGAGGGCACGGTGCTCTAATTGGGCGATCTGGATATGTTCCTTCAGAACGCGATTAAAGCGCTCGATTTGCCCATTTGATTGGGGATAGAAAACTGATGACCTCAAGTGCTGAATTTCTCGTTGTGAAAGAAAAGCCTCGAAATGTTGGGACTGAAACTGTGGACCATTGTCCGTAACTATGGCATCAGGAAACCCTTCCCAGCTGAATATTGAAGACAAAAACTCAATGATGACCTCAGAAGTAACCGTATGTGTGAAACAAATTTCTGGCCATTTGGAATGGTAGTCGATGAGAGAAACAATGAACCGGGCATTTTGCGGAACATTATGCAAATCACCGATGATGTCCATGCCGAGTTTCTGCCAAGGCCGATTAGGCCACTGGACTGGCTGCAACGGAGAAAATGCAGGTTTGGCAGACTTGTCAGCTGTCTGACATATATGGCAGTTGTAAACTGCATGCTCGACCTGCTTATCTAAGGCTGGCCACCAGTGCCTGTCTCTGAGATTCTGTTTGGTGCGGACAATGCCAGGATGGGCCTCATGGGCAAGCTGTATTAGATTGTTACGGAAAGAAGCAGGGGGAATCACGCGTTCATCGAGGAAAAGCAAGTCCTCGACACAAGACAGTTCCTGTCGGACTGCGAAGTAAGGCAAGAATTCAGAAGCAAGAGCACATTTGGAAGGCCATTCTTCAAGTAAATATTTGAGAACTTGAGACAAAGTGGAATCTGCAGCTGTAGCTGCCTGAAGCTCAACTTTAGTAATGCAGGAAGTAACTAATGAAACAACTTCCTCATCCCGCTCTTTAGTAACCGGTATCTGAAGAGGAAGGCGCGACAGTGCATCAGCAACCACGTTATTAGAACCCTTACAATATTGAACCCATCTAACTACAAAACAGCTTGTGTGCCTTAATAAATAACATGCACGGCTTGTGACAGCACGGCAACATTTACTTAGCAACGGATGAGAACGGCCGTACGTGTTGGCACTTAAGGTGGTAGGCCACTCAAAAACAAAATTTTTTTAATTGCAGGCAGCGTTGAAATGACTTTTTCCTCAAAACCAGCATGTCTTAATTAATTTACCCAGCGATGTTCAGTGCAAAATATTGAATATATATTTATTGAGAGGTAATCTTTGTCGAAAATTGCATTAAAAGTGCTAGCCACGCCAGCTGTGATAAATGACTAATGGGTGGCTTTATTCAGTAAAGCTTTGACATTTGTGTAACTAATGGCTGGAACTATGCAGTGAACTAGAATAAACATTATGCAGTAATTATTGCCACGTGCCATTCCTCAAGCTTTGTTATCGCTTCAATACACTACACAATTCTCAGCGCAAGCCGCGCCTGCAGTTTTCAAAAAGCTTCGGGACTGTTGATCATTTCGATAAGATCATGCCCACTCCGCGAACTGTACAGATTATTTTAGAACACTCGTCACCGCCAGCGATAACGCTAGAACATTCGATGGCAAGAGTATAAATGCCGACGCACTTCGGCGCTTGTCAGTAGTTGATCCACGGCCGACGCTCCGTTCACTGCTATTTGTTCAAGACTGCTGCTGTAATCAGACTTTCTGTTTACCGGGTACACGTTCACCCAAATAAACAGTTAAATCCCAACATAAAGTCTTCTGTCTTTGGCCACGTCACGACCCCGTGACATTTGCCCCCATCTGAAAAAAGCATCGTCCCGATGCTTCAACTAAAGATTGATTGATTGATATGTGGGGTTTAACGTCCCAAAACCACTATATGATTATGAGAGACGCCGTAGTGGAGGGCTCCGGAAATTTAGACCACCTGGGGTTTTTTAACGTGCACCCAAATCTGAGCACACGGGCCTACAACATTTCCGCCTCCATCGGAAGCTTCAACTAAAGATGAAGGTACAACAATTATGCAAGAAAGTAGAATGAATAAATTGCGATACAGCAACAATACAAAAAACACTGTTTCAGTTTGTTAACGCGCATGAAGCGGCTTGAGGCGTGCGACATGAACGACTTCAGGTCGCGAACAGCGTCGTTGGGAGTTCGTGATGCCGTCGGGGACAACCTCGTAATCAAGTGGGCCGAGACGTCGAACCACCCTGTACGGTCCGAAGTACCATTGCTGAAGCTTTTCACTGAGCTTACGTCGGCATATTGGCGTCCACACCCAAACACGTTCACCGGGCTGATATTCCACAAAGCGTCGTCGAAGATTGTAACGGCGGCTGTCGTTCGTCTGTTGATTCTTGATGCGGAGACGAGCGAGTTGTCGGGCTTCTTCGGCGCGTTGAAGGTACTCACTCACATTGAGGTTTTCTTCGTCGGTGACGTTGGGTAACATGGCATCGAGCGTCGTTGCCGAGCTCCTTCTGTAGACCAATTTGTATGGAGATATCTGCGTCGTCTCCTGCACCGCCATGTTGTATGCGAAGGTCACGTACGGAAGAATGGCGTCCCACGTCTTGTATTCGAAATCGACGTACATTGACAGCATGTCTGCGATCGTCTTGTTTAGCCGCTCGGTGAGGCCATTGGTCTGTGGGTGGTACGCTGTCGTTCGGCGGTGGTTTGTCTGGCTGTATGCCAAGATTGCTTGAGTTAAGTCAGCAGTAAATGCCGCTCCTCTGTCGGTGTTGAGGACCTCCGGGGCACCGTGACGTAGGAAGATAATTTCGACGAAGGACTTAGCTACCTCGAATGCACTGCCTTTGGGCAGTGCATTCGAGGTAGCTAAATCCTTCCTTTTGTCTCGGCGTATAGCGGGTGAGGTAGTCGGTAGCTACCACGATCCACTTGTTTCCGAAAGCCGACGTCGGGAACGGCCCCAGTAGGTCCATACCAATTTGCTGGAATGGTCGGCGAGGTGGTTCAATTGGCTGCAAAAGTCCTGCTGGCTTTGTCGGTGGTGTCTTGCGTCGCTGAGTCCCGGCATGTCCTCACACAACGAGTGACGTCGGTGGTAAGACGTGGCCAGTGGTACCTTTCTTGTATCCTCGTGAGCATGCGGGAAACACCGAGGTGCCCTGCAGTGGGATCGTCGTGCAGGGCCTGCAGGAGTTCTGGCCGCAGAGCTGAAGGCACCACAAAGAGGTACTTGGCTCGGAGCGGTGAGAAGTTTTTCTTTTGGAGAAGACTGTCTCGCAGGAAGAATGACGCCAGTGCGCGCTTGAATACCTTCCGGACTTCGGCGGTCCTGCCTTCGAGGTATTTATTATGGCCTTAAGTTCCGGGTCGGCCCGCTGTCGTTCAGCGAAGTCGTCGGCACTTATCGTTCCCAAGAAGTAGTCGTCATCCGAGTCGTCGGGCGGTGGTTGGTCGACAGGCACACGAGAGAGACAGTCGGCGGAGGAGTGTTTCTTGCCGGACTTGTAAACGACGGTTATGTCGTATTCTTGAAGTCTCAGGCTCCATCGTGCGAGACGACCTGAAGGGTCCTTATAGGTAGCTAGCCAACACAAGGCGTGGTGGTCGCTCACAACTTTGAAGGGCCTGCCGTAGAGGTAGGGGCGAAATTTCGATGTAGCCCAGATGATGTCGAGGCACTCTTTTTCTGTTGTGGAATAATTGGCTTCTGCTTTGGATAGTGATTGGCCAGCGTAACTAATAACCCTTTCAAGTCCATCAGCCCTCTGCACAAGAACGGCGCCAAGACCTACGCTGCTTACGTCAGTGTGTATTTCTGTCTCGGCGAATTCGTCGAAATGGGCAAGTAACAAAGGCGTCTGAAGGCGATGTTTAAGCTCCTAGAAAGCGTGTTCCTTCCGCGTTTCCCACTTGAACTCTACGTCGGCCTTGGTAAGGTTAGTGAGTGGATCGGCGATGCGGGCGAAGTTTTTCACAAACCGCCTATAGTAGGCGCACAGACCCAGAAATCGGCGCACCGCCTTCTTGTCAGTGGGCGGCGGGAAGTCGGCGATGGCGGCTGTTTTCCGTGGATCGGGACGAACTCCAGACTTGTTAATCACGTGCCCCAGGAACAAGAGCTCCTGGTACGCAAATCTGCACTTTTCTGGCTTCAGTGAGAGTCCGGACGTCTTGATGGCTTAAAGTACAGCTTCAAGACACCAAAGATACACGTCGAGACTCGAAGAAAACACTACGACGTCATCCAAGTACACAAGGCAAGTCTGCCACTTCAATCCTGCCAGTACCGTATCCATAACGCTTTGAAAAGTTGCAGGCGCTGAGCAAAGACCGAAGGGCATTACCTTAAACTCAAAGAGGCCGTCCGGTGTTATAAACGCCGTCTTCTCTCGGTCTCTTTCGTCGACTTCGATTTGCCAATAGCCAGTCTTGAGGTTCATTGACGCAAAATACTTGGCGTTATGAAGCCGATCCAGTGCGTCGTCTATTCGTGGGAGAGGATACACGTCCTTTTTGTGATTTTGTTCAGGCGGCGATAATCGACGCAGAAACGTAGGGTCCCATCATTTTCTTCACTAACACCACGGGGGACGCCCATGGACTCTTGGACGGCTGGATGATGTCGTCCCGTAGCATTTCATCAACTTGTGTATTTACGGCCTCGCGTTCTCGCCTCGAAACCCTGAACGGACCCTGACGGAATGGTCTGGCATTTTTCTCGGTTATGATGCGATGTTTCGCGATTGGCGTCTGCCGAATTTTCGACGACGATAAAAAGCACATTCAAGGCATGGTTTCCTGACGGCGTGCGCGGCGGTAGTGCTTCTTCTACGGATAACGTTATCGACTTTGTTCTTAGGTTGATGACAGCACCATGGAGGCATAAGAACTCCATGCCAAGGATGACATCTCTCGAGCAACGCTGTAGGACTACGAAGTCTGCAGGATAAATATGGCCATTAATGGTGACTCTCACTGTGCAGATTCCTCCTGGCGTTACGACATGACTCCCGGCTGTGCGGATTTCGGGGCCTTCCTAAGCTGTCCTTTCTTCAACTTCACGGCGAACGACCCACTAATGACGGAATAGTCGGCTCCAGTATCGACGAGAGCGGTCACACTGTGACCGTCAATAAGAACGTCGATGTCGCTAGTTCGCCGTCTCGCGTTGTAGTTGGGCTGTGGCGTCGGGTCACGGCTTCGTCGGCTTGTTCCGCTGCTTCTATGTTGCGTCGTCAGGTCACCTTCGGTGAGTAAGGTTTCGTCGTCAAGACTTAGCCTGGTTGGCGTGGTGTTCGGAAAGCTCCATCACTGCGCCGTCGTCATTGGAGGATCTTCGGTAGTTTGTCGCACAGCAACCGCACCTCCATCGGTTGCTGCCCTTAGTTTCCCGGATACGGGCTAGGAGGCCGGCCCCGCGTTGGGCCAGAGTACTGCCGGTGGTGCGGTGACATGCGGCGGCTCGGCGACGGCGAACAGGAAGGACTTCGTGATGTCCACTGAGTTCCTGTCAGGTAATAGGCGATGTCGCGTGGCCGTTGTCCTGGCTAAGGACGTGGTGCATTGACGGCGAAGCCACGCAGTCCTATCTGTCAGTGCTGGCAACGGCGGTAAGGGTGCCCGGCCTCGCCGTAGTGGTAGCAGAGTGGGCGGTGGTCAGGGGTGCGCCAAACGCCGGTTTTACTCGGCGCACTGCCACGCTGACAAACGGTAGGTTGTCGGTGGGGGTGGTGGCGGCGGTGACGTCTGGCTACGGAAGTGCGAGTGGGCGGAGTTTTAACGTGCACATGGAGGCGGGGTGTGGCGGCGGGCTGCAGCAGCATAGCTCACGACTTGCAGCTGCGGCTCTTGAGGCTGAGGAACGCCCAGCGATTGCTGGATCTCCTGGCGTACGACGTCCGCGATGGATTCCACGTGAGGCTGCGCGAAAGGAACTAATTTTCGCAGCTCCTCTTGCACGATTGCCCAGATCGTCTCACGCAAGTCAGTGGTTCCTAGCGCTTGAACGCCGGCGTAGCTTGTAGAAGAGAAGCTACGGTTATATTGCCGCGTGTGCATCTCGAGCGTCTTCTCTATCGTAGATGCTTCTGAAATGAATTCGGCGACCGTCTTTGGCGGGTTTCTGATCAGCCCGGCGAAGAGTTCCTGCTTTACTCCTGCATGAGCAGATGGACCTTCTTCTCCTCGGACATGTCGGAGTCAGAGTGGCGGAAGAGTTTAATCATATCTTCCGTGAATAGCGCCACGTTTTCACTTGGCATCTGCATGCGGGTTTCGAGGAGAGCTGCGGCCTTCTCCTTGCACACCACACTTGCGAAAGTGGTGAGGAACCTGGCGCGAAAGACGTCCCACGTTGTAAGGCTTCGCTCTTGATTCTCGAACCAGGTCCGAGCAGCATCATCTAAGGCGAAATACACATGCCAGAGCTTGTCATCGTCTGTCCAGTCATTTAATTTCATTTCATTTATTTACTCTCAAGGCACTGGGCATTACAGAGAGGAGTGGAACAACAAATATCAATAAGAAGTAAAACAAAACAGCAGGATTGGAATAAATTATAATGCACTTTCAAAAATGATTGATTTGAACGCATTGGCGTCTGTGATTGAAGCGATCGATGCGGGAAGGTGGTTCTAAGTCGGTACATGTTCTAGGGATGAAAGAGTTGAAGTGCTGGTTCGTATGGCAGAAGGGAGCCCCAACCTTGTATTGATGGTCATTGCGTGCTGATATGTAGGCTGGTGGAAAAAACTGTGAATCAGAGAGGGTTCTGTTAGTGTGATAGATCTTATGAAAGAGACAGAGACGTGAATTTTCGCATCGTATTGAGAGGTTATACAAATTTATTTGAGCCTTCATTAATGTGACACTTGCAGTTTGAGAGTAATTGAACAATATGAAATGTGCTGAGCGATTCTGAATGGATTCAATGTTGTCTATGAGCATGTGAATATGAGGATCCGAGATAGACGACGCATGTTCGAGTTTTGGCCGCACTAATGATTTATACAGGAGAATCATTAGGTTAATTGGAGCAAGAGAAAAATTTCGACAAAAATAGCCAAGAGTTCGATTAGCGTTGCATGTTATGTAGTCAACGTGAGCCTGGCATGACAGGTTGTTAGAAATGTTAACACCGAGGTACTTGAAAGAAGAAACGTTGTTAAGGGGAGTGTTATTAAGTAGGTACGAGGGGGACGCAACTTTTGAAGGGTTACGAGCTATCCTCATTGATTTGCATTTATTTGTGTTAAGTTTCATTAACCAATTATTACACCACAAAGAAATATTGTCTAGGTCAGATTGCAGGGTGTCAGTGTCGTTAGAGGTCAAAATTTCACGGTAAATAACACAACTGTCAGCAAATAACCTAATTGAGAAGGAAATGTTATGAGGCAAATCATTAATATATATTAAAAAAACTAAGGAACCCAAAACAGAGCTTGAGGCACACCTGTGGTGTGCCTCAAGGCTCTGTTTTGGGTCCCTTAGGCTCGTTCTCGAAGCATTACCCGTTCAGTGGGCATGGGATGGCAGCAGCGACAATGGCCGCTAAAAACCACTTCTGTCTTTTCACCCAGGTTGGTTGTTATTCTATTCACTGTAGAAGATGTAATAATGTATGTTTGCTGCTATTCCCATGCCCACACGTTTTAATCGTTACTGCTGGTAAATGTGTTCATGTTGTAAAATTGCTTTTGTTAGGAGGTGACGAACTGAATGCTGGTCCCCCAAAGCCAGACCCCAAAGTACAGGATAATGCAGTCCTATTAGCTATAGGTCGCCTAACGGAGCACCTTGATGAGCGCCACGACAATCTTCTAGCATCCATTGAAATAGTCAAAAATAACCAAAAGGTTCTTGATAACAAAGTGTCCAACCTTACAACACTTTTAGCAAACCTTGAAGAAAAGGTGTTCTGCTTGTATTGTGTCAGCGGTTCGTAGTGAGAATGCTACTCTTTGCGCACGACTTGACGACTACGAAGACCAATCGCGACGAGACAACTTAATCTTCCACGGAATTACTGATGCTGAAGCCGAAACATGGTCAGGCACAGAAGCAAAGGTTTGGGCAATTCTTTCAAGGTCTTTCGAGATGCAGCTTTCAGATGGCGCGATATCTCGAGCCCACAGATTAGGAGCATTTGTAACAAACAAGTGCCGCCCTGTTGTCGTACTGTTTGCGTCATTCGAAGGTAGAGATAACATCTTTTCCCAAAAGCAAAGTTGTGCGGTACGAACATTAACATCAACGAAGATTTCTGTAAAGCCACACGGACAGCCAGGAAAAAAACTAACTGATTTCGGTAAAGCCAGCGGTCAAAAGTATTCAGTAAAATACAACCAGGTTGTTATTAACAAGAAAAGTTACGTGTACTGCCCAGTCACTGATCGTGTCTTGTCTGTTGTTCCAGTTGACAATAACAACGAAAACGACACTAACCTAAGTCCTCCTAGCTCGTCGGTCCAAGCGTCTTCGTAGCAAAAAACAAATCCACGACGTGGTACTGTCAAACACAATTGTTCCGTTCTGCTTAGTAATGTGAGAAGTGTGATGGGAAAGCGAGATGCCCTGTCATCTCTGATTGACACCTGTCTTGCAGACGTCGTCGTATTGACAGAGACGTGGCTTTCCGCGGAAGTAGACAGCTCCGAAATTCTAAATTGCGACAAAAAAATACAAGTTTTACCGATGCGATCATGGATCACGTTCCGGAGGCGGTGTCCTCACAGCTTGACGATAGTTATAGCTATGAGGACACCGCTATGACTATCGTCATGCCATACCAACTAGCCCAAGCTGCCACACTCCTCATAGCTATTGCAGACGATCTGGTTTCATTGCACGTAGCTCTCATTCGCCCTCTCGAATTAGTGTGCGTTAGTGTTCCCCTACACACGCTCTCGTTTTTGCGTGCTATAGGCCTCCTAATGTACCTGCTCGTTTTTCTTCAAATTTGTACGATGCCCTTAACATGCCTTATGTTCGGTTTCCCACCTCGCATATTATTCTTTTAGGCAATTTTAATTTCCCCGACACTCATAGGAATTTGCCTTGTACCTTACCTGGCTCCAGTAATTCCGAATCCACCTCTTTTAATAATACGTGCTTAGAGTTTAACCTTAGCCAGTTGGTTAACTCCCCGACACGTATCACGTCTGCTAGTTTTACCATATTAGACTTGGTGTTCACAAATAACCCTGATCTCATCCAGTTTCTGTCAGTCGTGCCAGGTCTCAGCGATCACTCTGCCATTCACTTTATCGTACCGAACACGCCGTCAAAAGTTAGTAAAGCTACAAAAATAATCAGAGATTACGGGAGAGCTGACTACATGTTAATTAATGCGGAACTGGAGACATTTTCACACGAATTTTTTCTAGCTTTTCTGAACACTCAGTAAACGAAAACTGGCTACATTTTAGAGCTAAAATCGAAGAACTTACCGACCGCTTCATACCGCGCCATAAAATAACTGATAACAATTGGTCTGCTTGGTTCACGCCTACTTTAAGGTGGCTACTTAATAAAAAGAAGCGCATCTTTCGAAGTGCAAAGCTCTCGGGCAACATCAAAAGATGGGATGATTACCGTAGTGTAGCCGACAAGTACGCACGCGCACTCTCACTTGCCAAGCACTCATATTTTGAACAAACATTGCCTTCTTTGTTAGTAACTAATCCTCATAGATTTTGGCAGGTAATTGGTGGAAATAACAAAAAAGAAATTGACCTAGTTTCAGGGAGCGAATCATTTATTCCAAGAGAAAATTGTTGCCTAGCTCTTAACAGTGTATTCGCATCATCATTTGTAAACGTGGCGCCTACCACTGTTTTTAACTTGTCTACTCACAACTACGATCTAATGGAGCCAGTACACCTTGATTGGAAGGGCATAAGGAAATTAATTGAAAATCTCAAGCCTTCTTCTTCCCCGGAGATGACGGAATTAACGCCAAGTTTCTCAAAAACACCGCATTGTTTTTGTCCTTAATACTGTGCAGAATTTTTTCACAGTCTTTGGAATCGAGTACCCTGCCAAACGACTGGAAAGTGGGGAAGGTGGTTCCTCTTCAAAAGTCAGGTAACACCAACGATCCCCACAATTATAAACCCATCTCACTAACTAGTGTACCATGTAAGCTATTAGAACATGTCATTTACTGCAACTTAGTGAACTTTCTTGAGAATAATTTTTTTACTAACTTTCAACAAGGTTTTAGAAAAAGTTACTCGTGTGAAACTCGGCTCTTATGCTTTACTGATGATTTGTGCTCTGCTATTGATCGTGGTACTTTTATTGATTGTGTATTTATTGACTTTTCTAAAGCATCTGACACAGTTTGTCAGGAATTACTACTTTTAAAATTAAGTAAACTAAATCTTGACCCACATATCTTAAAATGGATCGAGTGCTTCTTACGTAACCGCGAGCAATTTGTGACTGCTAATGAATGTAACTCTCCTCCTACTGCCGTAACCTCAGGTGTGCCGCAAGGCTCTGTTTTGGGTCCCTTACTTTTTTTAATATATGTTAATGATTTGCCTCATAACATTTCCTCCTCCATTAGGTTATTTGCTGATGAAGGCGGCGATGCGGTCGAGCCTTTCGATCCAGCTTTCCGGGTCTTCCAGTGGCAAACCGCGGAAAGTTGGGGGCTCTTTCGGTTGCCGGAGCAGGAGTGGTGCAGGTGGAACCGGCGTTGACATGGTCACAGTGGTCGACGTCAATGTCTAGGTTTTCTGAGCCTTGTCCAGTAAAAGCCCGTACTCCGGTGGCAGACCTTGTTGCCTGCGGCTAACTAGCTGCTCGTTGCTGGCATCGGTGTCTTCACGGCGTGGGCTGGGTTCACGGCTCGACGGAGGCATCCGGCACATAAAAGAAACAGCACCTCCACCAGATGTCACGGGGTTGTGACGTGGCCGAAGACAGAAGACTTTATGTTGGGATTAAACTGTTTATTTGGGCGAACCTGTGCCCGGCAAATGGAAAGTCCGATTACAGTAGCAGTCTTGCACAGATAGCTATGAACAGAGCGTCGACCATAGATCAACTACTGACAAGCGGCGAAATGCGTCGGCATTTATACTCTTGTCATTGAATGTTCTAGCATTATCGCTGGCGGTGACGAGTGTTCCAGAATAATCTGTACAGTTTGCGGAGTGGGCATGATCTTATCGAAATGATCTACTACAGTCCCGAAGCTTCTCGAAAACTGCAGGCGCGGTTTGCGCTGAGAATTGTGTAGTGTATTGGGGCGATAACAAAGCTTCAGGAATGGCACGTGGCAATATCAAGAAAGTAATGCTAAAAAATCAAAAAACGGGGAAATTCAGCTGTGAACTGAAAAATATTCGATGGATTTCTTTCATTCTAGTTCACTGCACAGATATATATGTTGTAAATCATTATGCTAAATTTCAGTTCAATGTATACGCTGAGAAATGCGTTATGCAAGTTTGCGTCGCAACATTTGGAGCAAATTGCTATTTTCAGAAAAACGTCAACAAAGATTTCTGAGCTTGTAAAAAAGGTCACAATCTTCTCATGCAGGCCTAAAATGCATCAAATTCATAGCTGGGCCCTTCTGCAGAAGCATTATTGTCTCCTTTTGTTCGGGTGGCTGTTCTTATTTTCTTCCTGGCCTGTTTTGTCCCATCCGCTGACTTGCGTTTAGCATTCTGCATGCGCAGGTAATCTCTGGCGATGCAAGCTTTCGTCGTGTGGTACCCTTGCTCTATGGCAGCTTGCCTCAGGATATCGAGGGTGCTTACACTGCCATTATTAAAGTGTGCCACAGCATCATGCAAGGCAAACATTACTGTAGGCAAGCTTACGTAAACCTCTTTTGGTGCCCGCTGCCATATTAGACCATTTAAACACTCATTAGCATTTTGAGTCTTTCCATGAAGGCACTTCATTAGAAGTTCGTCAGAGCACAGATCACTGTAGACAGTTTTAACTTTGTTGAGCACATCATTTGGAAGTCCTCCTTTGTGTACATATTTCCCTTGGCTGAGTGCTTCAACCCTTTGGTATCCGCACCAGCTTTTCGGTCCAAGTGAACACAGGCCATGTCTCGGCTGCTTCTCGGTACAGCTGCAATGAAAAATACTGGCAAGGGTAGCCTTTTTCATTGCAGAAAGGTTCCCCACATTAGCCCTTATAGCGATGCCATAAGCAGTTTTGCAGGCGATCAATGAGGACATCAGTGAGCTTTGCCTTACCACCGAGTCCACGCACTGTCTTCTTCAGCTTTCTGAGGCGGCAGCCAACACGCTTCTGGACATGCCCAATACATTCCAGTTTCTGCCCACTGTCCTTTCTATACATGTCTTTGACAGCGGCATAGCTCTTGGAATCACCATCGCCGTAGTACTGCAGGTACTTTAAATCTCTTGTGCCTTTCGACCTTTCAAATATTCGGTATAGACCAACCGTCTCCATACTGCCAGCACTTCCTTCATGGTTTGCTTGACAGGAAGTGTGGTTTGCCTTCCATTCCTGGTATGAAGCACTATCTTGCCTCAACTTGCTTTTGGTTTTACAAGACTTACACGAACTAGAAAGGGTCTCAACATCAATAACCTTTTCCGTGTGAACAGAAATTACAGACACACAACCGTTCAGAGATGAATGGCCACGCTTCTGCCACGTGCCATCACCTGAAACACACTCGGCACTCCCCACAACACGACGAACTTCCACAGCAGCATCAGTCATCGACTTCGACGCCACTTCTCCTGCCGCTGCACAAAGCCGAGATTACAATTTGTCGTAGGCGGAGTGACGTGGAGAAGCAGGTATGTTCATCACTTTGGAAAAAGTTTTTGCACCAGCGTGCCCTTTTCCTAACTGGCGCATCGCGTAAACCAGACGTAAATTGTTCTCACTGGCACGACCCCCCTTTCTCGATGTATGAAATGGGCGCTTGAGCCCACAGTCGGTTAAGACGACCGCACAAGCCGTGCATATCCCTTGGTGAGAGCGTTCCTCGAGCTTCAGTGTTGTGTTCATGCATTCGGAACATGCCAGCGATAAAAACACCGAAGAAAGAATACCAATGTCCATTATCCTGTTCCCTTGGAGCATTGAATCCTCTAGTGGAGCCTGGTACCCCTTGTTTATGTCCCCAAGTTTCTTCCCGGTCCCCGAAATACCGGCGTATGTGTCAGTAGGCAGCCTCGTCGTCGCGTAGCGATTTCCAGCAAACTTGCGCTTCCTCGTCTTCTGTGTTCTGCACTTCCCCACGCTGGTCGTAATATGGTCCAGGTGGCCTAAGGATACAGCCCTAGTAGCGTTGACACGTGGAACAAATGCAGAGTGAAGCCTGACGTAGCCTGACCAAGGCAAACAACAAAAATTCCGACGAGCATCATGAGTCTCCCTTGTGCCCGTTGTTAGAGATTAACGAAGACTTTTAAACACAACGTTGTGTTTAATGACATCATCTTATATAACAGTCACAATAAAATGCATGAAGTATTTTGAATGGCATTATTATAGACGAAACAACACTTGCTTTTGAAAGCAATTTTCCGAAACCAAAACCCCAGTTGGAAATGTGGTTTCGGTGTTGCTATAGGAGCATAGGGTATAGAAAACTTGCTGTAACCTGCAAACTATAGTGACGGTAGGAGGATAATTTTTGTTGCAACATATATGTGAATGTTTGGGCGTGCAAGAGAAACAAAACCCTAAAAATTCATTTCCCGAAAAAAACATGACTTTTGAAGGCGGCCTACCACCTTAACAAGCCGGCAATGCAGTAGCTTTGGCCTTTGCAGCGCCCACGGCGCCCCCTGTATTTAAAATACTTGTAATATCTGTTTAATTGACAAATATTGGCTGATTGACTTGTCATACGCCTGCTTAGTAAAATCTTTGTAGGTTTAACGTATTATACAATAATAATTTGTACATATAAATATCTTTAGTTAATAAGATTTGTGACGTCACTTCCGTGAGGCGCAGGAGCCAGTTCTGTGTGGGTCTGGCTGCTGCGCCGCGCGGCGCAGGAGACGCTGCCTTTACCATTTGCGCCTCCTCATCAGCTGCCCGTCAGCCTGACTTGCTGCTGGTGGTGGTCCCGTCCATAGGGCTTTTAATATTGAATCTTTGATGACTCTCGGAGGATTGACTATATTTATCATAAAAAAGTGTTTTGCGAATCAGTGCTCTTAATTGGCGAGACGCAAAAAGACACGAAAAACTCAAATGCAGCTGGCTGCATTGGTTTCTTCGTCACGGGTGTTAGAAATGTTGATTTCCACGGTTTATCAAAGTTTTGATGACAGAAAGGTGCACTGCAACGTAGTCTCGGGAAACTTTTTTTATGTCGCTCAGTGTACCATCACCTAATGAGGTAACCGGCAGGCTGCTTTCTTTAAAAATACTGCCGTGTCAACGCAATGTTCTAGGCGATCAGCACTTGATAAACGATGTCGAAGGGCAAGTGCCAACGGCGTTAGCCCATCTAACTACAAAACAGCTTGCCTGCCTTGCTAAATAACATGCATGGCCTGTGACAGCACGGGAGCATTTACGTAGCAACGGATCAGAACAACCATATGCGTTCGCACTTGACAAAACAGCCAGCAATGTAGTAGATTTGGCCTTCAGAGATCACAGGCTTCGTAAGAACACTACAACAAAGTTGTTTCCATCCACCATATGAACACTTCACCGACGCACTGGAGTTTCATGCATGTGCGTCCGGTCAGTCACACGTGAACTATGCGAAAGCATTATTTCATCGTCCACCTTGCCCTTCGCGACAAGCAAAACTCAGCAGCAAGAACACTTTCATCTTTGACAACACAACGCTCGGCATTGCAATCTAGAAAGTGAGGTACGTCCAACAACAATCATCTGCACTTCATACTGAGAAACTTCCCAGCGCACACACTCAGGTGAAGCTGCGGCGTGGTGGACGGCCGCGCTAGCTCCAACCACCACGTTCAACTGGGCATCTAGCAATCACACGAAGCTGCGACGACACAGGGTCTCCAGTCCTCCTTGGGGGGCGGCCTAGGCCATGGCCACGATTTTATCGGAGTTTTCATCACCTACACACATCGCAGGCGGCTACCACCTTGCAGTGTTTACCTTTCGCAGCCAGAGTGCCCATGGGGCCCCCTGTACTTATAATACTTGTAATATGTGCCTAATTAACAAACATAGGCTGATTGACTCGTTAAACACCTGTTTAGTAAACATTTGTAGATTTAACGCATCAAACATGAATAATTTATACATTTAACCAGTGTTGATAATAATTTTAAAGTGAAGTCACTTCCGTGCGGCGCAGGAGACGCTCCCTATATATACATATATATATATATATATATATATATATATATATATATATATATATATATATATATATATATATATATATATATATATATATATATGATTCAAAAAGGAAATTCTGTGTGTCCGGTGCAAATATAATTAGGAATAAAAGAACACACTTACAAAAATTTGATAGTTGTTTACGTTTAGGCCGTGGCACGGCCTTCGTCAGGATTAACAGAAATACGAGTATGTGGCCGCTTTTATGGGCAGGCATGAACACGTCAGTACAAAACACGTGCAATCAGCATGTGAGTGTCACAAAAATTCTTTGAAACAGCCGTGACTACACTAAAAAACCATTGAAAATGTAATACAATAGACAAGATTGTGGGCATGTAAAAGGCATTTGTAACATTCACCATTGAAGACGAGGATCCTGCATGAAAAAATAAAATATGTGATAACTTTTAGGAAATATGAAATACGTTAGGGATGCTTTTTTAAATATTTCTCAAAATTGCAGACGTCAGGGCATCGTAGAAATGCACGACACTTTGCTTAGGCATTCGTTAATGCCGGATAACAGACTGTTGAACTTGTGAATCAAGAACGATTCTCGAATTTCGCGATCATAGTGCGATTTAAAGCCCGATTCTAATGGTGTCATCATAATATTGTCAAACAAATGACCTGGTAGAAGAAAATGCTTGGACAATGGAAGATGTGATAAACTGTTTACGTGTCATTTGTGGTTGTTGAAACGGATGCGAAAAGATGTCTCAGTTTGACCGATGTATTGCATGTGGCAGATTGAGCATTCAAGTAAGTAAATGATGTTGCTGCTATCGCAGTTTAGATCCCCTTTAATCCTAAGTGAAAAGTTAGATGCCGTGCTTTTAGCAACAGTCGCAGTGGTCATGTGCGCACAAACTTCACATCGCGTTTTTTTACAGGGGTGACAACCAACTGGAGCAATGAATCTAG
Organism: Rhipicephalus annulatus; assembly: GCA_013436015.1. Lineage (NCBI taxonomy): Eukaryota > Metazoa > Arthropoda > Arachnida > Ixodida > Ixodidae > Rhipicephalus > Rhipicephalus annulatus. The sequence continues at coordinate 151,235 of WOVY01014709.1, read as the reverse complement.
TCTTGGAAGAAGTTACCATGTCGCGCAAGTTTCTTGATCTCCTATATACAACCCGCGGTGATTCAGTGAAGATGTCCTTAATTAAGCCTATCGCTCTGTGCCAGTAAGTTGTAATGCTTTCTGAGCATATGCGACACGTTAGGAATAGATGCAGAATGCGTTCGAATGAGGTTGGTTCGGGAAGGTGGCGCTAATCGCTTGTCCTTACTGATGAGCTCTTTCCGATCGAGACATTTGGCCCGTTGGAGAGCGTCGTAAATTATTTGCGAAGGATATTGTCGTTCGGTTAGTGCTTTACGGAGCTGGTCACAGTTGCGAGTGAAATCCCTGTTGTCCGAACAAATTCTTTTAAAACGGATAGCTTGGCTATAGGAAATACTTGTTTTGCAGTGTTTGACATGGCTACTTTTAAAATGAACATATCTTTGTCGGTCAGCGGGCTTCCTGTATAGGTTTGTCGTTACTTTACCATTGCTTAAAGCTACATTGACGTCAAGGAAGTTTATGGTGACTGGTGAATAAGAGTGGGAAAATGAGATGGATGGTTCTACTTTGTTGAAGTCTGCAATCAAAGAATGTAATGCTGCTTCACCATGGTGCCAAATTAAGAAAATGTCGTCAATGAAGCGTTTGTAATAAAGTGGTTTAAGGTCACGAGTGGCGAGAAAGTTATTTTCTAGAATGCCCATGAAGATGTTCGCATAATTGGGACCTATTTTTGTGCCCATCGAGTCACAATTTTTGTGACACTCACATGCTGATCACACGTGTTTTGTACTGACGTGTTCATGCCTGCCAATAAAGCGGCCACATACTCGTATTTCTGTTGATCCTGACGAAGGCCGTGCCACGGCCGAAACGTAGAGTAAACAACTATCAATTTTTCGTAAGTGTGCTCCTTTATTCCTAATTATATATATATATATATATATATATATATATATATATATATATATATATATATATATATATATATATATATATATATATATATATATATCTGGTACTACGAAGTCGCACCTTACCACCAGTGCCAGCAATTCCAGAAGAACCCTCCACCCCTGCGTCACCCACCGATCTTCAGCGGCACTGACGGCCAAGACGTTGAGGAGTGGCTGGCTACTTACCACAAGGGGAGCGCAGCGAACAAGTGGGACGATGCGGCTAAGCTCAACTATGTAAGCTTTTACTTGTCCGGCGTCGCTAGTCTCTGGTTGCACAATCACGAAGCTGACATTGTCAGCTGAGATTCATTCAAGACCTCCTTTTCGCAAGTCTTCGACCGCCCTGTTGTGCGAACACTCCGCGCAGAACAACAACTTCGTGAGCGCGCTCAACAGCCAGGAGAGACCTTTAACAGCTACATTGAAGACGTTGACTTGTGCAAGCGGGTAAACGCAGCGATGCTCGAAGCCGATAAAAACAAACAAATCCTCAAGGGCATATGCAATGACGCATTTCAAATGTTGTTAGCCAAGGACCCACAAGCCATAGCCGATCTCGTCAGCTTGTGCCAGAGTTTTGACGAATCGTGCAAGCAACGCACCCAATACGGCACTCTCTGGAACAACGCGACTCGATCGCAGCCTTGACTCTCGGAGACCAGAACGACATGTTGGCTCGCATAAAGCAGTTCGTGCTGAGGAGGTCGCTCGGCAGCTCTCCATTTTATCGAGTACGCCCGAGCCAGCCCAAACGCATCCTCTGGCCCCAGATCATCTGGCCCCGGCCATAAGGCACGTAATACAAGATGAGGTAGCTCACGCTTTGCCTTTCGCTCGTTCACCACCTCTGGAGGCTGCACCCTTGACGTATGCGCAAGTCATTGCAGCTAGAGCACCTCGACAGCCCATGTATGCTACCTCACCGGTCCCTGTCTATTCATCACCAGTTCCATTCAGCCTGCCGATTGCGGCGTTTCCGAATCCGTGGCGCACCGCAGACAACCACCCGATTTGCTATTCTTGCGGTTACGCAGGACATGTGGCTCGCTTGTCCCGCCGCTGCCCTCTCAATCACAGAAACACCATGCAAAGATTGTCGCACGACTCTCGGCGCTTTAACGACACGGCTCGTCAACAAGGATCCTCTTCACCCGACCGCCCTCCTTCAGTCAGTCACCGATCTCCATCTCCCTGAAGTCACTCCCTGTCACCCATGCGCTGTCAACCTTCCCCTTCAGACGCGGAAAACTAGATGCCACAGTTCCGGAGGCACGAACTGCAAGTACATACGCTCCTGCACCGAGTGTCAGCGACGGAAAACAACTTGTCATGCCCCTGGCGAATTACAACCATTGCCGTGTCCAGCTAGCCGTTTGATAGAATCGGCATCAACCTCTACGACCCACTACCTTGTACTCCTGCGGAAAATCACTGGATTATTGTGGTCGTTGACCACCTAACCCAATACGCTGAAACTGCCGCTTTGCCAGCCGCTGCTGCTCGTGATGTTGCCTTGTTCATCTTGCGTAGCTTTGTCCTTCGCCATGGCATGCAACGTGAGCTGCTTAGCGACTATGGGCGTGCGTTTCTATCACAAGTCGTCTAGGAGCTTCTCAGTGAGCGCAACATTATTTATCGCACCACTACAAGCTATCACCCACAGACAAACGGTTTGAAGGAGCGCTTTAACCGCACGCTCGGTGATATGCTCTCTATGTACATATCCTCCGATGTCACACAGGTCCCGTAAATTAGGGAGGCGATCGCCGGGCTAATTCCAAGGGCCGAAGTATCGGCCCCCCGAACTGCACCACGAAAGCGTGGACAATTTAGAAGTGGTCCTTTTTGGCGCGCCAGCGGACGCCGGCTGTGGCCCAAAGAACAAGTCAGAGCCGAGAGTTGATAAACAAACAAAATTATATTCTCAATAACGGCAGATCGAAAACAATACACAAGTATGCACACTCCACAATAGATGAGAATAATATGTCACCAATCAAACAACGTACTACACAGTACAATCAGCCTCACTCGAAACAACGGACACAGACAACAATACACACTACAATGCAGTCGCATGCATCGAACAACCAAGACACTTAAAGACTAAAGAGATAGAAAACCTATTCAGTCCAAAGTCCTTGGAACAAAAGTCTGAATGATACTCTTCCGAGAATCACTCACTCAAAGTCCAGCGTTGTTGTCGTTCCGCTGCCCCCTGAAGTTTCTCTTCCAGGAAACCTCGCGCCTTCAATTGGCCACTCTTCAAACTTCAACTTCTTCGCCGGAACACGTCGGCTTCACACACGCAGCTGTTGCCACGCGTCTTCGCTCGATAGCGGTAAACACACGCTCTTGCCTGTAGCTCGAGCCTTCACCCCTCAGGTGGAAATCCTCTTCATCTCCGGCTTCGTCCCTACGGACCAAAACCTTCGCCGACTACACGGCGGAATCCCTACGCGCTCTGGCGCTCACTTCCGTCTTCTCCTGCTCTCTCGTCTCGGCCACTCGATTAAATACATTCCGCGGGAGATTACAGAAGGTTCTCGTCATTTCGTCGGCGCGATACGCAGCGAAGGCTGGGGAGAGGCGAGACGGTTGGAATGCCCTCCGCGGCGGATGACTCAACTCGGTATGACCACGCCCCTTTCCATCTAGAAAAATCGCGGGCTTGCTGGGCCGCCGATGTGGGGTGAGGAGGTTCGTCGGCGAAGCCACGCTTCCGAGGGGAGAGCGCGCGCCCGGGGAGCCTTGGACGTTTGCTTTCTTTTTTTTCTTTTGACCTCGCGGCGTTTCTCCCGCCCGTTATCGCAAGAATTTGGCGGCGCGCCCATTTTTAGCGCTCGTTCTGTGACACTGCCCCCCACTTTAAGAATATTATCTCATAATATTCAAAACCACACAAACGAGCGCGAACCGTCACCACACACTCTGAAAGACTGTAACACAAACCGTCGCTCACGACACTTCACATACGCAATAGATCGCTCAATACAATCTTGCATTGTAGTTCAATTCCACAACACATGAAATATAGCCACAGGTACATGACTACAACACTTCATCACTCATTCCAAACAATACAAACCTACAAAGTTCTCTCATTACAACAATTATACAACAATATACATCACACTACAGCACAGACACTTCGACACTTGTGACACAGGATAACACAACATTAACACAACGTATGGCACTCAGCACTGCCAAACACATTCTTATTCGACTTCAGCACTTATCCTGTGTATTTCGAGCTGCGCTTGCGTCCTTTCTTGCGGTGCTCGCTCGATTTCTTCTTGTTTTTCCTTGTTCTTTTTCGGCGAGCCTTTTCCAACGACGACATCTGAAGCGGCGTCTCAGCCATCGTTGTCACTTCCGACACCGTTGACGGGTCATAACATTCAACGTGTCCTATCTGTTTATTTACCAGCTCGTTCATGTCATGGCCTTGGGCTTGGCTGGCCAACTCCGTCACCATTACACTGTCGGTCGGTTGGGGTCGTGCCGACGTACGTACAGCTGCCCAGCAAGTGAACTTATTCGACACGATCGTCTTCTCCTTCGCTGTCTCTTGCGCCGCGGCTTCGCCTCGGGCTCTAGTGAGATCCGTCACGGGCTGCTCCTCCACAGTATCTCGCGGTCACTGGGTTGGCGAGGACTCTATCTTAGGGTCTTCTCCCAAACCTTCCGGATCATTCGGTCCTCGCGCCCCGGCGATGTTTCCGGTGACAAGGTCGTACAGGGGGGTCGTCATGCATAGAGCAGTAACCTTCCCGCTGAAGTACGGGGTTTCAACCTCAATTTCTGCTTCGGGAAGCATCCGAACTGTACGGTCAATTAAGCAAACCGGTTTCGTTTTGCCTGTTAACTCACTTTCCCGTACCAAATCTCTCCGCATGATAACAGTGGAGCTACCGGTATCTCTTAACACCGTAATCTTTTTGTCCGCAACTTTTCCAGGCAGCGTTGGCATTCCTTTCGTAACACCGGTTGGCTGTTTTGACATTACAGCACCCACGATAGGAATTTTCTCCCCATTTTTCAACTCTACGAATCCATCGGTGACGGCATTATTATCGGATTTCGGTGCTGCTTGCACACAGGATACTTGGTGAGTTTGACTCGCTCCGTTTCGACATGCATCTGCTTTGTGCCCAGTCTGACCACACTTAAAACATTTTACTACCGTAGGGCTCGTAAAGATCGTTCGACAGTTTTTCGCGCGATGACCCACTCGGTTACACAGAAAACATCGCTGAATGCTCTCTGGTGCACGCTTCTTTTCTTCGGGAGTCAATTTCTTCGAATCATCGGGACACTCTTTCTTGACCTTGGCCAAATTAGTTCCACCTTGCGCTTCCAAGAATTGATCAGCCAATTCAAGCATGTCTTCAAGTGACTCAGCCTTCCTCTCTTTCAAGAACAGCGACAGGCTTGGGTGGCAACTAGTAAGAAATTGTTCTCTAATTAGGAGCTCTCTAAGCTCATCGTACTCCTGTGCTGTCCCTGAAAGTTCAATCCATCTGTCGAAATAATGGCAAAGTCGGGCGGCATACTGCGTAGCCGTCTCCCCATCAGCTGGCTTTCCTGTCCGAAATCTGTCCCGGAATCCTTCCACAGTAAATCTAAATCGCTTCAGCAAAGCAGCTTTCACCTTTGCGTAGTTGGCTCCATCGGTCGGCGTCAGCCTTCCGTACACACTGAGCGCTTCACCACTCAAGCAGGTACTTAAAGCAGTTGCCCATTGATGTTCAGGCCAATTCTGGCTCCTCGCAATCGTCGCAAATCTGTGAAGGTACGCGTCAAGGTGGTCCTTCCTTTCATCAAATGCTACGAGCAACTTGCTTGGGTTCAAGCGGAAGCCATGATCCTCTCGTTCGCTGCTTTCAACTCTAGCTTGGACGGGAGTTTCACTTCGCTGTTGCAAACGGAGCCGCTCGAGTTCCATCTCGTGCTGTCGCTGCCATTCCCTTTCCTCTCTTTCTTCTTTCGCCCTCTCAGCTGCCAGTCTTTCTTTCTCCAGCTCCAACTTCAATTGCAGCTCTCTTTCTTCTTTCAGCTGTCGCTCCCTTGCCTCTCTTTCTTCTTTCAGCTGTCGCTCCTTTGCCTCTCTTCTCTCGCCCTTTCAGCTGCCAACTTTTCTCTCTCCAATTCGAACTTCAATTGTTGCTCTCTTTCTTCCTTCAGCTGTCACTCCTTTGCCTCTCTTTCTTCCTTCTCTCTCGCAGCTGCCAACCTCTCTCTCTCCAACTCAGCTGCTTTTTCTTCCTTCGCCCTCTCAGCTGCCAACCTCTCTCTCTCCACCGCCTCTTTCTCCTTCTGGCTTACCCACTTCCGTAGTTCGGCGCCAGAAAGCCCCATCTTCTCACCAAGAGCGACTAACTTTTCGAGATCCATGGTGTCTCCCAAATAAAACGTTGCCACGTCTAAAAAGTATTTGCCCAAATCAGTCTATCGGAACACTCCCCTGCACTCGTTAACGAGAACACTGAACAACACACAAAATCGTTCCGATGGCACTATCAACAACTCGAGGCTCTTTCTCACTACTTTGGACACACTGTGCACCAAAAGGTCCTATGTCGCGGACGCCAGATTGTCTCACAGGTCCCGTAAATTAGGGAGGCGATCGCCGGGCTAATTCCAAGGGCCGAAGTATCGGCCCCCCGAACTGCACCACGAAAGCGTGGACAATTTAGAAGTGGTCCTTTTTGGCGCGCCAGCGGACGCCGGCTGTGGCCCAAAGAACAAGTCAGAGCCGAGAGTTGATAAACAAACAAAATTATATTCTCAATAACGGCAGATCGAAAACAATACACAAGTATGCACACTCCACAATAGATGAGAATAATATGTCACCAATCAAACAACGTACTACACAGTACAATCAGCCTCACTCGAAACAACGGACACAGACAACAATACACACTACAATGCAGTCGCATGCATTGAACAACCAAGACACTTAAAGACTAAAGAGATAGAAAACCTATTCAGTCCAAAGTCCTTGGAACAAAAGTCTGAATGATACTCTTCCGAGAATCACTCACTCAAAGTCCAGCGTTGTTGTCGTTCCGCTGCCCCCTGAAGTTTCTCTTCCAGGAAACCTCGCGCCTTCAATTGGCCACTCTTCAAACTTCAACTTCTTCGCCGGAACACGTCGGCTTCACACACGCAGCTGTTGCCACGCGTCTTCGCTCGATAGCGGTAAACACACGGTCTTGCCTGTAGCTCGAGCCTTCACCCCTCAGGTGGAAATCCTCTTCATCTCCGGCTTCGTCCCTACGGACCAAAACCTTCGCCGACTACACGGCGGAATCCCTACGCGCTCTGGCGCTCACTTCCGTCTTCTCCTGCTCTCTCATCTCGGCCACTCGATTAAATACATTCCGCGGGAGATTACAGAAGGTTCTCGTCATTTCGTCGGCGCGATACGCAGCGAAGGCTGGGGAGAGGCGAGACGGTTGGAATGCCCTCCGCGGCGGATGACTCAACTCAGTATGACCACGCCCCTTTCCATCTAGAAAAATCGCGGGCTTGCTGGGCCGCCGATGTGGGGTGAGGAGGTTCGTCGGCGAAGCCACGCTTCCGAGGGGAGAGCGCGCGCCCGGGGAGCCTTGGACGTTTGCTTTCTTTTTTTTTCTTCTGACCTCGCGGCGTTTCTCCCGCCCGTTATCGCAAGAATTTGGCGGCGCGCCCATTTTTAGCGCTCGTTCTGTGACATCCGACCATTCTAATTGGGATTCAGTGCTCCCTTTCGTGACGTATGCGTATAATATGGCCACGCAAGCAACTACTGGGTTTTCCCCTTGTTTTCTACGGTACGGACGTGAGCCCTCTTCTACGCTTGACAGGATACTTACTTACCGCCCAGATGCTTCAGAATACCGCCCAGCCTCTAAACTTGTTCAGTGTGTCGAAGAGTGCCGCCAATTAGCGCGTCAATGAACATCCGTCGCACAGGGTCTCCAAAAAGAACGACTTGACCAAGACAAGCCTGCTCACAGCTTCCCCGTAGGCTCATTTGTATGGCTTTCAGTTCAATTCCAGTCCCCCGGCCTCTTCAGACAGTTTGCACCCAAGTACAATGGTCCGTATCGCGTCGTTCAATGCACTTCACGGGTCAACTACGTCGTCGAACCAGTGACACCTGCCGATGACAGACGATGCCGTGGTCGTGAGACAGTCCACATCAGCCGCTTAAAACCTTACTATGACCCCCTTGTGCTTGCTTCGCCGTGAGTCGCCAGAATGGCTCCTCTTCACCATCGGGGCAAATGTAGTGGGGAAGAGGGAGAGAGACAGTATCTAGTCGGAGCACCTGGAACACGACAACGACAAAGAGCCAAGCTCGTGACACTGACTGACGCCCTTTGAACCAGGCAGTTAGTTTTAGTCAATAAACCTCCTTATATATATATATATATCTATATGTTGTATAGGCCGTTAGGTTGTATATGAGAGACTATTGGTCAGCCGCCCGCTCGTAATAAGTTCATGTGCTATGAGACGTCACACAAGCTCATAAAAGGGTGTTCTACACTCGCCGCTGTGACTACAGATGGCGCTGACTCACACTCCCACGTGTGAGTCAGCGCTTTGGAGGAAGCGAACCAGGAAATTGACTGGTAAATACTTAGAAAGCAACAGGTGGCCAAACCAAAGAGAATTATCGGTTAAGCAGAAAGCGAAGGAAACGGAGACTGACATTTGGAGAATTGGCATGATTAAGAAGTCCGCACTAGAGATCTATCAAACTTTTAAGCAGGAAATTGCCAAAGAAAGGATCTATGATAATACTCGCGGTAGTTCTCTACAGTTTGAGGCCAGGGCGGGAGTATTGCGAACCAAGACATATCGGGCAAAATTCGAAGGGGTAGACACAGTATGCAGTGCGTGTGGAGAGAAAGAAGAAACTGCCGAACACTTGATAATGTTCTGTAAAAGGCTTCACTCTACAGTTCAGGATGATGGCGCAGAGTTTTTTCAAAGCACTGGTGTTCAGGGACAGGGAGGGCAAAATAGACTTTAATCGGGTAGACTTAACTAGAAGGAGGTTATCTGATTGGTGGCTAAAGGCACGAGTGAAAATTAAACCCTTCGCTGCAAAGTACGAATCCTCAACCTCAATATTTAAAGAAAAAAAAGATTAATCTAATAGTTAGTTCACTAAGTATTACGGCTAGGTGGCATTATCTGCCGCCCGATCTATAGGGTACAGCCACATCCATCCATCCACGTGTGAGTCAGCACGAAATGGTTAGTTCACTAAGGATTACGGCTAGGTGGCGTTAGCCACCACCCGATCCATCCTTCGGACTGTCACGGTGGATGGACGTGTCTTTTTAGCGCTCCCAATCGACTGCGCAAATAAGTTGTTTTGCATGGTTTGAGCTTGTTGTTATAATTATAGGGCAGCATTTAAAATCCCTGTAGCATTTATTTTATTGTACGGCTTTTTCGGGGGTCAGTCACCAGGTATTTATTAGTTTGTGTGTGTGTTTGATTTTTGTTGTTTTGTTATTGTTTTTCTTTTTCTTTTGCCACCCGTGGGGGAGGTGCACGTACATTGAACACGCAACTTTTTGTAGTAGAGCTTAGACTTTCTCTTTTTCGTAGGGCAGGGCTCGAGTTTTGTAATTATCGAGTGACACAAGTCGTGGAACAATTGGTGTCGTAAGCCATGGTTAAAAAGACTGTGAAGTGTTCAGGATGTGGGGTTGGTTTCAAAGTGGACACAAGTATAGAAGTGGAAGGAGAAGAGGCTGATGCGAAGTGTAGGCAATGTGAGGTCGAGGAAAAAATGGAGAAAATGATGGTTACCCAGAGTGACATGCCAATGAGAATCACCAAGCTCGAGACTGCGTTGGCGACAGAGCAAGAGAAAACGAGGGCAATGGAAGAAAATATTAAGTCCGCCTAGGAAGCTCTAGCCAAAGTAAACAGAGGAGCGGCCTACGGAGAGAACAGTAGAGAACTGGCAACCAGAACTGCGGAGAAGAAAGAGCAAGCAAGTTTGGAAAAAACAGGTTCAGCCGATTCATTTGTCGCAAGGCCCAGCTTCAGCGAAGTAGTGGTGGGGCTGGGAGGGGACAAAGCAGCCAGCGTCACAGGTGCAAGTAACCCCCAGGTGCAGGATGCTCCAGCTGAAAAGTCACAGCATGTGATAATCGCCGGGGACTCGAATTTAAATCGATGCACAGAAGCCATCAAAGAGAGGGTAAGAGGTGACAAGAGGGTTGCAGTAGGGGCGTTCCCAGGACGCAAGCTGGAAGCAGTCATGAAGCAAGCGAGCGAAAAACTCAAAACTACAGCTGATAGACAAAACCTCGTGGTAATTTCAGGTGGTTTAAACGATGTCTTAAATGAAGATGCAGCAGAACCAGCAACTACACTGGCGAAAGGCGTCGATGACATGCGCGCCACTTCTCCTGAGGTACAGGTGCGTGATAGCAACCTCCAAAGAGCGGTTGTCAACGCAAACGAAGAGATATGACGGATGAGTCGAGAGAAAGGCTTTGAGGTGGTGGAAATAAACAGAGAGGTGAATAGGTGGGGTGGTTTTCAATGAGACAGAGTTAACTTCGATGGGCAGCTAAGTCATGAGGTGGGTTGGCGACTTGCAGGACGCGCAGTAGCTTTTTTGGGGGGGGGGGGGCAAGCGGGCCCTTCGGGGTGCAGGATAGCTAGTAACGAGGAAAACAACCAGGAAGACTCTTTGACAGGTAGTATGGACAGATACGATTCCAAAGTGGCAGCAGTATCTAAGATAGGTAGAGTTCGGGCCAGAAATAAAAGTAGCCACAAGCGCCGAAGCCAATTCAGACTTGGGGTATATTAACATGCAGGACGGTAGGAACAGGCTGAAGTGGGAAGAGATAGAAGAACAGCTAAGGGAGGAGAGGCCGATAGTATGCGGTTTTGCAGAAACACATCTCAGGGACATGGAACAACCTTCTAACAATGTGGACTTCGCGTGGGAATATTGTAATAGAACAGAAGGCAGCAGAAAGGGGGGGCGGTATTGGGGCATTCATTCATTAAAGTAGACTGGCAAAGGGTCAAGCAGGAGTGCAAGGAACATTTATTTCTAAAAGGGAAAGTGGTAGGGCAAATGACACTCCTTGGTTTCGTGTACTTGTGGATGGGAGCAATGGCCAGAGAGGAAAACCAGGCAATGGTAGACTATATATCAAAAGACATTCAGGAGTTAGGAGGAGAGTGCGAGATAATTATACAAGAAGATATGAATGCACCCATAGAAGATATAGAAGGTTATACCGACCCGACAGGCAAAATGATCATGGATATGTGTGAGAGGCTGGATTTGATCATTTGCAACAGTACCGAGAAGTGTGAAGAGCAAATAACATGGGAGGTAGGAAGGCTGCAGTCGACGATAGATTATGCACTGTTGTCAAATAGGATGTATGATAAGCTCAGGAGAAAGCACATAGATGTAGTTGGCTCCAGAAGTCTGGGTAGTGATGACAAACGTATCAAACTAAGTTTCGGAAGAGCAGTGAAAGTGAGAAGGAGAAAAGATGAGCAACTACAGGAAAATTTTTATACAGAAAGGCAAATTGAAATAACCACTAAACAAATTGAGAAAGTAATTACTGAGGATAATAAAACAGTGTGGACGTAAGCTAATCTAATTAGACTGTTTGATCTAGAGCCTGCTAAGGCACGTGACAAGTCACTCCAGAAATGAAGACAGAAGCCCAAAAGTTCGTTGGATGAGAAAGTTAAGAGAGCCATAGCAAAACATCAGGAAGCCTCTAGGGAACACAGACATGTTAAGCAGCGGGGTGAACCGACAGATGATGTTGAAAGAAAATGGGAAATCTTTTTGAGCCTGTAGAAGAGATGCATCCCTTCTGATCAATGAAAAGAATAGAAGAAAGGGAACCCAGTGGCTGGCAGAAGTACATGAAAAAGATAGCAAGGCAGCTGCGAAATTTTGGAACCATCTAAACTCCCTAAGAATTAAGGCGAGCCTAGAGCAGAGGTTTATACCTAAAGCTCAGGGTGCTAGGCTAGAAGGGGACGAAGCTATTGAATATATAAGAACAAGGGTGACAGAAAAATTTCAACACAGAAGTGCTTTATGCACCACAATAGACAAGGATGAATCAAGTGGCACAATGGCTCCATTTTCACAACAAGAGTGGGAAAGGGCTGAGAAAAGGGTTCCTAGTAGTACATCAACAGGCCCAGATGGCATTCCTATTATGCTGATAAAGACATTAGGTCCGAAGTCTAAGCAGGCTTTGAGAGAGATAGTGAGCAAAATAATAATCGATGGAGAAGTTCCCGATGGATGGAAACGTAGCAGGATGAGCATGATCTATAAAGGAAAGGGGGAGAAAGCTGACATAAACAACTACCGTCTTATAACAGTGACATCAGTGGTCTACAGGCTAACGAAGCAGATTAAAAAGGAAAGACTGCAGGCTTGGATAGAAGATGAAAAGTTGCTGGGGTAACTGCAGAATGTGTTTCGGAAACACAGGAGGTTGGAAGACAATCTGTTCTCACTGACGCAGTGGATTGAAATAGCAGAACAGGAACTCAGGCCCCTGTGGCTAGCATTTTTGGATATCAAGGGAGCATACGATAGCGTGGTTCAAGAGGACTTGTGGGGAATACTGGACACACTAATTGTGGAAGATGGAGTCACTAATCTTTTAAAGGATATCTATAAAAGTAACAAGGTAGTTATAAAGTGGGAAAAACAGGTATCCAAGCCCATAGAGGTAAAACGGAGGCTTAGGCAGGGGGGTCCACTGTCACCCTTGTTATTCAAGATGTACCTACAAAGATAAGAGGCCAAATTAGAGGGAAGTGGACTGGGCTTCAACCTCTCTTTTGTCAAACAAGGAAAACTCATTTAACAGGCACTACCAGCATTGATGTACACAGATGATATAGTGCTAATGGCCGACAACAAGGACGATTTGCAGAGATTGGTGAACATCTGCGGTAATGAGGGAGATAGGTTAGATTTCAGATTCAGTAAGGAAAAATCAGCAGTCATAATTTTGAATGACAATGAAGGTAATGAGCTTAAAATACAGGAGGTCACGCTAGAGATAACAAGTAAATACAAATATCTGGGCGTATGGTTAAGCAATGGGGCCGAGTACCTAAGGGAACACAAAATATACGTGTCGACTAAAGGTAACAGGAATGCAGCGGTAATGAAAAACAGGGCACTGTGGAATTACAATAGGTATGATGTTGTGAGATGAATATCGAAAGGGGTCATGGTTCCTGGCCTGACATTCGGCAATGCAGTTTTGTGCATGAGATCAGAAGTTCAAGCAAGATTAGAAATTAAGCAACGTGGAATAGGTAGGCTTGCCTTAGGTGCTCACGGGAACACACCAAATCAGGGAGTACAAAATGATATGGGATGGACATCATTTGAGGGCAGGGAAGCTAGCAGCAAGCTAAAATTTGAGAAGCGATTGAGAGAAATGGGGGAGGAGCATTGGGCTAGGAAGGTATTCAGCTACTTGTACATGAAGAATGTCGATACAAACTGGCAGAAGCGAACCAGAAAATTGATTGGTAAATACTTGGAAAACAGCAGGGGGCCAAACCAAAAAGAATTATCGGTTAAGAAGAAGGTAAAGGAAGTTGAGACCGATATGTGGAGAATTGGCATGATTAAAAAGTCTGCACTAGAGATCTAACGAACTTTTAAGCAGGAAAAAGCTAGGGAAAGGATCTATGATTATACTCGGGGTAGTTCTCTACAGTTTGAGGCCAGGGCGGGAGTATTGCGAACCAAGACATATCGGGCCAAATTCGAAGGGGTAGACACAGTATGCAGTGCGTGTGGAGAGAAAGAAGAAACTGCCGAACACTTGATAATGTTCTGTAAAGGGCTTCACCCTGTAGTTCAGGTTGATGGCGCAGAGTTTTTCAAAGCACTGGGGTTTAGGGACAGTGAGTACAAAATAGACTTTAAGCGGGTAGAATTAACTAAAAGGAGGTTGTCTGATCGGCGGCTAAAGTCAAGGCACGAGTGAAAAGTAAACAATTCACTGCAAAGTACCAGTCCTATACTTCCCTATTTAAAGGAAGAAAAAAAGAGAAATGTAGTTGGTGGTTCACTAATTGTTACGGCTAGGGGGCGTTAGCCGCCGCCCGATCTAAAGGGTACAGCCATATCAATCCATCCATACATCTATACTCGGTGCGCTGGTTCGCCTCCACTACACGCTCGAGGCACTCTAACGCAGCGCCTCCAGAATACCATTCACCGATTTTCTGGCGCAGAACATCAAATAAACGTTTTGTTCACTTTCTCCAGACACAAGACTATCATTTTTCGACGACATTTGCAGTGTAACATGCAGATTCGGGCCAATTTTTTTCATCCAGCGGCCGTGCCCCTGGCAACCAGAGCATGTGATGAGAGTGTAGGAAAAGGCAGGTGCAGTGCTACTTTGCCGCTCCTTGTACCGTTCGCTCTCTCTCCTCCCTGCGCCCCACTCTCGCGTCTGCTCGCGCCTCACTCTCGAGCGTTTGCTGGCTGGGCGCCTCTCAGAAACATCCTAAAATGTGTGCCCGTGCTCGAGACGGCGTAGTGAAACCATATCAATCCATCCATACATCTATACTCGGTGCGCTGGTTCGCCTCCACTACATGCTCGAGGCACTCTAACGCAGTGCCTCCAGAATACCATTCACCGATTTTCTGGTGCAGAACATCAAATAAACGTTTTGTTCACTTTCTCCAAACACAAGACTATCATTTTTCGACGACATTTGCAGTGTAACATGCAGATTCATGCCAATTTTTTTCATCCAGCGGCCGTGCCCCTGGCAACCAGAGCATGTGATGAGAGTGTAGGAAAAGGCAGGTGCAGTGCTACTTTGCCGCTCCTTGTACCGTTCGCTCTCTCTCCTCCCGCGCCCCACTCTCGCGTCTGCTCGCGCCTCACTCTCGAGCGTTTGCTGGCTGGGCGCCTCTCAGAAACATCCTAAAATGTGTGCCCGTGCTCGAGACGGCGTAGTGAAACCATATCAATCCATCCATACATCTATACTCGGTGCGCTGGTTCGCCTCCACTACATGCTCGAGGCACTCTAACGCAGTGCCTCCAGAATACCATTCACCAATTTTCTGGTGCAGAACATCAAATAAACGTTTTGTTCACTTTCTCCAAACACAAGACTATCATTTTTCGACGACATTTGCAGTGTAACATGCAGATTCGGGCCAATTTTTTCATCCAGCGGCCGTGCCCCTGGCAACCAGAGCATGTGATGAGAGTGTAGGAAAAGGCAGGTGCAGTGCTACTTTGCCGCTCCTTGTACCGTTCGCTCTCTCTCCTCCCTGCGCCCCACTCTCGCGTCTGCTCGCGCCTCACTCTCGAGCGTTTGCTGGCTGGGCGCCTCTCAGAAACATCCTAAAATGTGTGCCCGTGCTCGAGACGGCGTAGTGAAACGCTAATGCCGAGCCGGGAAAGCTAGCGCCCCACTCTCTCGTCTGCTCACTCCTCACTCATAACGGTTCGCTGGCGTACAAAATTCGATGAAGGCGAAAGTCTCACAACAATAGTACCCTCTCTCGGCGCAAGAAATGCCTTCGCATTTCCTCATGATCGCCTTTGGAAGTGGGGGCATTTTATAGCAAAAGCTGTTATGAGATCAAAACTTAAGTCACGTGCGGCGCTGTAGTTGTCCTTTGCCGCCAGTTTCCATAACCACTATCATGAAATAAGGAAGAAAACCTAGTACCAAGTGCACACTGGGGTTCGCTGCGTGCCAGGGTTCGCTGCGTGCCAGCGCAGTATTCTACCACTGAGCCACGCCGGTGCTTGGTACTCAATCGCAAATTCGCCTTGGGCCGGCTTAATGTCGGAAAGGAATCGCGTTAATACGAGTACAAAAGTGTTTCAGAATAGCGAGAGAACAATGAGATGTCACACAATGCAAACAGCATAACTAGTGGGTCGTCCAATGCTCAAACCCATTACAAAAGCTTGTTTTTGATCACCTGTTAACTGCAGCGCATACTCACTTCAGGCATGATTACCCCTCATTCTCAGCCACTGCATGAAATATTGGTACGAAATTCCTTGCAAGTGCTTAGCGGATACAACGCTTCTTAGAAGAATGATGAAAAATAGGATAGTGAATGCTGGCCTACTACCCAGAAATTACTCTTATTAATGCCGTAGTTGGTACGTACCCAAGAAAGTGTGCTTGCAGCAGTTACCCAATGAGTGTTTAGAAAAGGCTCTGCAAGGCTGCTCTTTTAGCTTTCGCTGCGACTATGAAGCGCCCTTTCGCACAGGCCTGGCGTTTCTTTATTGTACATGCATCATGCATTTCTGAGCAGTGAGGACAATGCCCTCTAAAACAATTAAGATCTGTTCACTTCTGTACTAGAATCGATTAGCACACAGTCCAAATTCCGAATATTTTTTGAATATTTAGCACTGATGGAAAAACACCAGAAGAGCAACACACATTAGAACAGTGAGACAGCACTTCTTATTAGATGCAAAGCAGCTCTTTGACTAGCCTGTGTAATGCTGTCCCTCCGTGCGTCCACATGAACCCGCCACAACGCGCTTCTTTTGTTGCAAGTGTTGGAGCAGTGCCAAGTAGGTCACACCACAGCTGCATGTTGACTTCACTCTCTCCCTTGACTGCTGCACACTTGCCATAGGGCCCCCAGCTGCTGCCTTGTCCGTTGGCCTGCAACCCCTGCTGCTACCACCGCTTGCTCCGCTACCACAATCGCTACACCACCGACGCGTCGGTTCACGCACAACAAACCTGACATGTGCCTAACATACGTGCTGAAACATGTCTGTTTGTGTCACCTCTCTCTTCACCCTCTCCACCACTCGCAACGCACATCAAGTGAACCTGTGACGCCACCCGTGCGCAAAGCTGGTGCTTCACATCTTATCAAGATTTTCTTTGAAAAATTGTGTGCCTAACGTTTTAATTGGTGGATTACCAAGATGCACGCATGCAGAGAAACATTTTAAGAAACTATAGATTCTGTGCTGATTACAAATGAATTAATAAAGGTGCTTCTATTTAAAACTTTGCCAAGTGATATCCTCAACCTGCTATGCATGAAATTCATGATGTTCATTCAGCAAACATATGATTATGATTAGAAATTTACTCCGGTCCAGCGTATTGTTAATTTTCATGCCTCAATTCTATTTAAAAAGTGACGACAATGTATGTTATTGAATTCTGAATTAACTGCTATATTTGAGCGAACAGTTTTAAAAAATTTTTATCGGCTGTTACTGCTTATTCGAGTTTACCTCAGTTAACATAACAAATACATTTTCTACCGGCTGAAATTAATCGTAACATTACCTTTGTTAATGTTACTGACTATTAATTCCAAATTAATTCCTATTAATTCCAAATGAAGTATACAACTATTCTGAAAATTGTTCTGCTATTTGAATAATATATTGAATTTGTATTTGACTCGTCATTTGCACTATTTCATTCGTATTGAATCCGGCTCTGAAATTGGCTATTCGCATCCACAGAAAAAGCATCCGTTTCAAGCACTGGTGTGCAAAGTCCTATTGGAGACATTTGCTCATGTGATACTGAAAGTTGATGCTGAATAAGTGATGTGCACCTTGTCTGTTACATTGTGCGCTATATGTGACAACGGAGGATTTTCTTTGCATCAACATTGAACTATGCACAGGAGCTTGCTTCAACACAGAAGGAAATGGCACCCCAATTCTACCAGCAGGGCCAGTGGGACCATGGTGGTCTCCTTCACCTGAAAGGCGGGGTGTTTTACCTAATTCAGGCGCTTGTGAACAAGCTGATCATAATTTTTGGACTGCTTGCGTCCATGCAGTCTGTTTTAGGCACGTCCCGAAAGATTCCGCAAATGTCACAGGTTGGTTGCTGTGAGCATGCTAACGTAATCAGTTACACACTTTCAATGTTTAACTTGCTGCATTGACTTAAAATAAAAAAGAGCAACAAAAAAAAGCTACGCGTCTAAGCCTTGTGTTCTGCAGACTGTTTATTTCACAGATAAAAAAACTAGCTTCGCTTACGAACGTGTTTCTTCTGCGAATATATTTTCTTTCTGCCAACAAGCGTACACACGACCCTTTCACCAGCAGCCAAAAGAATAGTAACGGGTCCAAAAGAGCAATATCGATAAGTATTGAATATGACTTCAATAAGTTGCAGGAATGCATAATTGCAATTAGCAAAATAGCAGGACAGAAGCAAGAAAAAAAAAACTGTGCTAAAATTAACTAGCATGCCGGACATGCCTCGAACGATATTGCTAGTGTGCAGTGCTACTCGGTGTGCAGCCTGATAATGCATGGGAGTGCTATTTTTCAAAGAAAGGGATGAAGTCAAACTCTTATAATTGCACACGCTGAGAAAAAGCTATTCCAAAAAATAGCACGGGTCATGTTCCTCCAGCACAACAAGGCTACATGGTACGTCGTCTCTTCAATGCCACATACACCAATGTTACTAGAATACGCACACCTCGCTGCATCGGTGCACTTTGGGGAGTGGGTGCCTCAGCGCATTTTCCACCTCCCAATTCTAGCCACCATACCTCCAGTCTTGCGAAGGTCCACCTGACTACGAAGACCCGTGAAAATATGAAGTGCAGCGCCAACACGTGTCAAACGTCATCCACCGTCTTTTTTTTTACTTTCAACAACTGCAAACAACATCGAGCAAAGAAACCCAGTGGCCTCTAAACTGTCTAGTTCTGAACTAAAACTATACAGCATGAGATGCAGACACTGCTTCCGAAGTGTGGACCCCAGGAAAAGCATTGAAATACCCCTATTCACAGTTTTTGAGTGGACCGAACCAAAGGGTAAAATGCCCTTCTTGCACGAAAGCAAAAACACCACTAAACACGACTGTCATTAAGGCTCACTTTTAAATCTAGAAACTGCAAGACCCCATTATCAGGCAGCTCATCATAAAGCACAAGCCTAGTCTGCTCTCTCGAAAGGCCTCTAAAACATTATCCACCAAAACATTATTTGCTAAATCAATCAAATTTGTTAGCAAAATCACGAAATTGTCTACATATCAAAAAAAAGTTTTAAAGCCGTCTCAGTGCTAAAAGTTTGTACAGTGTATGATAACCTTCGGAAAAACCTGTCGACCTGTCTGTGTTTTTTTAGTTTATGAGGTCGTGAGTTTGGTGTTAAATTGACTACTGAATTCAGACATACACCAACTAGCTCAACAGCAACTAAATAAAGACACTTTTTCTTTTTAAACTTCAATGAGGCAAACATACATATAAAAATATATTTTTAAATTTTTACTAATGACTTCAAGCCGGCATTAGATCCGACAAAAATAGAAGAAAATGCATTGAAGGGAAGAGGATAGATGGAGCAAGTCCCAAGCATTGTTAAAACAAATTTGCCATCTCTATGTACATAGGCACAGGCAATAAGAAAGAACGCAACATGTCCAGTTGCACCTCAAATTCAGGAAAGCAAAAAAGCGCTCCACACAAAATGCCCACGAAATAGAGCTGCGATATACAACAAAAATATGTATAATGACCTCCCCGCCCCTCTGATACAATTCTTGGTTAGCTTTGCCACAAAATGCATGACGAGGTCAAAGAAGAAGTTCTGAGGAAACCAAGACCACACCATATTTAGGCAAGAAATCCATTTAGCTAAAAAAATTCACTCAGCATTGAGCAGCAAGAACTTTAGACTGCGAGAGATTTTCTCGCAATGTTTAAGACAATGAGGATGGATAAAACAAATGTACTAACTGAATAATTGTTCTAACTTACTTAAAGGCACTTGTGAGAAATGGTACACTAGAGAGAGAAAACAATTTGAGCACCCAAGCTCTTCTGCAATGATGCACACAAGTTCGGCTTTGACAAAACTCCCTGCTCTCACCAAAACTGAGCTGCAACTGGCAAAAGTTGCAGATTTAGAACACAGCCTTTGCAGTTCGAAAAACAAAAGAGAGAAGATCAGTCAGAAAGTTTCACTGTCCGCAAAGCGTCCTCGTCGAAAATCTCGAACACTGCTGTCGCACCGTCGTTAAAAACGAAGGATAAGCCACCGTCGATGACAAGACAGGCATCAAACATCCTCGACTTCACTTCAATCCTGCAAAACACGGATCTCACTTTTATTAAATTTGCCTCTATGAAAACATTTGATGGACACACAAAGACCAGCTTCAGATCACTCACCTCTTGGCAAAGCCACGGGGTTTGCTGTTGAAGTCTGTTCCTGCGAAGACAACCAAAATGGTGTTGAATGAATGTCTTCAACGTCTCTCAGCTTTTCACTTTCAACTCTTGTGAGTTTGGTCATTGCTTAATTAACTTTCAAGTTTCCACGACATACATTTTAACTGACAGAATGCAACAATAACAAATGTCAAAAAAGTCGGCAGCCTTTCCTGGCCAAATTAAGACTGACCAGAAATGCAGGTCTACTCCACTGTTTTAAAATTTCTGGAAAATTCAAACAAATTTTTCGGCAACTAAGATGCTTTCTTTCCGAGAAATCTATACGGATTTCCTTGTGGCTTCGTGCCACAAATGGGTGGGTTGTCTATTTTGCCGTTCTTAACCTTTCTGCCACCTCGTAGGTCTCCGCAGAACTCATTTGCATTGCTTGTGTTATGCTTGTGTCTATGTGCTTCAAGGTGTCAATGAATTTGCCGTTGCAAGTTTCTAGTTTCCTGGTTAGCTCAATCGGTAGAGTGACAACCCCGAATTCGTGCTGAGCCTGTCGCTATTATATAGCCAACTACATATCACCTTTAGCCGAGACAATACTGCGCAATTGCATAAGAGACGTGGATCCTCATCCGAAACACGTTACATGGACACCGGGCCATCAGGGATTGCAGGGAAATGAGGCTGCAGATGCGCCTGCCCGAGCGCTCATTTCCAGGCTACCTTCCTCAATGCCGATGGAGACTGACAAGAGGGTATAAGGAAATTCTTCATTATTATCGGGAAAGTCATTGCCGCTACCGTTCCCACGCAAGGTAGTTGAAGAAAGCAGAGGAGCGCATTTTGCTTCGACTTCAGACCAACACAATACTATGTCCTGCCGTAGTGAAACATTTCAACCCTACCTCCACAGGAGTGAAGGGAGGTGGCAGACACCAATTTGTGTGCCGTGATCTCAATCATCAAGGAACTCAAGGCACAGAGTACCCTGGCACACCAAGAGTATCTATCCCATACTGGGGTTTCGTAGGATTCTGCCATTGACTCATCAATCAAAGGCGGAATCCAACTGAGATCTTCGCATCAGATGTTCAAGTCTGTTGGACCCTCTTGACGAGAATCAATGCTATACGACTGTCACGGATTTTATAGATACTGCACTGTTGCTGCCAAAAAGTTGAGACAGATGTCTGAGGGGAACCTGTGCAGTACACCAAGAATTGTTTTGGTAATAGGTTTAAATCGTGAACCAAAGTGTGAGGCATGAGCTTCCCTGCGCATTTTATGCTTATTCTTCAATTAGTGCTTCTTGAAACGGACAATTTGAGCCAGCTCCCGAGTGATATTGTGAACCAGGGAGTTTCTAACAACTCACCTAGAAGGAAATCTGGTGCTAGTGAGCTGCTGGATGCAAGGAAATGAGGGAATATGAGAGCTTCAAACTTGAATCGGATTTGTATACCCCGAAGACGCGTCAGGCTTCATGTTAAAATGATTCATTTGTTACTAAAACAGCACGTAATTAGCTATTCATTTTTTTATTGCACAGAAGCGTGTTTTATTTGACACTAAAACCTTATGCAGCGATATACAATTTTACCAAGCGTAAGAAGTTTGAGAATAACGCGCAACTCCAAATTTCAGAGAAGGCTGAATTTACGGGTGTTAAACTTCGATAAACAACCGCTGTTATACAAAAAAATTAAACACAGAAAACATGAAGCCATACCCATAGACTGCTTTATTTTCAAGAGAATCGAATCACTTGTGCAGACACTGATCTCTTGCTTTCTGTGCTTGCGTGAAGTACGGTCACAAGTCCTGTTTTATAGTCCGGATGACATTTCTTTAAATAAAGTGTTTCAAATCTCACATGCTTTTTGTGTGCTCGCATGATTGTGCGCTTGGAACAATATAAGTCACATCCTACCAACAAGTGCAGGCAGCCATGTTAGCGAAGAGATAAAGTGGTCTCAAACTCTGAATTGACGCATGGTAGCACAGAGCCCACCGTGATGAGTCCGCGCACCATTCCCGAGTGGGTCTCCTGCCAGTCAAAAATATCCAGGGGTCAACGTGGCTTGAGATTGGTACAAAGAGTCTAGTAAACTACAAAGTATTTGCGATATAAAAAAAAAAAAGTTTCGTGAATCTGTAGGCTAGAGCAATCATACTTTTTGCTGTATAGTACATAGGCTTTAATGCTGATTTCACATATGTAATTAGTAGGCTTGTGCAAATAGTGATTTTGATCGAATAATTTCGAATGAAATTCGAATGATATGTATGACATAGAAAAAAAGGAATATTAATCAAGACTTAACTAACCTGCACAATATTTCTTTTGAATTAAAGTAGGGGCTCTATGCAAATGCCTTTTTTTTTTCGTTCAAAAGAAGTCTGAGCAACCTTGAGTAGTAGTTGTTTCAGTAGGATGTGAGCGATAACCTGTAAGAGACTAACAGCTTAAAATTTATTATACTTGGAGCATATAAGCCATCATAACAAGTTTAATAAAATGAAGACTTAATTTGAGGGTAGCAGCTTCCTTTAGAGGGGCTTTGCAGCACTTTTTCAAGTAGCCATGGAGCCAGTAAACATGCTTGTTGTCTCACAAATTTACCACCGCAATGTTTCTAGAATTAGTTCAGTACGAGGAAATATTTCAAAAATTTGTCGCACCTGCAGTTGCATTCTCTCTTCTCATCCCGTCAAAATAGCTGTAGGTTAAGCAGGGAGGAATGGCATGGCAAAAGAAAATACGTCAAGTGCACCTCGTGACCTTGAGCACCTCTTTTTTCATTTTCGAATAAAAGGCTGTTCAGTGTGATCGCGTACGTACTCGTGGACAAGCGGCAGCCTCGATAACGACGAGCATGCCATGCTCAGATCAGCCAATGGCTGTGGCCAGAGCCGCATATTCCTTTTTGGCTGTGACAAGTGATTTTCGAGCTTGCAGTGTCATTTGCCGAGGGAAGAGAGCAATTTTTAGCTTTGAAAATTTATTGTGAATAACAGACCATGTGCTGCACTATAATATTAGCCTCGCGTATTCTCGGTAGCCTCGAATACCGATCGGCAGCATTTTCTGACCCACGTTCAGTAAGTGTTAAGGGCCCCTGTAAATTTGAAGGGGGGCTTCGTGGCAAATCGAATTTCCCTTGGTTAGATGCTTTCACGGCTTAGCATTCCTACAGTGCGAAGAAACCACCTTTACAAACAGTGACATTCAATTAATGTAATTATTCGTTCATTGTGAATACTTCGAACGATTTAAATTCGAATACTCAGCTATTCATTCAAATAGTCGAAGCATTCAAATATTCGCACAAGCCTAGTAATTATTTCTGTATTAAGTTGCACAGTTTTGAAATGACATGCCATGATAGTTCGTTATGGACCAACTTTTTATGCCATTAGACTTTTAAAGTTCGGAGCCATCAATAACTCATATTGCTCCTCATTAACTGTAGAATGCATCATCATCATCATCATCATCAGCCTGACTACGTCCACTGCAGGACAAAGGCCTCTCCCATGTTCCGCCAGTTAACCCGGTCCTGTGCTTGGTGCTGCCAATTTATACCCGCAAACTTCTTAATCTCATCTGCCCACCTAACCTTCTGTCTCCCCCTAACCCGCTTCCCTTCTCTGGGAATCCAGTCAGTTACCCTTAATGACCAGCGGTTATCCTGTCTACGCGCTACATGCCCTGCCCATGTCCATTTCTTCTTCTTGATTTCAGTTATGATATCCTTAACCCCCGTTTGTTCCCTAATCCACTCTGCTCTCTTCTTGTCTCTTAAGGTTACACCTACCATTTTTCTTTCCATTGCTCGCTGCGTCGTCCTCAATTTAAGCTGAACTCTCTTTGTAAGTCTCCAGGTTTCTGCTCCGTAGCTAAGTACCGGCAAGATACAGCTGTTATATACCTTCCTCTTGAGGGATAGTGGCAATCTACCTGTCATAATTTGAGAGTGCTTGCCGAATGTGCTCCACCCCATTCTTATTCTTCTAGTTACTTCAATCTCGTGGTTCGGTTCTGCGGTTATTACCTGCCCTAAGTAGACATAGTCTTTTACAACTTCAAGTGCACTATTACCTATCTCGAAGCGCTGCTCCTTGCCGAGGTTGTTGTACATTACTTTCGTTTTCTGCAGATTAATTTTAAGACCCACCTTTCTGCTCTCCTTGTCTAACTCCGTAATCATGAGTTGCAATTCGTCCCCCGAGTTACTCAGCAATGCAATGTCATCGGCGAAGCGCAGGTTACTAAGGTATTCTCCATTGACTCTTATCCCTAACTGTTCCCATTCTAGGCTTCTGAAAACCTCCTGTAAGCACGCGGTAAATAGCATCGGGGAAATTGTGTCCCCCTGCCTTACACCCTTCTTGATTGGTATTCTGTTGCTTTCTTTATGAAGCACTATGGTAGCAGTTGATCCCCTGTAGATTTCTTCCAGAATGTTTATATATACTTCATCTACGCCCTGATTCCGCAGTGTTTGCATGACGGCTGATATTTCTACTGAATCAAACGCCTTCTCGTAATCTATGAAGGCTATGTATAGTGGTTGGTTATACTCTGAGCATTTCTCTATTACCTGATTGATAGTATGAATGTGGTCAATTGTTGAGTAGCCTGTTCGAAATCCTGCTTGTTCCTTTGGTTGATTGAATTCTAATGTTTTCTTTACTCTGTTAGCAATTACCTTTGTAAATAGCTTGTATACTACAGAGAGCAAGCTGATCGGCCTGTAATTCTTCAAGTCCTTGTCATCTCCTTTCTTATGTATTAAGATGATGTTAGCGTTCTTCCAAGACTCTGGTACTCTTCCCGTCAAGAGACACCTCGTAAACAGGGTGGCTAGTTTTTCTAACACAATCTGTCCTCCATCTTTCAGCAGATCTGATGTTACCTGATCATCACCAGCAGCTTTGCCCCTTTGCATGCTCTCCAAAGCTTTTCTGACTTCTTCTATCATTACTGGTGGGGTGTAATCTGGGTTACTGCAAGTTCTTATAGTATTAAGGTCGTGGTTGTCTCGACTACTGTACAGATCTCTGTAGAACTCCTCTGCTATTTTAACTATCCTATCCATATTGGTAGTTATTTTGCCTTCTTTGTCCCTTAGTGCATACATCCGACTTTTGCCTATCCCAAGTTTCCTCTTCAATGCTTTGACACTTCCTCCGTTTTTCAGAGCGTGTTCAATTCTCTCCATGTTATACCTTCTTACATCGCATACCTTACGTCTATTGATCAACTTCGAAAGCTCTGCCAGTTCTATTTTGTCTGTTGCACTTGACACTTTCATGATTTGACGCTTCTTAATTAGGTTCTTCGTTTCCTGGGAAAGCTTGCCAGTGTCCTGTCTAACTACCCTGCCTCCAACTTCCACTGCACACTCCGTAATTATACTCGTCAGATTATCATTCATTGTATCTACGCTAAAGTTCGTTTCCTCACTAAGAGCCGAGTACCTGTTCTGCAGCGACACTCTGAATTCCTGTACTTTCCCTCTCAGTGCTAGCTGATTGATTGGCTTCTTGCGTATCAGTTTCTGTCGTTCCTTCTTCAAGTCTAGGCGAATTCGAGACCGTACCATTCTATGGTCACTGCATCGTACCTTGCCAATCACTTCCACATCCTGCACGATTCCAGGGTGTGCACTCATTATAAAGTCTATTTCGTTCTTATTTTTGCCATTAGGGCTCCTCCATGTCCACTTGCGGTTTTCTCGTTTTCGGTAGAAGGTATTCAAAATCCGTAAATTATTGCGTTCTGCGAATTCTACTAGTAGCTCTCCTCTGGCATTTCTAGTACCGATGCCATAATCTCCTACCGCCTGGTCTCCAGCCTGCTTCTTCCCTACCTTTGCATTAAAGTCGCCCATCACTATAGTATACTGTGTTTTTACCTTACTCATTGCCGATTCCACGTCTTCATAGAAGCTTTCAACTGAAGCGTCATCATGGCTGGATGTAGGCGCGTAAGCCTGTACTACCTTCATCTTGTATCTTTTATTCAGTTTAATTACGATACCTACCACCCTTTCATTAATGCTATAGTATTCCTCTATGTTGCCAGCTATGTTTCTGTGAATTAGGAACCCCACTCCCAGTTCTTTTCTGTCTGCCAAGCCCCTGTAGCAAAGGACGTGCCCATTCTGTAGCATCGTATAGGCCTCATCTGTCCTCCTAACCTCACTGAGCCCTATTATATCCCATTTAACACCCTCTAGCTCCTCGAATAGTACAGCTAGACTTCCCTCACTAGATAAGGTTCTAGCGTTAAACGTTGCCAAGTTCAGGTTCCAATGGCGGCCTGTCCGGATCCAGAGATTCTTAGCACCCTCTGCTGCGTTGCAGATCTGACCGCCGCCGTGGTCAGTTGCTTCGCAGCTGCTGGGGACTGAGGGCCGTGAGTTATTTGACGTAAGCATGTGGGAGGTAGTGGCCAGATACTGCACCAGGGTGGCCAATCCTTCTCTGGTGAGGGAGTGCGTTCTCGGCGGTGTTTGCCGGTGAGGCAGCAGCCCAGGCCTCTTACTGCAGTTCCATCAACACGCGGATTTTTTTTTTTTTTTAATCCGGTTGGGAACTGCGCGGTATCGGGATTTGAACCACGGACCTCTTGCATGCGAGGCGGATGCTCTAACCACTACAGCATCATCTCAGTTTTTTCAAAACATAACATATTGACGCAAGAAGTTGGTGTTCTTGGGCTTTAAGTGTGTTTCTTAAACACACTGCACTTTCGGTAAATGTTTTTGTAAGAGTTTCGTACATCATCGAGTTTTCTCAGCAGTCCTCCGACGTACCATTGTATAGCTTGCATTTCCATATCGAGGGTAAAATAGTGATGTGTGTACAAAAGGTGAGTGATTGATGTATGAAAGGAAGAATTGACTTAATTTACAGGGCCTTCCTGTAATCAACATTTAGTCTTTTTTTTTTTTTTTTTGAGCAGCTGACTGGCTTCTCACCGCTCCTTTTGGCACAGTTAGCGCCATCGGACAAGAAGTGTCCATCGCATTGGCCGATGCGACGGACAGTCCCTCTGACAAAAGGTGCTTATGTAAGGTTGGATTCGTCAGGGCAGATGAAGCCTTTGGCCCCACCGGGCGAGAGGTCGAGTGGGCCTCTTTGGCTGCCGCGGCACTACCCTGGCTGCTGCCCGGGCATGCAGTGGCGGCTGCTACCTCCACGGGGGCAGGAGGCGGCGGTGCCAGTACGCTGGATGCAGCCGGGCCGGCCACCTAAAGCCGTTCAGCCACACACGGGTAGGTGTTGGAGGACGTCGAAATCGCAGTGTTAGCTCGGGTCTGTAGTGTCGCTACACAAGCTCGGGTCTGTAGTGTCGCTACATGTTTGTAGACAGCGATTCATAACTGTAATTTTGCATAACAGTGTGAATGAGCTAAGGTGCCGAGGTGGTGCAATGTATCGATTCATATTGTTATGTTCTGAACTATTTTTATCGACGAACTTACCGAGCGATTGGGCGATCTTGATAACTATAAGGTGGAGTGTTGTTTGAGTTCATTGCGTTGCTGATTGATTTGTTCCGTTCAGCCCAACTTAGAACTCACTTGTGCTGTTAGAACGAACGGCGTAACGATAAATAAAAGAATAATAGTTACTTTATCCCAATTCATATCTGGTTCACGCATTCTTGCTGGGTGTGTCGACGATGTGGTTATTCTATCTCCCCGCATTCCCCGAATGCTGTGCTCATCGTTGGCTTTCTCCGCACGCGTTCGAGTACAACGGTGAAGCTATCTTTACAACGCTCATGATCGAAATGCAATATTTTTTTTCCTTGTGTTTTTTTTTTTCAAATCGAATCTACAGAAAAGCCTGTTGTGGAGCTACTTGGAGCACGTTAATGTAATAAAAAAGCCGCGAATGATTTGGAGCACGTTAACGTAATTAAAAAAGCCGCGAATGATTACAAGACAGGAGATAAACGCAAATATTCAGAAGCACCATGCACATATGAATTTCGCATAGAAGAACAGCATGCTTACTGCATAAATGACGTTTCGCGCCCTACAGCGTGCTTAACCATAGATCAGACGGGCAACCTTGACGTTTCTAAAACGAGAATCTTTTGACTGCCCTTTCAAGCTTTTCACATCGTCTTCTATAACTTGTATAACTATACACCGAATATCACAAACACCAAGATTCATAAGAAAAAAAAAAACATCATAGCGTTCTCGAATAACGCCTTCGTTTCAAGAATGCAAGCAAGTGTATGTATGAAATAGGACATTTTAGTAGACAAGAAAAGAAAAATTTTACTAATGTGAAAATTCTTGGAATCCTCAGCCCATGCTGATGCTTGCTTTAGCTTCGTAATAATTACACAGGTAATATCTAGTTTTAAGAGATCCTGCACCCTTCACATGTTAAGCAATATCAGGGGAAGAATTCTAATCTCTCTATCAGAAGTACCAAAAAAAACAGGATGTTAATCTCGAAGTGTTGCCCGAAAATTGATCTTGAAAAAAAGGCTTTTTAAAAGAATAGGTAAAAGCTCGCGGCAAAGATATCGCCAACAGCACGTAGTGGGTCGACAACAAGAGCGGCTCTCAATCTGGAGAAAAAAGAAGATCGCGTGCTTCTTCTCTGCTCGAGAGCCAGCCACGACTGACGCATCGTCCTAGAGCTAGCTACCCGGTGGTTTAATAAATCCCCCCAGTACTTGTGACTCATCGTGACAAACTGGTGGAAGTGCTGGGTAGTCTCACGGATGCTGCAAACCCCCCCCCCCCCCCCCCAGGAAACCGGGATACGAGTCCAGTGCCAGTCAATACTCCCGTGCATCGGACCAGCTGCCGAATCTAGGGATTGCCTCCGGAAGTCGACGATACTGCTTCCACCACGAGGACAAACATGACCAGCGCTTCGGTGCGAACCTCGTCAACCGGCACGGGAAGCACGACGTCGAACCGCTATACGTTGGAAAGCCCACGGGCACCGGCGACGTTCCATGGCACAGAGCACGAGGATGTTGAGGACTGGTTGGCGGACTTCGAGCGCGTAGCCACCTTGAATCAGTGGGACGACGCGGCGAAACTGGGTTGTGTCTATTTCTATCTCGAAGACGGGGCAAGTACGTGGTATCAAAACCGAGAGGAGCAGCTGACGACGTGGCCCGAATTCTATCGTAGACTTTTGCAGACCTATGCCAGTGCTGATCGCCAAGAACGAGCTGAACGAGCTATTGTGGCTCGCGTCCAGTTGCCAAACGAAACTGTGACCACGTACGTCGAAGACATGACGCGCCTCTTCCGACGGGCCGATTCAAGAATGACAGAGGACAAGAAGTAGCGTCACTTGATGCATGGTGTCAAGGACCAGCTTTCTGCCGGCCTCATGCGCAGCCCTACGAAGACTGTCGCAGAGTTCTTGTCCGAGGCCGTGACAATGGAAAAAATGCTGCAGCAGCGATCCAACCAGTACGACAGGAAGTCAATGGCATGTCTACTGCTGACATTTTCACAGCCACTAGAACCAGCAACGACTGTCTACGTGTACTCATCCCTGATATAGTACTTGAAGAGTCGCAAAAGCTGGTGTAACACCTCATCCTACGGTTAGCTCTATTGCAACTGTGATCAAGGATGAGCTGCACCAGGCCCCCCGGAAAACCTTGCCTCCTGATACAGCTGCGACAGCTCATGCTGAATACCGCCGTGAGACAACCTACGCTGAAGCCTTGAAAAGCCCTGCTGCATCGCCGCCATTATTCATCCATCCTATTCCTGCTGTTTCACTCCAGTCAAAGAGCACATACCGTACTACGAAGGCACGTACACGCCACCGCCCTTGCCCTTTGTCCCTGGCGCTTCTGTCGCCCATCATTCGGTGCCAACAGTTCAGTACATCGACGATCGGCGCACGTCTCCTCGGAAGTCTGATGTTAGGCGCACACCTAATCACCGGCCTCCGAGCTTTCACTATGGAGAAGCTGATCACTTGTACCGCCAGTGCCCATATCGCCGTCTTGGGCTTCGCGGCTTCTGTGTGTACTCACCGCCACTTGTTACGGCCAGAGACCGCGCGAAATCGAAAACTACCTCTCCCAGCAGCATGCACCACCGTCTGCCGGGTGCCAGTCGCGCTCGCCATCACCGAGGCGATTTTCATCAACGTCCCAGCGGTATTCTACCACATGGTCTCCCAGCCCCCCGCCGGGAAAACTAGCCTAAGCGACCTCTGGGGGCGTGGTCGCTGAACGTCGAAGCACCGAAGACCTCCTATTGACGCAGAACCGTACAGAAACCGGTCCGACATCACATACTGCTGCAAAGAATGGCCGACTTTTACTCGACATATCAGTGACAATTGATAGTTGTGCAGTTAATGCGTTAGTGGACACCGGCGCCGACTATTCGATACTGAGCGGGAAACTGACAACGCAGCTGAAGAAAGTCATCACGCTGTGGCATAACTCACAGATTCGGACAGCTGGTAGCCACGTCGTTACTCTACTGGGTGCCTGATCAACTAGAGCACAGATTCAAGGGTATACATTTGTAGCAAGATGCCTTGTTCTACGCGAATGCTCCCAAGACGTCATTCTGGGAGTTGACTTTCTACAGGAAAATGGAGCTATTATTGGTCTGCAAGAGCGCTTGCGCCACGTTCTCAGCCCAGCGAGCAATCAACGTGCAGGATGACGGAAGCCGTGTCGGCATACTCCGTATTTCTGAACAGAGTGTGACGCTTCCTCCACGAGCAAGTGTACTAGTCGACGTAACATGCTGTGGTTTGGGCGATGGCGATGTGGTGGCGGAGACAAATTTAGAACACCTTCTGCAGCAAAGCATTTGTGTAGCTAAAAATGTAATACACCTTCGTGATGGCCGATCTGAATTGCTTGTAACCACCTTTAGCAACGAGCATTGACATCTGTTCCGTGGCACTTCGATAGCGTTTACCCACGAAGTAGCAAACGTTACCAACTGTCTCACGTCAGAACTAGTGGATACCGCCGACACGTCAATGAGTAATATTGACATCAATCCTGATCTGTCCACCGATAACCAGACTGCGCTACGAGCGCTCTTGTTCGAGTTCAGGTCTTGCTTCGCAAGTTGCTCAAAGATCCGCCAGACGTCTATCACGTACGAGGACGCACGCCCGATACACCAGAATCCCTACCGCGTGTCGGCCAAAGAACGTGAAGTGATACGTACGCAAGTCAGCGAGATGCTTGGCGATGGCGTTATTGAATTATGTAACAGCCCGTGGTCATCTCCAGTCGTACTGGTCAAAAAGAAGGACGGGTCGCTACGCTTCTACGTCGACTACCGAAAGCTTAACAACGTAACCAAAAAGGATCTGTATCCGCTGCCACGTATCGACGATTCACTGGACAGACTTCGTCGCGCCCATTATTTCACTTCTCTCGATCTCAAAAGCGGGTATTGGCAAATCGAGGTAGATCAGCGAGACCGTGAGAAAACAGCCTTCGTGACTCCAGACGGCCTATACCTATTTCGAGTGCTCCCTTTTGGCTTGTGTTCAGCGCCGGCAACTTTCCAGCGAATAATGGACACTGTCCTCACAGGGCTCAAGAGCAGACTTGTCTTGTCTACCTTGATGATGTGGTGGTCTTCTCTACCACGTTCGAGCAGCACTATCACCGCCTGCGCAGCGTGCTGGAGGCTATGCGATCGCAGGACCTCACACTAAAGGCATAGAAGTGCC
Source organism: Rhipicephalus annulatus (assembly GCA_013436015.1). Lineage (NCBI taxonomy): Eukaryota > Metazoa > Arthropoda > Arachnida > Ixodida > Ixodidae > Rhipicephalus > Rhipicephalus annulatus. The sequence continues at coordinate 119,327 of WOVY01014709.1, read as the reverse complement.
ACTTCGGCTATAAAGAACTAAAATTTCTTGGACATGTAGTTAGCGCTGAAGGAATTCGGCCCGATCCGGACAAGCTTGCCGCTGTTGCCGAATTACCAGCTCCTGTCGATAAGAAAGCCATCCGGCGCTTCCTTGGTTTGTGCGCCTACTATCGCCAATTCATTCATGGCTTTTCACAGATAGCAGAACCTCTGACTCGTCTCACAAGGGACGACATGCCGCTTGTCTGGGAAAACGAGCAAGAAGCAGCTTTTAATGAGCTGCGACAGCACATCCAATCAGCACCCATTCTCGCTCATTTCGACGATGATGCTGACACGGAGGTCCATACTGACGCTACTAACATTGGGCTCGGTTGGCGCAGTGCTCGTTCAGCGTCAAGAGGACACCGAAAGAGTGATAGCCTACGCCATCCGCTCTCTCTCCTGTGCCGAGGCGAATTATTCTGCTACGGAGAAAGAGTGCCTCGCAGTCGTGTGCGCAATCACCAAGTTTTGCCCGTACCTTTATGGTCGCCCCTTCAAGATAGTGACAGACCATCACGCGCTCTGTTGGTCGGCAGCCTGCGTGACCCTTCAGGACGGCTAGCATGGTGGAGCTTGCGGCTGCAGAAATTTGATGTCACCATCGTCTATAAGTCCGGCCGTAAGCATGAAGACGCTGACACACTGTCACACGCACCCCTTCATGTCATCAGTCAGAAAGCAGAGGAAGACGAAGGCTTCCTGGGCGCCGTTAGCGCATCAGACCTGAGCAAACGGCACCAAGATGACGCAGAGATTCGCCCAATCATTGATCATTTAGAGGGCCAGGGCGCTATCATACCCCGTCATTTATCCAGCTCGTTGACGTCGTTCTGCCTGCGAGACGGTGTGCTGTACAAGAAGAACACTCGTTCGAACAACCGTGCTTACCTCCTGGTGGTTCCTCGAGACATGCGAGACGACGTCCTCTTCGCTTGCCATGACGAACCCAAATCCGGTCATCTGGGCTGCTCAAGGACAATTGCCAGAGTGAGCGAGAGGAACTACTGGCCAGGATTTTCAGCAAGCGTCAAGAAGTACGTCAAGAGCTGTCGGGAATGTCAGCGCCGAAAGCAACCATCTGTTAAGCCAGCCGGTTTGCTTCAGCCCATCGAAGCACACTGCACACTGCACGCCGTTCGACCAAGTCGGCATGGACATTCTCGGGCCATTTCCCTGTCTGCAGACCGCAACAAATGGGTGATCGTCGCGACCGACTATTTGACACGCTACGCTGAGACGCAGGCGATCCCATGAGCCACGGCTTCTGAGGTAGCACAATTTTTCATGCGCCACATAGTGTTACGACACGGTGCTCCTTCCAGTATAATAATGAACAGAGGGACGGCATTCACAGCGCAGCTTACGGACGAAGTTTTCAAACTGAGCAACACCAGACACCGAAGGACAACTGCGTACCACCCGCAAACCAACGGACTTACCGAGCGACTGAATAAGACCCTCGCAGACATGATCTCAATGTACATCGACGTACAGCAAAAAACATAGGACCGGATCTTACTTTACGTGACCTTCGCGTTGTGGAGGTGCTGACACCCCCCTGTAAAGTTGTCTGTGCCGCGTGGCGCACGTGTCTCGCCCCAAGGCTTTATTTCGGTGGTGACCACCGCCGGGCGATAGATGGCGTTGTGTTCGCTTTGAGTATCATTGTTCGTAGAGTGGTAGCGCCGGTGGTGGCCCCTGGCGGAAGGCAGGCCTTGGTAGTGGGCGAGAGTTGAGCAAGCCTCTTCTGCGGGTGGCGGCTGCCTCGAACGGTTGTCTGTAGCGTGAGTCCCCGGTGCTCGGCACCGCGGGCTTCGCGCCGGGGTCCCACGTGGAAAGTCAGGCGTTGGCGACGCCGCCTTGGGTATGTGTTAGTGTGTTGGGTGAGTCAGTGTGTGTTTATCATGTTATTGTGTGTTTAGTGTGTCACTGCGTTATGTTGTTTGTATGGTAGCGTGTTAGTTGAAATTGGTGTATCCTTTGGTGGACGATATCGTCGTCTAAATTAGTTAATAAATGTATGTATGTTGTGTGCTTTGTACCGACCGCGTCTGCTGTGTCCGTTCACTCCAAGAGCGTGGCGTGGCGAGGCGCTCGTTCGCCTCCCCGAGACCCCACACTGGCGGGCGTTCGCCTCGCCGAGACCCCACAGTGTATATTACCGCCGTGCAAGAGACCACGCGATTCACGCCATTTCGGATTCTCTACGGCCGCGATGTTCAGACCATGCTAGACTCTATGCTACCGTGTCAAGACGAAGACGAGTGGGCAACTGATGCCGAAGAATCCGCAGAGCATGCTGAGGAAGCCCGGCAGCTCGCGCGACTGCACATTGGCCAGCAACAGTAGGCAGACGCACGACGCTATAGCACCCGCCACAGAAAAGTGTTTTACAACCCCGGAGATCAAGTTTGGGTGTGGACGCCCGTCCGCCGCCGTGGCCTTAGCGAAAAGTTACTGAGCCGGTACTTTGGCCCCTATAAAGTGTTATGCCGCGTCAGTGACGTGAACTACGAAATGGTTCCGGACTCAACACCCCATGCACGGAGCAGGACACGACTGAGGCCGGACGTCGTTCATGTGCTGCACATGAGACTATTTATTGCGCGTTGCTTGTAACTTTTCCTTTACCGTACAGTGTTCTTTGTGTTTTTTGTTTATTTTTGTGAACTCGCTTTTTCGTTCATTGACGTTTCTTATATTGGCACGTTCTTCAATTTCTACTTTCACTTTATAAAAATTTCCAATTTTTTTTTTTCACGTGCCTGTGTAGAAGCCTCGCGGTGCTGCTATGTACTTTTCTTTCCTCTTTTTAGGACTTGTTTTTTTTTTCTTTTCGGAAGGGGGGATAATGCCATCAGCACGTAGTGGGTCGACAGCAAGAGCGGCTCTCAATCTGGAGAAAAAAGAAGATCGCGTGCTTCTTCTCTGCTCCAGAGCCAGCTACGACTGACACATCGTCCTAGAGCTAGCTACCCGGTGGTTTAATAAATCCCCCCAATACTTGTGACACATCGTGACAATATGTTTTTAAAATGATTTCTTACATCACGAGAGCTTGGCAATCATTATTATTTTGAGCATGTGGCTTTAGTGAACTTCTCAAGCAGCCAATTTTCAGAAGATTATAGACAATAAGCTCTTTTTGATTTTTAGCAGCCACATTGCACTTTTTAAAAGTGATTTTAAATTGCTTTAATTGCAATCTTGTTTTTTTTTTGTTGTAAAAGTAGAGCAACCAAACTTGCAAAAGCAAATAAAAAAAATAGTTATGGAATTTAGGAAAAACTTACTCCATCTGACTTGCACTTCCCCTTTGAATGCCACTTAGAATTTACCCTCAAAGAAATTGTGGCAGTGATAGAGGAAACAAGATTTGATTGGACTCGTTCGGATCAGTCAACAACCTAAGTTTGAGAATCGGTTGGTGAAAAGGGAACCAGCAGAGTGGAATTCACATTCCGTCTGTTTCGGGCCACAGCATGATCTACTAATTAATAAATTCCATCATTAACCATGTCCCAGATCTTATGGTCTTAATGAAATCTGTGTGCTCAATGTGGCATTGTTCATCCACACAATTACACCACTGAATACACAAAGCAGGAGTAATATTTGGCATCACTTTTAAAATGCATGTAATATGACCACCGTTTTCATGAGAAACAAGTTAAAAGTGGGCATTGGTTGCAATGATGTTACACCGAAACAAATGTGCATGCTAGTTGTAATCTCGCTGTTAGTGAGGTTAGCTCTTGTGAACCAACTAGCCTAGCAACAAATCTCTTAAAAATACTCAACTGCATCCATGTTGAATTTTTTTTAATTTAGCTTAGTGTCCTTTGTATTGTTAAAATGCCCGCTTTGGTAGAGCCCCTAGAACATTCAGCAGAGTGCCTAACATTCCCCAAACAGCAATGGCAAATTATATATATATTATTGACATATTTAATTTATTAAATTGCTCATGGCAAGTACTTCATTAATGCATATAGCTGTGATTTTGTGAATAAATGTTTATGTAAAAAGACAATATGACCAAAAGCATTGTCAATAGATAAATGCACCACATTTACTGTGGCTCACTAGAATACAAGTACAACCTTAGTATTTTCCTGAATTGCCAGCATCTTGTGATAAACGATTCCACATATGACTCAACAATGCACCCTAACTCTAGTGTGAAGGGGTCACTTTCACACAAAGAACAACAGTTACATGTACAGTAGACTCACACCAAAGTGACAAATAAAACTTGCGGTTCATCGAGACAAACTTACAATATTTAGGTGGCCCAGTATGTTTTCAAGGCATTTTGAAGCTACTTAATCACACAGCTCCTTTGCCTTATATCAGATAAGTTACACTTTTAGGTGTTGTGGGGGAGCATGTGCGCCGAGCCACCCTTTCCTTTTTACGGCCGCGCCATGAGAACATGTCTGTCACTTTTGGTACGAGTCAATAAAGCCTCTTGCAGAGGGATGGAAAACCCCCGCGGCCAGCGCTTGCGATTCCCCCTTTCTCGGCGCGCAGAACGGGTTTCACTCCCTCAGCAAAGGAACAAAGGTTTGTCAGAGAGAGGGACACCAGGTCAGTGAACAAAACTAGCGTGCAAACAACCGGACGCTCTCTTTGACACCGGCCTAGGAAGAAGGAGGTCGAACCGGACCCTCTGCGAGTCAAGGACGAAAAACACCAAGGTGTAAGCGTCTACCCTCGTTTCTGTAGTATCTCCTCATGCAGAAGGATCAAAATGTGGGCCAGTTGGTAATTCATTTTCTTCGTTCAGCGAACTGGGAGCGCAGAGAAAACACAAAGGACGAAGCGAGGAACCACACAACACGAGCGCTCGTGTTGTGTGGTTCCTCGCTTCGTCCTTTGTGTTTTCTCTGCGCTCCCAGTTCGCTGAACGAAGAAAATGTATCTCCTCATGACATTTATGCGCTATTGCTAACATACAGCAATAAAGTGTCGTTTTGTTGACGTAGCCTGCTGCCTTATTCGCCTGAATTAATGTAGCTGTAATGAAACAAGCTATGAATAGGGGACGTTAATCATGCACGGTACGACTGTGTGCGGCTGGAACATTAGCTAGGCTTCTGTGTCAGCCTTACATAACACGACCTCCAACATCTGGCGCCCAACGTAACGAATTTGGTGATGTGGCTAGTTTTGTGGATGCGAGCAACTACTGACCCTCCTCCACACATAGGACAACAAGCATGTCAGAATTCCAAGATTTGTCAACGTTGTCTGATGCCGCGTCGCAGAGTGGCGATCCTTTGGCTGACGCTGGGGCACTGTCAGGACTTTCCAACAGTGTAGATTTTTGTCGTTTCACACAAGACAATCAGGAGGGTGCAGAGACCACATTAGCACAGATTAGGTCTACGACGGAGAGCGCCATTCCAGGCGCCTCGTCACCTCGCCACGCGAGAAGAGAGGCGCCGTCACAAGCTGCTCCGACACACGGCCAAACTGTAGGCGAGTCTGTGGGCAACAGTTTGCCCTCGAGCGAGGTACTCTTACAGAATGAGTTGTCAACACGAGGCCTAACGAGCGGCGCAACCCGGAGCGAGGGTCACCTGATCGACCACCCTGCAAAACACAGTGCAGGCTTTCATGCAGACAGAGCGACCACGTGTCAAGGTAGACACGTCTACCTACATGGGTTACCACGACTGTAAGATTGCTAACGAGTATTTCGACCGGTTGCTCCACTATCAGCAGGCTACCAGACTTTCTCATGCCAAACTTCTCGAGTGCGTGGTCCTGGTATCGCTCACAGAGCAAGCGGCTCGATGATTCGACTAATTGGACATCGCGTCCACACGATAGAAAACTTACGTGACAGCTTCTGCGGTGAATTTATACTAGGTAATTATGAGTGGCGTTTGCGGAAGGAATCGGAGCTACGCACCCAGCATCCGGATGAATCTTTGCTGGGGTATCATCTCGCTAAGTGTATCGTCTCGCTAACCCTCACGCCACCAACGCAGAAAAGGTCGAGCGCGTTGAGCGACAAGTGCACTCGACTTTTGCGGCGCACTTCAGGGGGTGCAAGTTCGCTAACCTAGAAGAGCTCGCCACCGAGGCGAAGCGCATACAAGGTTCATCTTCACAGCTTGATTGCATTGCCCACCTCCACCCACAGCGCAGTCCATCGAGCCTCGCTGTGCCTGGAATGGCGAACGGTAGCCTCAGAAGCGTTTCGGGTTAACACGTAAGCATCGTTCGCTGATGAGCATGTACCAAGTGGCTGGGAGCTGTCAGATCGCGCTTTGAACCCCTACGCTAACGTGCTCCGGGAGACTCACTCCGCCCCTGCGCGTGACATTCCATGGCAGGAGTGCGCCGTCAACGCGAGGTATAACCAGAGGCGAAACCCGGAGCGAGGACCACCTGATTGAGGCGACTTACAATTGAGCCGGCATGGTCTCCGCGGTCCTTGCTATCGGTGCGGCGCACCGGGGCACATTGTCCGCGAATGCGACCACACACCGGGTCAGAAGCAAACACACGGTTCGGGAAATGGACCGTGCCGCCGGTGATCCACATCGGACCCCGGGCGGCGATCAGTAATCCCACTGACGTATTCGAATCACTTGCACCTTTAGTCTGTAGCGCAAGTGATGCCGTAGACTCACCCGCGCCGCTAATCTAGTTAACAATACCTCGAAAGAAGTTCGTAGCACTTTTGAATACTGGGGCAAGTGCTTCTTTATACAGTGACGACCTGCTGCACCATCTCCGCGAGGACAATATCTACTTGAGACAAAGCAACACCATTTTCTGCATTGCTACGGGCACAGCCCAATCGAGCGGTGCGGCTAGGCTAGTGATCCGCTGGGATAGACGTGTGAGATGACAACGTTTCGTGCATCTTCCTGTGCTATCAATGTCTCCAGTCATGGGTCAAGACTTTCTCGCCAAGTCGGGTATTGTCATTGACATTCCAAACGGCAGTTACCGAGAGCGCGACGGAGACGCGCTAAAGCTTTTCTCGAAGGCTCCCGCATCGACAAAAGCATGCCAATCGCAGGGAGAGGCGCGAGTATGAGAGGAGGAAAGTGCGCCGAGAAAATGAGTAACCACCTCGCCAGAACAATGTGCTGCGCTGCAGGGAAGGTCAGTGCACCCGCTTTTGGTAGAGGCACAGAGCCTGCCAGAGGGGAAACGAGCGCAGCTGTTGTCGCTGTTGTACAAGTACCACGCATTCTTGGCGCCGCCCTGCCTGGAATTACAATAGGTATGATGTTGTGAGAGGAATATGGAAAGGGGTCATGGTGCCTGGGCTGACGTTCGGCAATGCGGTCTATGCATGAGGTCAGAAGTTCAAGCAAGATTAGAAATTAAGCAACGTGGAATAGGTAGGCTTGCTTTAGGAGCTCACGGGAATACACCAAATCAGGGAGCACAAGGTGATATGGGATGGACATCATTTGAGCTCAGGGCAGCTAGCAGCAGAATAAAATTTGAGAAGCGATTGAGAGAAATGGGGGAGGAGCGTTGGGCTAGGAAGGTTTTAAGCTACTTGTACATGAAGAATGTCGACACAAAATGGAGGAAGCAAACCAGGAAATTGACTGGTAAATACTCAGAAAACAGCAGGTGGCCAAACCAAAAAGAACTATCCGTTAAGAAGAAAGTGAAGGAAACGAAGACTGACATGTGGAGAATTGGCATGATTAAGAAGTCTGCACTAGAGATCTATCGAACTTTCAAGCAGAAAATTGCCAAGGAAAGGATATATGATAATACTCGGGGTAGTTCTCTACTGTTTGAGGCCAGGACGGGAGTATTGCGAACCAAGACATATCGGCCAAATACAAACGAGTAGACACAGTATGCAGTGCGTGTGGAGAGGAAGAAGAAACTGCCGAACACTTGATAATGTTCTGTAAAGGGCTTCACCCTATAGTTCAGGATGATGGCGCAGAGTTTTTTAAAGCACTGGGGTTTGGGGGACAGAGAGGGCAAAATATACTTTAAGCGGGTAGACTTAACTAGAAGGAGGTTATCTGATTGGTAGCTAAAGTCAAGGCACGAGTGAAAATTAAACCCTTCACTGCAAAGTACCCATCCAACTTTACTATTTAAAGGGAAAAAAAAGATAAATCTAGTGGTTAGTTCCCTAATTATTACAGCTAGGTGGCGTTAGCCGCCGCCCGATCTAAAGGGTACAGCCACATCCATCCATCCATCCATCCATCCATCCATCCATCCATCGGACGAAGACATGTCAAACCACACGGGGGTCTCATCGGCGTTGCCAATCTGCCCCATCATGTAGTCGTTCTGCTCCCGAAGCCTGTTCAGGAAGCGCTGCAAGTTTAAGAGCTTGTTCTCGAACTCCTCTGGCAACTTTTGACAGGTAGATGTGCGCCACCAGAGAGAAAATCTTTTGCGTCGCATAAATCGACGCACCCAAGAATTTGGTGCACGAAACTCTTCTCTCGTAAGCCCAGCTTCTCGAGCGAGTTCCACGGCTTTCTTGCGAATAGTATCCACGGTCACTGGCAGCGAGCGCGCACGAACTTCCCGCACAAAGTCCGCTAGCTGCGGACTTGTGCGGGAAATCCTCCAGCTGCGGATGAACGGCCCTTCGTCCACAAAACAACATTTTTAGAGCATTGCACATCTGCAGCTTCCCCCACCCTCCAATAGCGCACATTTTTTTCCGATACACCAGAATGGCACTGAACAGCCATATTCCCGTTCGCTTCTGCGAACTCAACAACATCTAGTTTTAACGCAGCTGAGTACTGCCTCTTCGCACCACTACTCATATTCAGTGAACGAAAAAAAAAAACACCACTAAAAATGCAGCGCAATGTCAAGCAGAGCGAAAACTCAGAACAGATTGGAAGCAAATCACGAACAGAAAGAAAACATACAGAGATAAAAAACAACCTGCGATTGTATTTGGATGCGGATATGGCCGCGTCCGGCTTCTCAAGCACATGCAAGCCACATGTTGCCAGACAGCGTCGCACATTCGGCTAGACACCGCTATTTAAGACGAGGGGTGCTTTTAGCTTATTATTTTATTAAATATATCTCGACTTATATTCCAGTTTATACGGTATGTATCTAGTTGAGCACTATAACTGCTACACGACCACAGCGGATGGTATGGACACATATACGACTGTTTCACTGCAGCACAAGTAGGTTGCACTGGGTCATATTTAAGAGAGCTTCCAATGATTCTAACAAAACCGTGGAGTATCTTCAAATTTTATTTATCGATAGCCGGCTATCGATAGGTAGACGGCTATCGATAGCCTAGTATACAAGAAATGCTCCACTACTCTCACTTATTTTCATAAAACAGATACCATGAGTAGATCAGCGAATTCAACAAGGTACATCTCATATAGATGATGAATAAAGCAGGAGGGTGCGAATATTTGAGTTTCAAATTGAATAATACCTTACTGAATGATTCAATAAGACTTTCAAATACCTAGCATTTGAAGTTTAGAATAATTTCATAGGATGATTATCTAAAGCTCAACAAAGTCCAATGGGGCAACCTGGTTACAGTGGGATGGCTGATTCTAACGTTACATCGGTAGAGTAGGCATTTTATTAAAAGTTACACTGATTTTACAGAAGATGACATAATTTTTGCACAAACTTTAATGCCTTTCCCAGCATCACTTCCCAAATGAAGGCACAGACTTCTTGTGTAGTTTGGTTCAATAAAGCTACTACTACACCGTACCACTCTTTCAGGCACTCCAATCGCTCCAGTTTGAGTAAAAACACTGTGGTGAACCAGCGTTCCAAGATTATTGGGCCCGGAGCACCCATGGCATCAGATGAGCCGTGAGAAAAAAAGAAAAACTAGCTACCGCACTCCCTATTGTGAGCAGTTCGGAGGTTAGGAGTGGCGCTGCTGACTAAAATGACGGCTCTTATGCTTTCATGCCATAAAAAGCTGAAAATAAATAGGAAAATAAAACAAGCGTATAATAAACCTATCAGCCTGCTGTAGTGTCCCTCAATTTTTCTTTTGTCTTGCTGACTGTAACTAGTGCTACTAGAGTGAAATAAAAGTACTATTCGATATTTTTGGTGACTATTCGACACTATTCAATTCGAACTCGAGAGATCAAGTTTCACTATTCCCTCAACCCTAGAATAAAAACCTTCATGCGAACAACGCATTCATTCGAAAAACTGAAACATCCTAAAATTTTTTAAACCTTTTATATTATGGTCAAATTTTCTTGCAACATACTCTTTTTTCACTTTGACAAAAAAAATCACAAGCACAACACTTTCAATGCAAGCAAAGTCCGTGCTCACCGAAGACAACAGGATCCCGTATGGTGTATGCCATGAGGCACTTGGAGGGGTCGAAGATAAGCGAGTTGTTGAAATTCGTTGTGACGCGCTCAATGAGCTTTGGGTCCCGTGTTGGTAGGTCCACACCAGTCTCCGCAGTCACTGCACAGTAAGAAGGAAAGGGTCGTTAAAGAGGCACGAAAGAACGAAAATATTTTTTTGCGTATGCATAGTATGCACACGAGACAGAACTGCAACACAGTTTAGCAAGTGTCATTGTACGGTAGAATCAAGAACTAGTATTCAATTCAACAGCATAGCACTCAAAGATAAACTTAAGAAGACTGAACGCTGTGCGAGTTGGTAATCCATAACTATAAAAACTGTGCGAAAAAGGGACAAGAAACACACTTCTGTGTGTGCTTTCTCTGTTTCTTGTCTCTTTTTCGTGCAGTTTTTGTAGGTATTACAGTGAAATCTCGGCAGACCGAACCTCCCATTAACGAACTTTTCAGATTAACAAACCTTTAGAAAATCCCACGTCGACTGCTAATAGTTTCAATGTAAAATTATTTCACCACTACGTACTTCAGAATATATTAACGCCTCAGTACTGCGAACTTGTGTTCTGAAATTCGTCGCGACCACCGGAGCGGTAACGCCTTGCTTCTGGGAAGACACGTGACGATGTGGAGGTAAAAAAAAAAACGAAAAGGCCACTTTCTTTTTTTTTCTTTTTGTTGAAACGCTAATGCTGCAGGTTTACAAGCGAGTGCAGAGGCGAGTACAACACGGGAGGGCAAGGTCAGTGAGGCAGAGCGAGAGTTGCGGAGCAGGAAGCATGGGCACGGAAAACCTGAGACAGCGAGGGAGCAGAAAACAAAACGCAAAGAATTTTCTTTTTAGCACTTTTTTTTTCTACGAAAGAGGCGATGACAGCCGTGACACTTCGGGTTTTTCTTTGGAGGCCTTGTTTTTTCAGTCATGTTCATCCCTTTTCGGTGATTACTTATCGCGTCCGCAAAGCAAGTCGGCGTTCGCGCTGCGGTTATACTACAAATGAGTTCATCTTTGCTTGCGATGAAAAAGCGGAAGCAGTTTTCGCAAAGCGCGACAATGAATATTCTTCTGCAACTGGAAGGCATAAAGCAGGCTGTACTGACTAAAGAACCGAATCGCACCAGAGGAATGTGGATGAGCTGGGGGCCTTCGCGCTGCAAAGTTGGTGCTGCTCGCGTAAAAAAAAAAAAAACACAGACTTCTTTAAACATGCATTTTTTGGTGTTGTGCATGAGGACCCACCGTTGTAAAAGTGAGTCGTTTTGGTCGGTGAAAAATAAGTATCTATGGTTAATTCTTGAGCTTTCACTATAATGACCTTTCAAAATAAGGAACAAATTTTCGCAGTCCCCTGAAGTTCGTTATACCAAGACTTCAAAGTACAATTTCCCAATCCTTAAAAACACCACTCCTATAACGACACGACACTTGGTAAAAGAGAAAACACGCGAGGAGAACACGCGGGTGGAGACACCACCTTGAGATTCCCACACCTAACACCATGATGTCGAGATTTTGAAGGCATCTAGGGGGTTTTATGTAGCTTCTAATTGATAAACATGATGTATATTGTTATCTGTGAGTGCCACAGACCTAGCATAGGAAGTTTTAGAAAATTTCATTGAGCCAATGTTGTGAAAATCCAAAAGTGCATTTTGAAATTTTCGACGTCACACATGAAGATTATGACATGAAGTTCTAACCTTGATTTTCTCCACTAATTATGAGCTTATGATAAAGAAACATATGGCATTGTAGTTCTCCGAGTGCAGTGTTCGTCAATCTCTACCAAGTCACTGCTTATCTGTAGTACTATCCCTATAAGACGCAGTACATTAGGCAATGACAGCTTCAAACTTGTTGCCATGCTCACCTATTCTAGACGTGGGGTTTCATGTGCAATGCTGCATTCTGTAGGCATCCAAAAAGCAACAAGGAATAGTCACTGTCTCCAGGGCACCTAGGCTACATGTCATTTTTTCAATGTGGCCTGGTGCTTTCTTATGATTTTGATTACGTCTTAACTTTTGAGTTTCGAGTTCATAGGGGTTCACTAAATGTTACTAAGCAAAAAAAAAGGAGCTAGATAAAGGGGCTTGTGCTGCACTTTGATGCACAGTATGCACACGAGACAGAACTGCAACACAGTTTAGCAAGTGTCATTGTACCGTAGGAACTAATACTCATTTCAACAGCATAGCACTCAAAGATAAACTGGGCCTTGTTGGTGCTAGTAGTTCATTATGATGGAAGGCTGAAAAGAGACAAGGATAAGGTAGATGTGACACAGGCGCTGAAGTGCAGCTAAAATTTATTGGAAGGCACAAGCCCAGACACATACACACACACATATACAGCAGCCAACCTAGTCACGTTATGCACCATAGCTTCTGGACATGGCTGTACACCAAATAAATGCTTTAACACGGCAGCGTTAAAGTGTTTACTTTGCGGATAGTTTTTTTTTTTTTAGCTAGTATATGGTTCATTATTTTTTTAGGGTATTCTTACACACTTATCACTTCGTCCTGATTACTTATTTTTGTAGATCCTGATTGCATTGCTGCGCAGATTACATGACGTGTTACGTGACTAGGTCAGCTGCTGTAGATGTGAGTGTGTGCTTTCTTGCGCTTCCAATTTAGCTGCAATTCAGTGCCCGTGTCTTGTCTTACCTGGTCCTTGCCCTTTTTAGCACTGTTGTTCTTTCATAATGAAAAGCAAAGCACTCGTTCAGTGTAATCAATCGTAATTCCATTCACATTATGAATTTAGCGTTGATTATTCTCCTCCATAATACAAAACTGTTCATTATGCTGAAATTCGCTACTCTTACGTGTTGTTGTGTCAGTACAGTCGAGCCCACTTATAACGAACCTGCGTATGACGCGGCATCCTTTCGCTGTATCCCAAAGTTTGTAGTAAATGAAACACAGCTTTTAAAGAAAGTTGCGAGTGAAAACACAAACTTTTTTTGCCAAAAAATGTCTGTGATGCACGTGTTTCGAAGAGCAGAAGCGATAAGGGCGGTTTTGAGTTCATTTAAAATGGCAGGCTGCTCGTTCGCCGAGCCCTGTGGCATAAGGTGCATGAGGCACTGGCTCCAAAGCTTCGTGGTTCTCGCAATCCGATTCTTCCAAATCGCTCTCGCCATGTATTTCATTCACAATGCCTCAATCCGTGCACAGTTCCGCAGTGTCGGCATCATTATCGGCTGTAATTAAATAATTGCAACAGATGTCCCACCCACTCTCCCAGGTCAGTCGACGACGCACTGCCACGAATCGCCGCCGCAGTGGTCCTGTTAGGAAACTTCAGGCTCGGCATCGGGCTTGACGTCGATGAAATCGGCCTCGCGAAAACAGTTTCGCGCATATGTAGCCGTCACCGCCGCCCACCCAAGCAGTCACACTTTCAACGTTTTGTTGAGCGGCACGAAAAAGTGCGTTAGTTCTCCCATCAGCAATCATGACCACGCACACACACCAAGAGCGAGCAAGACGCGCACACGCGACGCATGTGCCAGAACGAGTGGAACAGCTCTGGGCGCATTTCCAGTCAGAAAATGAAACTAATTCAAACCAGCGTGGCGGGTGTCGCGGAGCGGTGGAGATGGGCGAAGGCGTTGTGATCAAGAGAGGAGAGCAGACTTGCGAGAGAAGAGAGAGTTGGGATAAAGAGAGGGGAGGATGCGGCGAAAGGACGACCCTGAAAACCAAAACACACGAGAAGGAGGCAGGTTGGGTAGCTTGCTTGAAAGGGCCGCAAAACTCGCACGTAGAAAAACTTGCAAAGAGTGCCTGGGCGCGCAGAAGTCAAAGCATGGCCGCCTGGATCGGTGCGCGCGGCGATGTTCGAAGAATAGGCGGCCGCGGTAAAAGAATCGTTTTGTTGCGCCGGCAGGTTTGCGTGGCCTCACGAACTTAAATATTTGGCGATTCATTCCGCACAAACTAACAGCCATTTTCGCACTTCCACATGCGCGCGAAAGGCATGCTGAGCCGAGTGCGAAGTGAGGAAGAACAAGTCCTAAACACGAAACGAATCACAAATTATCAAAGTTGGTGAGATAGCGTACGCGCATGCACTAGACACAGACTATCGGTTACAGTTGGTGGCCGGCAACATTGGCAAATGGTCTGGTCACTCCAGGTTGGCAACGCCAACGACAGTACCAGCGATCAAAAACAGGGTAGATGGCCGACCGGTCTTCGAAAGATCGGCGGCAGTGTGAAAACATGGGCCTCGTCTGGCGGTTCGGGGTGCTCATAGTAGCGGGGGGACAAAGGACGGAGAGGTGCCCATCAAGATAGACCTCAAACTTTCACAGTGCAAACACGATGGCGAGGCCCATCAAATTTCGGCCCATCAAGATAGACCTCAAACTTCCCCAGTGCAAACACGATGGCGAGGCACTCCTTTTCGATCACAAAATAATTTTTCTCCACAGAGACCAAGGAGCGGCTCGCAAAGGCCAATGGCTGCAACACGCCATCGTATTCCTGCAGGAGAACAGCTCCTAAACCCAGATCACTCACATCAGTTTGTACAACGAACGGTCTGGTCAGGTCGGGGAGCTTGAGCTGCGCTATCTCCGCTATGGCATTAGACAGTCGGCAAAACGCCTGCTGCTGTTCAAGTCCCCATTGCCACTCAGCAGACTTACCCAAGAGCTTGCTCAAGGGTGTCTGCAGTCGGGCACAGGACGGAATGAAGGAACGGTAAAAGTTGACCATTCCTAAATAGCGGCGAAGGCCACATACGTCCTTCGGCACGGGAAAATCTAGGATAGCTCGAAGTTTCTCCCGAGCCGGCTCTATGAAGCCAGATCGGGAGAAAGTGTGAAAACACGGGCCTTGTCTGGCGATTCGGGGCGCTCAGAGTAGCGGGGGGACAAAGGACGGAGGGATGCATAACAAAAAGCTGTTGGGGGAGTGCAGCAACTAGAGGGGCGTGGAGGTAGAATCGGCGTTTAACAATAAGAATGTATGGGCACCTCGCCGATGCCTGATCGGTGGTTGAAATTGGTTTCCGGGGAAGTCAACAGACTGCTGACTCCGTTCACTGTAACCGATCAGCGGCGCTCGCAGACGTTCGTTGTAAGTGCGATTTTGCGCCATTGAACAAATGTATATTTTCACGGTCACGCGGATATTGTTCGTTTTAAGCGAAAGTTCGTTTTAAGTGGGGCCGTTATATGGGGGCTTGACTGTATTTGAACAGCCCTGCAGCCTTTTCGAAAGCAATGGTGAGCAAAGGCTCGGCTGGCCACTTGGCCAGTTGACTGTACTGTACAATGTAATGCTGACACTGTGCCACTGGCACAGGGAGTCTGTTTGTAAAGCAGTGCCAATGTATCGCTAATGTAAGCAGAAACTTGCATTCTCAAAATGCTGTGACAATGACCTCCGACACTGGTTCAAACCAGGGGCTGCTCTCAATGCCATAAATGTAGTTTCAGTCTCGTATCAGTGGCTAATGAACAGTAAACTTTATGCTCGATTCTGAAGAAAAGCTGAGCACATTAGAATGTGGCAAAAGCAGTGCCTGCTAACAGAGGGCTTCTAATGAGGTTAGTAATTGTAAGGACTTTGTGTGCTGCCGAATGATGTATGGAGCAACAGTAGGCATGCAGCTTATATTCCGGGCGGATCACTTAACAAATATTTTAATATCGTGTTTTACATGAAATTTAAAGTGAGCTTTATCGGTTTTCTTGGCTTTTCTGAAAACCAATTTCAATTTTAAATGATAAGAATTTCTTAGAGACTGCAGGCACTTTGAGCATTTCTATCTGCGTACTTATCTAGACGCTTAGATGTAGGTGCTTTTGGGATCACCTCCTTAACTTGTCAATAGTCATAATTGTTGGGGTTTAATGTCCCAAAACCACCATAAAATTAGAATATTTGCCATAGCGGAGGACTCTGAAAATTTCGACCACCTGGGGTTCTTTAATGCGCACCTAAATCTAATCACACGGGCCTCAAGCATTTTCACCTCCATCGAAAATGGGACGGTCACAGCCCAGATTGGATCCTGCAGGTCAGCCGCCGAGTGCCTTGGCCACTTATACCAACGTGGCAGGTGGCAATGCTTCCTTAATTTGTGGTAGACTAAAATTAGTATAGGAGGGTTTGATGAATAAGCATGGCTGGTCATGACATGAATATAATGCCAAAATCCCATCACCTACAACGTCAAACCCTTTCCTCTTGACACGTGTGGCACATACCCATACAGTACTAAAGGCCAGCCACAGCTGTCTGACAATTTATATCTACCCAGAAATGGAGAGAACAGACATTGGTAATTTAAATGCAATGGCAATGAGAAAAATCAACATCAGCAATAATGACCTCACCAGTCTCCCGACCAAGGAGCTTTCTCAGCAATAAGCTTCCACTTGATTCTGATAATAGAAGCGTATTCTTGTAGAAGTGGCAGAATAGCCTTGAAAACTCGCGCACAACCGTGGAAAGAGAGTGCGTTATCCGAGTAAACGGTGTCATTTCATGCCGTGAGACAAAACAATGGAAAGCCAGAAGCGTCGTCATGTCGGTCGTCAATTCCAAGTGAATGACTCGAGTAACCACTGTAGTGACACGTATCCCGAAGGAGTGCGGCCACTAGCGTGGGTCCTGTCTTAGCGAGCTGCAGGGCACGCGTTAACCATCGCCATGTTGAGAACACGATGCTGCTCAAGGTCGCAACACTTCATTGTCTATGGCAACACCAAACGCAGTACAGCCCATTGCAAAGGCGCGGCGTGAAAGCAAATGCGCTTATCCACGCCACGGGCAAAAAGTACAACACAGTGTGCCACGAACACGTCTCCGTGGTAAAAGTGATTCACGGAGACACCGGGACCAAGGCTTGGTTGCTCGAGCGAGGTCAAAGGCGTCGGCTTCGGAGGGAAACGGGTCGGCGTAGCTTGGCCACGCACTAAGACACCGTACCGCCCTTCTGCCGAGCGTACACAGAGGGGCAACAAAAGGTGAGCGTTCGCCTCGGGCCCGAGACGCCATCAGCGAAGTCCGACGAGCCCCGAGCGACGGGAGTGGATGGACGAAAAAGATTGCGTGGCTCACTGCCAGCTGTCCCGGAGAGTATCTGACCCGCTCCCAACGCACGCGCGCAAGACCTCTCGGGAGACCCTGCGCGCGGCGCCACAGTCGACATCCGCTATTGGGTGAGAGAAGTGAAACGTCGCTACGCTTTCTCAGCGCGGCAGATAGCGGAGGAGGGGAGTCATGTCGGGACATGAAAACGGCAGAAAAGACGGCGAAGCCCGTGCAAAGGCAGCGGGCTAGCCTCAATTCCCACATCCCCCTCTCCTAAATTTGCCCTTTACCAGTCTGCAAAGGCAGCCAGATGTCACCCATGCAGTTAAAATGACACTGCTATGAGCGAGAGCTAACCTCATTCCAGCCCTGTAACTGCTGCTAAAAAAATGATGACAAAGGAGAGAAAAAAACATTAACAATGTAAACACATGACACTATAAAAATAATCGCGAAAGGGAGCACAGGAAAGTAGGACTAGTGTTTGTGGTGCTGAAGCTGGATAGCGTCCACCGTGCGGAGAGGCGGAAGAGCGTGACAATGTCCGCTGGTTGCGATGCTCGAGTGCGAGGTCAGAGGCACGAAAGGGGCTCCTTGCTGCTCTTGATTAGCCGTGAGTCCGACGGACGCCGCTTCGGTTGTGCTTTGGAAGCCACGCATTTTCAGCTCGATGACAGAGCTGGGACGTTGCGGGAAGCCGGGCCTCTCCAGTGATCAGGGAGGCCGAACCGAAATTGGCTGCAAGGCCCCCTGGTGTTGGCTGGCAGTATATAGCAGCTGTCAGCTGGCCTCGCGCGGGAACCATGGTGGAAAAGGCAGCAGGGCTTCTCGTCGACGGCCGAGAGCAGAGGTCAGTAGGTCAGTGCTCCGAGCACCTCTAGTATCCACGTCGATGGGGCGAAGCCAGGACGCGCACTCTCTACGGGCACGCACTGGAGCATCACACACTACACATATGCACAGAAGCACGCACGCACACACACCACCGACGGCTGCCCGAGCGTAGGCGCAAAGAGTCCATCTCTTTCTCTCTACGCATACGCACCGATACTCAAGGTCACAACTCTCTTCGCGGTAGACGAAAATAAAAAGTAAAACAGCAAAGTGACACTCAATCGCTGGCCAAAAGAAAATAAAAACATAAAATACAAATAACACTTATTATTAAAGAATAGAAACATAAAACATAAAATACACATGAACACATAAAAAAGAAACACTAGCAGCAAACTGGGCGGGGTCAACTTCTTTACGCGAAAAGGCTGTGAAGAAGCTAACCTATACTGAGGTTAGACAGTAAACTGAGGGCCTTCCGTTGCGGAGAAGTTCGCCGTCCGGCGCGAAATCACAAAGGTGACCTCTTCCTCAAATTGTACCAGTGCCGGGTCTGAATGCTGTCCGCCGCCTCGGGTGTGCCCCATTGCTTGCGCGAAGGGCCGCGGGGCTCTGGCGCGAGCTCGTCAGACCGGGATACAAAGGGTTTCAGGTCTGCCATATGGGCACGGCTGAGTTTTCCCGAATGGCGATCTTTCAGCAAGTACGCGAGTGGAATGCAAGCTTTCTCTACCAAGCCACTTAGGAGCGAGCGAGGTTGAGAACCTTTTACTGGCATCGCTAAGAGCTTGGTTGCGCTTCAGGACAAGATTACCTACCCCGAAAACTAGGTCGCGATGCTTGCGGTCATATTTGGCCTTCTGCTAAGCCCTGGCCGATGCCAAACTTTGCCTTGCTTCGCAGAAAGGCTCGACAAAGCCTGTCCCGACGTGTCGACGCGGAAGCAGAGCAGTCTGCCGGCGTCTCCTCACCCTCGAGCTGGCATTGAGTGACGCTAGTCACCGGATTTGCCAACTCCCTTCCGAAATTTGGGAAGGCGGACGAGAAACCAGTTGAGCGACTCTTGGATGTTCAAATAGCGAATGCGAGCTCACTCAAATGGTCTGCTTAGTCCCTTTGACTTTCAGCAAAGGCCGCCAACATCAGTTTGAGCGTACGATTGATGCGCTTTGTCAAATTAGACTGGGGATGATAGGGTGGAGTGGTGCAGTGATCAATTCCAAAGGAATTGCATGTGACACCAAACACCCTAGCGGTGAAATACGAAGCATTGTCCGTGATGAGCCATTCCGGGAAGCCGAACCAGCAAAACACTTCCTGCAGCTTCTCAAGCACTGCTCCCGCTGTCACCTTCCAAAGAGGGAACAATTCCACCCATTTCGAGAAGTGATCAACGACTACGGTGAATGAACCCCTGCTTTCTTCTGGGAAATGGTCCCACTAGATCGCAAGTGGCCACTTTCCACGAACGCTCAGTGACAATCGGTTTCATGAGACCGGGTGGTTTGCCACCCCTTGATTTCATCGTTTGACAGACGCGGCAAGAATGGCAATAGCGAAAAATGTCTCGCTTCATGCCGGGCCAGGTCCCAACGCGGCTCAGTTTTGCAAGAACTTTCGAGCCACTCAGGTGACCGGCCATGGGTTTGTCGTGAGAGGATCGCAACAGTGCGGTTCTCAGACTTTTGGGCATAACCACCTTAAAAGGGTCGATGGACTCGTCATCAATGGCTATATGTTTCAGCAGGAGCTCGTGATGGTCCAGCAAATACGAATCCGCCGGGGACTCAGAGACACACGCTGGTTCGAGCCCCCTATTCGCGCCCGCTGCAGGGCAAGTAGCGTCACGGTGCTCCGCCTCAAGGAGACAGTCGCTATCGGCGCCCGCTGCAGGACAAGCAGCATCATGGCGCACCCTCTCTCTGAAACCGACGCACATTTCGCGACAAAACTGGTCACTTTGCTGGGCCTTCAGAAGCTCTTCTCTACTGAAAACGATGCTCATTCTCCCAAAATGGGGGAGTCTGGTATCGCGCCCACTCAGGACCGCAGCAACAACAGCTTGAGTCGGCGACACAAGTTCACTCTCGGCCTCGTTGCCTTCGGAAAGCTCCCCCGCTCTGCCGCTTCGCAGTGCGCCGCTTACCTGGTTAGCAGCCAAAGTTTGTCCGCATGGGGACTCACCCTTCTCGAAGAATGGCAACGAAGCTGCCGTTTCGCCCCCGACGCTTGCATGTGCAAAGGGACCGCTAGCGGCTGTCGCACCGGGATCAAGGCCCTCGGCAGACAATGGGGCACGAAATAGCGCGTCAGCTACCATGTTGGTGCTCCCCTTTCGATACTGCACTGAAAAGTTATAGTGCTGTATTAGGAGAGCCCAGCCTGCCAGCCTGCCGGCAGGCTCACGGAGCCGCATCAGCCAGCTGAGCGCACTGTGATTCATTTGCGCCACAAATTTCGGCCCATCAAGATAAACCTCAAACTTCCGCAGTGCAAACATGATGACGAGGCACTCCTTTTTGGTCACAGAATAATTTTTCTCCACAGAGACCAAGGAGCGGCTCGCAAAGGCCAATGGCTGCAACACGCCATCGTATTCCTGTAGGAGAACAGCTCCTAAACCCAGATCACTCGCATCAACAACAAACGGTCTGGTCAGGTCGGGGAGCTTGAGGTGCGCTGTGTCCGCAATGGCGTTAGACAGTCGACAAAACGCCTCTTGCTGCTCAAGTCACTATTGCCACTCAGCAGACTTACCCAAGTGTTTGCTCAAGGGGGCCTGCAATCGGGCACAAGACGGAATGAAGGAACGGTAAAAGTTGACCATTTCTAAAAAGCGGCGAAGGCCACGTACGTCCTTGAGCACGAGAAAATCAAGGATAGCTTGAAGTTTCTCCCGATACGGCTCTGTAGAGCCTTCCCCAGCGTAAACCCTAATAACTGAACACGGGTCTGCGCTAATTGGACCTTAGCGGGATTTATTGTCATCCCGGCGGTCCTCACCCTCTCGAATACATCGGCAACATGGGCCAAGTGCTCTTCGAAGGTTCCAGAATAAATCACGATGTTGTCGAGCTAGCACATGCAGTATGACTACTTTGCTTCCCCGAGGACGCGGTCCATGAGTCTTTGAAACGTCGCAGGAGCATTGCAAAGACTAAAGGGCATACGAGTAAACTCGAACAACCCTCTGCGCTTCGGCGGCCAACTCCTCAAAGTCGCAAAAGCGGCCGCCGTGCAGGCATGCTGAAAAAGTCGGATGTGCCTGCCGTATCACCCTTTTGACGCGTTCCTCGTTCGAGGCTAGGGGTTCATCCATCGCACGTACATACTCCTGTAAAGACTCGTCAGGAGCTTGTGTACGGAGCTCGAGCTCTCACCGCATCCTACTTTCGTTGTCAGTGGGTAGGAATTCGTGCAAAAAGCCTGCACAAAACTCCTCGAGGGTTGCTGCACAGTAACCGGCAAGCCGATACCATCTCGCCGCCATGTCAGTCAGTGCAGCTGGAACAACACGTTCGAGCACCATCTAATCATCCAAACCCATCGATCTCTGATAACGGGATGGAGAGTCGAGGTAATCTCGGGCGGTGAGCTGATCAGCGTATCCGCTGTAGGTTGGCAAAGGCAACATAACAGCGCGGTGACCGCTTTTCGGACCAGCCGAAAGCGTTTTCACAGCTCCCGAGACTGCTTGGATCATCTGCACGGCGTATTGCAGCAACGTCTGCGTCGTCGCACCGGCTTCGTAGGAAGCCGTTGGTGCATTAGCGGCGCGGTCGAGCGAAGGTGAGCAGTCGCCCAGCTCGATCAGTGGGGCGATTTCAAACGGACCACTGCCCTGCGCGCCACTCCCAGAGCAAATGTGGCTCCTTGTGGGAATAGCCTGTTGTCGAACAAAATACTTACTTGGTGCTGCTGCCGTTGACAATTCAGACGCCTGCTCAGCGTGCGTTCGAAGTGTTGGTTGCACGGCTGATGGCGGGCACAAGTCGGAGAGGGCCAAAGCCTGCGCCCTGTCGATTCCGCAGGGAACCGACTGCGAGGGCTGTGCCGACGAACTGCCATGCATGCCGAAGGACGAATTAGCAGTCGGAGGCGCTTGTGCGTACCGTGTGGGTAGGGCAAGAGGCCCATTCCAAAACGACGCGCCATCTCTAAAGGGAGCGGCTAAGCGCCTCATGTCGTCACCGCAATATGGGGTGCCGACATGGACGGGTGCCAAAGGGTTCCCGTCAATAGAGGCAATGGCCTCCTTGTGCAACGCGGCATCCGCTAACAGGGACAGCGGAAAAATATCCAGCGAAGCAGCCATGTTGCGACGAGCCCGAATCGCGCAGGCGAACTGAGAGCAGTCAAAAGCTAGAGCTTTTGATACCGCGTTGGGCGCCAATGTAGTGACACGTATCCCAAAGGAGTGCGGCCACAAACACGGGTCCGGTCTTAGCGAGCCGCAGGGCACGCGTTAACCGTCGCCATGGCGAGAACACGATACTGCTCAGGGTCGCAACACTTTATTGTCAGTGGCAACACCAAATACAGTACAGCCCATTGCAAAGGCGCAGCGGGAATGCAAATGGGCTTAGCCACGCCACGGGCGTAAAAGTACTACACAGGATGCCACGAGCCCGTCTCTGTGGTAAAGGTGATTCACGGAGACACCGGGACCAAGGCCTGGTTCGAGCGAGGGCAAAGGCGCTGCTCGCGTTGGCTTCGGAGGGAGACAGGTTGGCGTAGCTTGGCCACGCACTAGGACACCGTACCACCCTTTGGCTGAGTGTACGCAGAGGGGCAACAAAAAGTGAGCGTTCGCCTCGGGCGCGAGGCGCTGCCAGCGAAGTCCGACGAGCGACGGACGAAAAAGATTGCGCGGCTCATTGTCAGCTGTCCCAGAGAGTATTTGACCCGCTCCCAACGCACGCGCGCAAAACCTATAGGGAGACCCTGCGCGCGGCGCCACAGTCGACATCCGCTACCGGGTGAGAGGGGTGAAGCGTCACTACGCTCTCCCAGCGCAGCAAGCAGCGGAGGAAGGGAGTCATGTTGGGACATGAGAACGGCAGAAAAGGCGGCAAAGCCCGGGCAAAGGCAGTGAGCTAGCCTCAATTCCCACACCGCGCATGAGAACATCAGTTAGTATGCCTTTTGACTAGTAGCAGATAGGTCACATGCGGACCTATCTGCTAGTAGTAAAGGGGCCCGGAGGAACGCAAACCAATAACAGAGAACAAAGTTGCTTCAGTAATCCTGTCTCACGGCAACGGAGCCAAAGGTGCTGTCTTAGCTACAGGGTTATGGCGTTTGCAAGTACTAGAATAATTTCCTAGAGCCCTTTTCACGGTCTGTCATCCTTTCACTATCCAGAACTCTCGAAGCTCACAAAGCGAGGCCGCTACTCCGCAGTGGAAGATGTGCTCATGCGCGGCTATAACCAGAAGATCAGTGAACACGTGCTTGGCTGGTAACGGTACTGGGTGTTTGACGTCCAAAGAGGCTGCTAGCTCCTGCAGACGACCGCCAACAAGAAGCAAACCTCCTTCGTCCAGAAATAGAAGTACATGTAATCGCAGGACCAGGCTTGTGGATGGTAGCCGTTTCCCTATGTGCAGGGCTTGCACTTCTTCTGAGAACTTAATTTCTTGAACCTTTCGCAAAGAGCAATGTTCGGCCTTGTGAAGCTCGGCTGCTGTTAACGGTCTGGCCGTGCAACATTGCTTCCTCATCGCGTTTTCGGCAAAGACTCAACTGGTGTGACTCTCGACAATCTGTTTAGACTGCTGTAGATGTTAACAGGTAGTATGGTATTCGAAACCAAAACAGCAGGGCACACTGACCTTTCTTCTGGTCTTTTTTCGAAGCCCTCGAATCGTTCTGATGTTTCAGTGCACTCTTAATGGGAAATGATTCTTCGAGATCATGAAGCCAGTTGGGACCATTCCATCGCATCGTTGATGCAAAAAAATGATGTGATGACCCCCCTCGCGTTGCCAAATCAGGTGGGTTGTCTTTTCCAGAGCAATGAAGCCACTGCGTCGGTGAGGTTAGACTGTGAATTTCGGAGATTCGAAGATGTACAAACAGTTCTCTTTTTGTGGGCATGCTCTGAATCCAATGCAAGGATACGAGTGAGTCGGTTGAGGCAATTGAGGCTAGCCCAACGCCTTTTCTCAAACTTTGCCAGCTATTTTTGCCGTTCTCATGTCCTGTCATGACTCTCCCCTTCTCCGTGATCTGCCGTGCTGGAAGAGCGGGGAGTGACGTTTAACCCCTCTCACCCGGTAGCGAATGTGAATTGTGGTGCCCTGCGCAAAATCTCTCAGGACGTTTCACGCGTGCACGCATCGGGAGTGAGTCAGATCTCTCCAGGACAGCTTACGGTGAGCACGCATTTCTTTTCCGTTCGTCGGTTCCTATTGTTTAGGGCTCGTCGGACTTTGCCAGCTGCGCCTTGCGCCACCGGCGAATGCTCACCTTTGTTGCCCCTTGCGAATGCTAGGCTGAAGAGCGGTGTGGTGTCCTAGTGCGTGGTCAGATAACGCCGACCCATATCTCTCCAAAGACAACGCGAGCGCATTCTTGCCCTCACTCGAGCATCCGGGCCCTTTGTCCTGGTGTCGACATGAATCACTTTTACTCACGGAGACATGCTCGCGGCACCCCTGTGTAGCACTTCTCGCCCGTGGAGTGGATGAGCCCCCTTGTTTTTTCGCCGCGCCTTTTCCAACGGGCTCTGTACTGTGTTTTCGGTGTGGCCACAGACAATAAAGTGTTACAACCTTGAGCAGTACCGTGTTTTCGCCATAGCGACGGTTAACGCGTTCCCTGCGGCTCGCTGAGACCGGACCCGCGCTAGTGGCCGTAATCCTTCAAGATACGTGTACACTACATGGTTCAAAAGTGAACTGGAACATAGATAGCGTAGCAATGTTACTGCCTTGACGTATGCACACAATCTTGTGCTGATGATGCACGCTAAGAGCTCTAAATGCAGCAGTGAAACATGTTTCAGTCGGGCCACCCGCCTCTTGCTTATGAGCGTGGACGTATGCGTCGCGTGGACGGTGAGCGTGGACGTATGTATATGCATGTACCACAAGCTCTGGGACTTGCCTGGCAGAATACATGCAGCTGAATTGAAATCGTTGAATCCGCTGCTCTTACGAAAATGTAACGATCAAGAGCATACAAATTCATGCTGGCCAATTCCTTGCGCCAACTGTTCCAGCTCGCTTGTTCTTCTTGTGGAAGGACATTGTCCCACGCGCATGTCTTCTTCCACAGGTCCTGAAACAGGAGCTTTACTCTAAGCGTAAAAGACCCGAGATATCCCAACTGATCGTAGACTCTGGCTAATGCCTAGAGTACAATGCTTGGTAGATGGCTTGTTTGCCGTGAAGTTACGTGCTTCGCGCACCGTGAGGTTAATTCTTTCCCCTTCACGTTCCCAAGGTACACCTAGGACCCTCATTAGTAGATTCTTTCCAACTTCGTCTTCTATGGTGACCTCACCTCCCAGGAAAATTTTCCTCAAAGCTTGCGAGTTGGAAGCCCACAAACAAGTTCTATGCTTGCTTCCGAGAATATCTTGCACGCTTCATGGTCGACGGTAATAGCATCTACCACTTTGGGAAGACCAAAGATTTATTTATTTGTTTATTTCGACATACTGCCAATCCCATCAGGGATTTTAGCAGGAAGGGCGTGAACATAAAAATTCGAATAAGTACACAATAAAGACATACATCGCGATAAAGTACAGAATGAAACTAACAGAATCGGATCATTTAACAATTTCAGATCAAAGAAGGCATAAAACATTAGTGTAAAGAAAAGTTGTCAGAGGAAAATAAATGCAGCGACTTGGTTGACACATTGGTTGACATATTGGCATATGCATCAAGAAACACAACAAGAAATCACAGCAATAAGAAACTACCCTACAATATGGCGAAGTATTTCAAGGAAGGGCAAATTTATACACACTGAAAAACAGAAACATGTTCAAGAATCAACAGAGTGATTTCTCTTCACCTGGATTCAGTACTAAAAATTGCTTAAAGAAAAAATATGATGACATGATACTTCGCTCGTACAATGTTCACACGAACACACATATTAAAATCAACCAGGTGATTCCGTTTGCATAATACAAAGTTCATTTTCGACAAGGGTTAGAAATTTTGCTAATTCGGTAGTGCTGGAGATACTCGGATCCAGTTTATTCCATTCATTAGTGGCTAACGGAAAGAATGAGTACTTAAAGCAGTTTGTGTTGAAGGAGTATTCGTTAAGTCTCATTGGGTGTTTTTGGCGTGTGGTTCTAGTTTGATCAAACGTAAGATAGGCGGATACATCAATGTTTAAATGACCATGTATTAATTCATGTATAAATTTTGCACGTGCTAATCTTGTTCTATTCATTAGAGTAAGTAATCCAGCTTTTTTCATTAGTTTAGTCGGAGAATCTGTATGTCTGTACTTGTTGTAAATGAACCTCATAGCTTTCCTTTGTATTCCTTCCAGTTTCGCGATTTGCTGTTTTGTGAATGGTGACCAAATAATATTACCGTATTCAAGTAATGATCGCACAAGGGAAGTGTATGCAAGCAGTTTTAGAGAAGGCGGGGCCTGGCGAAGCCGGTATCTGAGTGTAAACAAGCGGCGTAGTGCAGCTGAAGTAACGTAACTTATGTGTGCATCCCATCTTAGATCATCAGTTATAATAATTCCAAGATATTTATGCTGACTTACTCTAGTTATGGGAATGTCATTAATGGTGTAAAGAAAATCTGACCTAGTTTTTTTTCGACTTACTGATAAAATTGTACACTTGTTTACATTAAGTGACATCTGCCATTTACGGCACCAGCAGGAAACATCTGCTGATGAGGTCATCAACGTAGAAGGCTTGCTCTAGTAATGCTACAGTCTCCGGGTATCGCCCTCGACACACCGCTAGGTGATGGGAAATGGTAGCGGCTAGCGAAAATGGGCTAGGAGAGGCTTTGACAGGGACCCGTATCATCCTCCATGGCACCACAGATAGAGATGGGTTCGCCTCCGAAGGCAGCCGATCAATCCAGAGAAATCGCAGGAGCTCACAGTCTTCGGGACGAATGAGCATTTGCAAGTATGCCTTTTTTATATCCACAATAAGGACAACCAGGTGACATCGGAAAGCAAGGAGCAACTGCACATTGTCAACTCCAAGTTTCATACCCTTGAGCAGGACATCATTAAGGCCAAAATGGCCAAGCACATGGGTGGAGGCGTCAAACACAACCAGAATTTTCGTCGTGACCGCATCTTGGCGAATGATGAGGCATATAATATACATTTTTCTTTGGCAGTTCCTCGTTGTCAACTCGCGTGGCGTACGCCCTGACTGCCGAATCATAGTGCTTCAGGAGTTCAGGCTGTAGTTTGAACCTGTTTAAATGGGTTAGAGACTGCGCTTAACTCGGCTTTGACTGTTGCTACCTGAAGGTATGCCTGGAGATTTTAACATCAGCAGCACCGAGTAGAAATCGTCTAACCTAATGATGCCCTCTTCTAATGCCTTAAGTTCTGGTAGAGCCTTGTCCTTTACCTCAATAGGTGGCTTGATTCTGATGACGTCGAGACGCCACATCGCTAAAGGATTGCAGTCAGGAAGGAAAGTCTGGCTGCAGTCGAGGAAGAGAGCACTCGTAGGTGAACTTCCTGCTAGCTGCATTGTTTCTTGAATGGTCCAACCGAACTTTATTTCCACCGCCGTAACGCCACTGGTCAAGTGCTCACTTTTTCCAGTAGCCAACTTACAATAGACGTCGGAACCAAGTAAGATGCTCATTTCTTGTGGATTCTACATGTCGGGATGAAGGCTGTCTGCTATGTCATAGTTCTTGTAGTACAGAAGCTCCACGACCGTACCAGTGATTGGCAGGCTTGTTACCCTACACACTTCTGGTACCTCCGAGGCCTCCACAGTTACCGCTGAGTATATCTACATTGGCATCGAAGAGGTAATGCAGCACGTCTGCTGCACATTACTTGGCGGGGCTTCGAGTGGCCGACAAAACTAAGGAAAGTTCCATTTTTCTGATGACGGGTCATCTGAGGGCCTTTGAAATATCCACTCGAATGAATGTGAGTTGGCTGCCATTGTCAAGAAGAATGTGCACCAGATGCCATCGTGACCCGCTCTCAACTCACGCTCGACTTGTTTGCAGAAGAACTGCGTTCACTCCGCTCAAAGTGCTTGAAGCAGACGCAATGTAGGCGTGCTTGTGTCTCCCCCGGTCATAGGGGGCTCGTCCAGATTCCCGGTTGTCGCGTTGGTACGAGTCGGTCCAGCAGGCTGGAACAATGTCGACGATGGCACTTGCTGCACAGAATGGAGTGAGCACGTCGACTAAACCTTGACTCACGGCTGTTCCTGCCACAGTGGAAGCAGCATCGAGCACAACGTAAGCGAGCCTGTTTCTCGTCCGCTGAGAGCTGGCTGTTATATCTTGTGATGGCATGGCGAGAATTATTGCATAAGAGGCAAGCTTCTTCTGTAATTGCAGCAGATTCGGCAGCAAGTGCAGACACTGTTGCCAGATGTCCCGCTGGTTTTCGCGTGTATTGGACGACATTTTCTTGAGGTGGTAAACATGAGAAGCTTGACACTGGTCATACTGGCCTGCCTTCCTCCCTGACCTCAATTTGAATGCGCAAGAAATTGAGCATTTCAGCAGCCTGGCGAGCTCTCTGTTCAGGTGTCACATAATCAAGACCCGAGCCCTAGTCCAAGAACTCTATGTTTATTTGACCGTTCGTGCCTGAACCTCTCCTTTTTTCTGTTCCGTGTCTCGTTCTTGTTGCTGCAAGTTGGCAATAATCAACAAATTTGTGCATTATTTTTTTTTTTATTTTCGCATTGAACCTGCATAAAACAAAATCCTCCTTATAACAAATTTCTTTGGAAACTTATCAATTTCATTATATCCAGGTGTAGCTGTAGGATAATTTTCTTGTATTCTGTTAATAATACCGTAATTACTCGCATAATTCGCGCACTTTTTTTCGCGATTTTGGGGCACCGAAAAGGGGGTGTGCAACTTACACGAGGATTTTGCGAGCGCATACAAAACATTATGCCACAGTCCTAACGTGCGCAGTATATACATTAAAAAAATAATAATAAATTAGAGCCCAAATGAACTGTACTTGTTTTTTAAAGAGTTAGCACTTATTTAAACCCCTCGGATCTGGGGACGCGCAGTATAGCGGGAATCACTGATCGCAAAGTCCGATGAGGAATCATTGTCGTGGCCGCTGCCACCACCCTCCCAAAGCGCATAGTCCTCATTTCCGTTGAGCGCGTTCAAACGGCTCATTTTCTTGAAGCTTTTTCGACAATGCTGGGAGAAACTAGGTCCCACGACACGGCGATACCACAAGAACTAAGCATCCACACATAATTGAAAAGGCTTCCTTCAGTGGCAGGAAACGCATTGGCAAGCGCGCACTCTTCTGTTTTCTCGTGTAGCGATCACACCGGCCGCCATATTGATCGAAGTACGTCCCCTTGAAGTGCTTTGCAGCGGCACGCTTCCTGTTTTCTTCGGAGAAATTTAAGACAGCAAGCTTCAGTTTTGCCGTGTATATATTTACTCTAGCACATGCCAAGGGAATCGTCAAAACGCGTCGACCAAATGGCAAAACATCTAAAATCGACCAAGCATGCGTTGCGGCGCTGACGCAGAGATCGAGTGAAATAGTCGGCGCGACAGGTTCTCACACGCTTCTGATGCAGAAAGTCCTCGTTGCAGTGATGGGGGCGTGCATTATTGCGGTGGTAGAAATAGGGAGAGGCAAACGCTCGAGCAGTTCCAGCACGCCGTCAACAGGCGTGCGTTCGGGTGCGGTATTCTAAGGACCCTAGTTTGTGGGAAGTCATCGGAAGAAGAGAATTTGCGCTCACAGCCTGTTTGACTGTGCTCGTCTGCTCAGCGAGGTGCGCACCCAGCCGAAGCATCTAAATGTCCAAAGGTGCGCGCGCCGACGAGCAGGCTCGGGCGGGTCGGGGAGCATGAAATATGCGAGTAAATATCTTTTTTCCCAGCAGGCAAAATATTAGGGGTGCCCAAATTATGCACGTGAATACGCTACTTCACTGCATCAGATGTTTCTGTTTGATTTTGTTGTGAGAAGAACATTGAGGCATACAAATATGTGAAGAGCTTTTTCGCACTTTTATCTCCTCTCGAACTTCTTGTCATGTGTCTTGAAAACTAAGGGCAGCCTTGAGGGTTTCTTTAGGCAGGATATGGCAAGGAAAATGAGCCCACTTGGTAGCTTATAGGCACACCGATGCCCCCGTATAATCCAGGAACGTGCACCCTTCACCACGAAAAAGCATACATACTAACAGCTCCAAAAATGAAGAACTATGCCCATCTAGCGTAGAACATATTGCCACGTTCCTTTTCTCAAGTTTTGTTATCGTCCCAATACACTACGTAATTCTCAGCGCAAACCATGCCTACAGTCTTCGAGAAGCTTCAGGACTGTAGTAGGTCATTTTTATAACATCACGCCCACTCCGCGAACTATACAAGTTATTCTGGAGAGATTATTCTGATGATCTGTTCGCCGCTATCAGTGCAGGTCTGCTATTGTGATTCGACTTTCCGTTTACCGGGCAGAAGTTCGCCCAAATAAACAGTTTAACCTTCATCGTACTGTCTGCTTCTTTCCTTCATCGTACTGTCTGCTTCTTTGTCAACGTCACGACCCTGTGACAATATTAAGCGAATAATGTGCTGTCATATATAAAACATTGTTAAAAAACCATTTTCTAAGCGGTCAGTGATTCGCCAGTCAAAGAGCCCGTGGATTGCTGGCTGTGGAAGCCAATGGGTCAAAAACGGAAAGGAAAAGATTAGTTACTATGTTACAGCTACAGCTAGTAGGCGTTATGGTGACGCACCAATGTCGAGAATCCTCTGTATGCACTGAGGCGTGACCTTGTTGATGTTGAAGGACCACGAGGTGGACCCCGTACCCGAGCAGATAGTCAAACCCGAGCTCTTGAGCTTCGTCCGTGGCGAGCCATCCACCGAGAGTTCGTAGTAGGACACTCTGCAAGCAAAAGAAAAACTATTAGAGGCAAAGCACCTTAAAGTCTCGGCTGGTTGGCGGGATATAATCATCACGGTACATTATGAATTGGTATGCACCAGAAAAATTGCTATTTGACACCCATCCATACACATGCTGGTTGTACGATTTAAGGGGAAACAAACTTTTGCTGGGCATTTTCGTCATCAGACTGCAAATTAATTAGTGTTGTGAGATACTGCCTTGACAATTCAATTCTCTGAGTAAATCATGTCACCATTTATTCGGGTCATGCCTTGACTGCTAAAAGGCTAGCCCTGCACAAGGAAGGCTACCTTGATCCTCTCCTGATGTTGGTCACAAACTTTCTGCTCAAAAACCTTCAGGTCGCCAACGAAGTACCGAAACCGCTATGCATGCCCGGAAAAAGTATGGAACCACACCCTACTTATACAAAATTTCCCACAACATAGAAAAAATATGGTATAAGAGAAATCTTTCATTGACCTTTGGATAAAGCCAAAGAAGCTCTCGGCTTATGCAAAAGCTGTTCAGCAAAACCAACCACTTAGCACTTATCAATGAGTAGGTGAAGTTCCTTTTGATATCTAATAAATATGTGCTGTAGCATGTGCAGCTGATGCCGAAAACTTAATAGTGCACATATATGCCCTTTGTTACACAATAAGAGCACGATTGGTACGACGGCGTCGAGTTTATTTAATTTTTTTTTGTTACCTTACTCCTGTGCAATACAACATATTGCCTGGATTTGTAACCCCAAGCAAGCTCTGCTTAGTTGCCTTTAAATGGGAAACACACGGTGCCTCCCTGTGAAGCTCTCTAATGAATAAATTTGATGTCGTTTGGTGGCTTTTTCATCTTTCTTAATTTGAAAGTAACTTACATGGGCACATGGGCATTGAATAAGTGGGGTGTGACAGATTTTGTATACACCAAGAGTATAAACCTATTTGCATAAAACAAGCAAACAATATATGCAAGTGAAACAAAGATGTAGTATAATAAAAAAATGCGATAAAAAGTAAATGATATAAGAACCAGGCATAAAAGCTAACATCAAGAAGTGAAACGGATGTTACATAGTAGTATAACATACTGCATCATAAAATACATAGATAAATACAAGTGATACAATGAATACGATGAAATAATGAAAAGAAGAAAAAAATGGGTGATAGAGGCAGTGGGGGGGAACTACCACAAGAAGCTTATAGCACATGTATTTGCACAAGCAACTGAATTAGGTAATCATTACATTTGATAAGTTTACAATAAGATGGTGTGCTGGTGATATGTGCGTTGAGCCACTGCAGAAATTTCATCAGGTAGGCTTTTCTATAGGCGTATAGCTTCTCGGATTGAAAACATCAAACTCTCCTCGTCTGCGGGCATTGATGAAATCGCGTCAAAGTTTCTTAAAAATACTTATTGTATCTCTGCTGCCTATCTATGCTTGTTATGTTCGCAGTCTCTTGCCACCGCAACCTTACCCGAGGATTGGACAGTGCGAAAGGTCTTTCCGATCTACAAAGCCGGTAACAAAAAATCTCCACTTAACTACCAAGCCATTTCATTAACCAGTGTACCTTGCAAGATCATGGAACACGTCATATACTCTCACATCATGAATCATCTAGACTCGTTCCGGTTCTTTAACCCTTCACAGCATGGTGTCCGCAGATGTCTATCATGCGAAACCAAACTAGCCATCTTCCTTCACGATTTACACACTAAAATTGACCTCAACGTTCAGACTGATGCCATCTTTTTAGATTATGCCAAAGCATTTGACAAAATAACCCATAAAAGATTAATACTAAAATTTGGCCAGTTAAACATAGATCCCAATATTCTCAAATGAATAAAGGCTTTTCTAACAAGGCGCTGTCAAACTGTTCTTATTAATAGCACGACATCTTGCCCGCTTCTAGTAACCTCAGGTGTGCCACAAGGATCCGTTCTTGGGCCCCTTCTGTTCTTAATTTATATTAATGATTCGCCTCCAACAGTTTCAGCTAACATCAGAATGTTCGCAGATGACTGCGTCATCTATTCAACTATAAATAACCCTCTCGACCAACATGCTTTACAGACTGATCTTAACCACGTCATAGACTGGTGCCAGGAATGGCGAATGACTCTAAATTCTAGTAAATGTAAATCTGTAACTTTCTCTCGATGTTCTGCTCCCTTTTCTTTTCCGTATTCAATTTTTGGTGTTCGCATCGGGATCGTTAACCCGTTTAAATATTTGGGGGTGACCTTATGCAATGACCTACCTTGGCGCACTCATATTACAAATATCATAGCATCTGCCAATAAAACACTAGGATTCCTGAAACGCAACCTTCATCATGCCCCCACGCACGTAAGACTACTAGCCTTCAAATCACTCATCAGACCGAAACGGTAATATGCATGCGCTATCTGGAGCCCACACCAGTCCTACCTCGCATCTGCCCTGGAATCAGTCCAAAACCGTGCTGCTAGATACATTCATTCTACTTATTATTACCGAGCTAGTGTATCATCATTGAAAGTGGAATCCGGTTTGTCTAATCTCTGTCTTCATCGTCATATTGCCATGCTATTTTTATTCCACAAATTTTATTACAGTGATATCTGTCATCCACCTTACATCGTTCACCTTATGTGCATACCTCATCGCCGCGGAGATGAACTGCAAGTGTCACGCCCACGTGCTTGCACACATTTTTCTCTTCATTTTTCCCCCGAGCAGCAACAGACTGAAATGGCCTTTCCCACACCATTGCAGCCATTACTAATCCATCAAACTTTTTGGACAATGTAACAAACTTTCTTACCGAGTGAAGTCAGCTGGCTACACTGTATATTCATTCCTTATGTAATGACCCTTGAGGGGTCTTTAAAAAAATAAAGTGATGTGATGTATGGCACGCAGAAGTGCCCAATTGTTGAAGGCGTCAGTGGAACCATAGAAATCAAGATTATTGTGCATTCTTCGCCCTATCTACGTCTATAGATACGAACATCTGAAATTTCCTACACTGAAACTCTTCGGCGTCCGATTTTTTGGGCTTTCAGACGACATTCCAGGTATGAAACAGAGTTACTTAAAGTCCCTACCTTTGCTACGTCTATCACCTCATAGGCCCATAACGAACACTTTCAAAAATCGTTCAGCATCACAGTAATGTCTGAAATTCGGCTTTGCCGCAATGCAGAAGTGCTATGGGGTGAAGGAGATAAAAAAAAAATTTGAAGGGGCTGGTATCATCGTGGAGCGAGGTGATGTCTAACGAATAAGCACCGAAAATGCTCAAAGGCGTGATGGCAGGTATGCGACTAAAACACTAGTGAGACTTAATCGCTTTAGTATTATAAGCATCTTCAGCTGACTGCTTCTTCCTGCATGTGGCGCAGTTGCTGCCTTCCTGCATGGACACATGGAAGGCAGCAACGCAAGACACGCTTCGCAACTGCTTTCGCCACGCGGGCTTCGTACTCGACACAGAGGCAGCAGACTTGCCTGAAGAAAGTGACAGCGTGACTGACTTGTGCCCTCTCATAGACAATATTATCAACGACCTCCAAATATTATCAACGACCTCCGCTCTGCTGGTGCTTCCATGCCCACGAAAATAACTTTTGAGTGGTTCGTCGACGCTGACAACGAGCTCGACTTCTGCGCAGAGCTAACCAATGACGAAATAGTCAGGTTATGGCGGATTCAGACGACTCCGACGTCGAAAAAGAGTAACCAATGCCTGCGCCACCTACAACCACCGAATTGATGCGAGCATTTACGACGCTGTCATCGGTGTACAGTGATGATATGACCCTTGCTCAGATCGAGGCAAATGTGATCACATGCAAGCGGACCGCCGTTCAAACAAGGATGAACAAGTTTTTCAAGCCATTGCAACTCTAACACCGGCTCCGCAGCCTAGCGCCCACACGACATCAACCGCCGAAATGGCTGATCGACAATCAGGAAGACTTGGACTTGCCCCAGCATGTCTCTAAAGTGCTTTCGTTGGGACCGAAGTTTGCGGTGGAGCCTAAGCGTTCCCCGCATGACCTTTTAGCTACTGTACGACAAGTCTCTCGGTGTGCTCCACCAGAGGAGCAAGACGGCTGCATAGCGGACGGCGTAGATGTCCTAAGTCGGTGTAAGGCAAGCCTTTCGACTCTTCGGGTAAAACGCGTTGTAGATTTTATGAAGGAGCATCCATTATGTGTGTTACCTGCTGATAAGGAGGGCGGCTTTGCTGTAATGTCCCTTAAAAAGTACCGGAAAAAAGCTTGTCGCACGGTTTCGGCCCTTTTTAACTGTCATGCTGAAGTGTCGACGAAAAAGCTCAAAAGTAAAGCTAAGAGCCTGCTTTGCAAGTTAAACCTTGTAAGTGTCCTTAAGAATATGTCAGATGCCAAAAAAGATTTTCTTGAAGCCTTCTTCGGCTAATTGTATCTGAAAATAATACTTGGCAAAAATGTATTGCACTCTACCTGCAGAAAACCTTGAAATACCTAGAAGTGAACGATCCATTTTTGGTAGAAAGTTCATGTGAAGTCCAGGAGTTTATTTCGTCGTGTTGGAATAAGACTCTATTTGCCTTCTCTCTAGACTTCAAGGACCTGTACTATTCCATTCCGCATGACTCATTGTTACAATGCATTGGAAAATATATAGATGAGTATGGCGCCTCAAAATTCCAGACCTAGTCTGGCGTCAGCGTCAGTGGGTTTTTAGAGCTTTTAAGGTTTTACCTTCAGTTGACGTACATCCTATGGGATGGAAAACCTCACTTTCAAAAATCCGGTGTCTGTATTGGTTCTTGCATCGCTCCCATCATCAGTGACCTGTTTTTAGGCAAATTAGACAGATCCATTTCGGAAGTTTTCACTAACACTAATGTGATGCATGTTTTCAGATACGTAGATGATTTTTTAAATTTTTATGGACACTGATGTTGCATCGTATAAGAATGACGCTCTTACAGTTTTAGACCTGATGCGAAATGGTTTTAAACATTTTGAGCTTACTCATGAACTTTCTGAAAATTGAGAAATCAGGTTCTTTGACTTTAAGCTGTTCCTGAATAGTGGATGCACTTGCTGGATGTATCAACCATGTGGAAATAAGCATGTCTTGCTATTTCATTCCGCGCATTCTAAGTTAAGTGAGGTATTGCAAAATCTTGCTTCGTGAATGCCTTGCGAAAATCCTGTGTGCGCAAGATTACAGAAAGCTTTGTTGAGCATTCTTCAAGGCTGACGTAGGCTGGTTACACCGACCACGTGCAAATTTCCGTTGCCGGAGGCCTGCTGCGTGAACTTAAGGCCAAAGGGACAGATAATGCAGTCCCACCTGTCACAGCTAGACAGGCTTTCGCCGGGGTTCCATATATTGTGCACAATAAGATAAGATTGTGCACAAGATAGCGCACAATCTTAAGAAAGTGGCACAACGAGTTAATGTGAAGGTGGTCTTTGGCCCCTAAAAAAAATTGAGTCGCCTGTGCAAGCTGTCCGTTCCTCCGTCCAGACCCACCCTCGGTTGCACTACAAAACATGCAAATAAATTCAGAGATTGCATCTGTAATGTGGTGTATCAGCTGCTGTTATCGTGTGGAAGGTATTACGTTGGTCAAACAGGTTGTTGTATAAATGAGAGGCTGAGGGAACATATGTACAATGTTGATCACTATAAACAAGAATGGCTGTCCGTTCACTGCGGCACGTGTGGCTGCCGGCCAATATTTTCAGAGTGTTCTATTGTTGCTAGATGCAGGGATCGTACCACACGCGAGATCATAGAGGCAGAAAAGTTTTGCTCATTGAAAGATGCTTGTGTTAGCACTCCTGTCGCGCTCACCGATAAGGAAAAGTTGTTCCTTTGCCTGTCAATGGGATGTACTAATGCATTGTCATTGTGTTTCGCCCATGACTAGTGCAACTGGTAACTCTATAAAAGCGAATACCTTCACAAGAAATAAATTGTTGGCAGTTCAGCACTCTGTCTTGTCTCTTCTCCTGTCCCTTCCTGCCCTGTCGTTTGCGCTGGTAATCAACCTTTTATGATGAAGAGCAAATTGCAATCGAAGCGAGGGCAGTTGGTGCTACCATGTTGCGGAAATTGTCATGATCTTTTCTGGGGGACAAGCGATTTTTTTTTCGCGATGGCGACCAATGGCCCTTCTATATATGCTTAAAGTTTCATATATTTCATATATGACAGCTCTTAAAGTTTCATATATGCAGGAAGTGACCGTCGGTTGGCGCAAGCAGTTTCGTGACCTAGGTTTGCTGTGTGCTTGTCAGCTGCGATGTCTCCACACTTGCACTCTTCATGGACCCCGCTGTGGCGCACGAATAATAAAAAGCCAGGGGATGTGCCCCAGGCAGCTAGGAAGAACAATACGGCGCGCGGCAGCGAACGATAGGGTGCGAGCCGAGATGGCCGAAGTGGGCCGGCAAAATAATAATAAACGCAGCATATCCACGGAGTGAACGATGATGAGTAGGGCAAAGCATGCGTCCGTCTGTCGTCCGGACATGTGTTCGTCCACCCGTCTGTCCGTGCATCCATCCGCCTGTTTGTCTATCTGATTTTCAGTCTGTCTGTCTGATACTGTTGGTTACGCCTGACACAAGACAATGTTAGACAAAGAGGAGCTTCGCCCCTAAAAACGGAAGAGATCCAACGGGCAAGGAGGCCCCAAGTGTCGGTAAGCGGGGTGCAGCGAATGAATGAATATAGGGGGTGCGTTTATTACGCGGGAGAAAAAAAAAAACAGATGTATACGACAGAAGGTGGGGGTGCGTTTATTTTGCGAGCACATTCATTCCGCAAGTAAATACAGTAATTTCTGTCGCAGTAAAACTTCGCTGGCAGTGGTGCAGAGCTTTTTACAGCCTTGCTATGGGACTGAGAAACAAACATCACAGCAAAATTAGATATGCTGCCCTGAGTAGCATTTACGAGAACTTAACCTGAATGATCGGTTCAAAACACTATTTCAAAGGTCCCCACGAGCTCGAATTATTGAGGATCTACTGTCGTTGCATGTCAGACACAAGTAATTTTTTGGGAGATCAATCTGCAAGAACAGATTAGTGATCAATACCATATCCACTCAATTGTAATGCAATTATGATTTTAATGTGATGGATGACTTTCTGGGAAGAAAAAATAATAATAACAAAAAAGAATTATAATAAAAAATTATAATAACAAAAAGAGTTGACCCAACAGTGTTGACCCAACGCACACACTATACCCCCTTTTGAATCGCTAGTCCGCCTTGACTTCTTGGTAAAGGCCTAAATTATACAGCAAGGTAACCCAAAGTGCAAACGTCCCCTGGTTCCTATGTTTATTTGCATTTATCTCCAATTTTTGCTTACGGCCACTACTGCATTTTCACTTAAAACTGATGACGCCACCATCAACACCAGAATTTCTGCGAGACAAGCTCTTTAATGCTTTAAGAAAGACAACAAAAGCAGGTAAACAACCACTCACCGCGAAGAGAGAGACTCGCCGACAAACACCTCGTTGAGCGATCCGAACGGGGAGCATGTGCACGGCGTCGCCCAACGAGTGCTGCGTGGCCCCGTCGTCCGCGGTGGGCTTTCGGTGCTGCTCCTGCCAGCAGTCGAGGAAGCGGTATTCGGGGTACTGCAGCTGCTGGTCATGGAGCTCCACTGGTGCATCAAACGCATGCTCGCCTTTGAGGGTTACCCGCAGCCGCTGTCGCCACATCCACCTGTAAGAGACGCAGAATGCGAACAACAGTTTGTTCTGCAACTAACGTAGCCACGTACAATAAGGCTGAAATCGTCGATGCCGACACCACTGCTAAGATTACCAACAGCAAACAATTGCATATGCCCCTGTCAGTGTACAGTGTGTATTGCTAGTGTTTTAATTTTTTTTTTGTTTCCTGGGCAGAAGTCTGGCGGAAAAAAAAAATTTTTATTTAAGAGCCTGACAGTTTTCTCCTAAACCGTGATGGCCTTGCGACAATATTGATATTGATCAAAAAGAATACTTGATAGCATGGCAAGAAAAGAATTCACAATTGCCAACCAGCTTCTAGACTGTTCCAGTTGTACAATGAATAGGGTGTAAACAGCAGTTAGAGCAAAAGACGAGGACCGTTGTTGGTGCTCGGGATAGCTTCGATTTGGATCACTGATCTCTTTACCTGTGTTCGCTCTTTAATAAACTCGTCACGGACTCAACACTCTATGCATACTAGCACAGTATATATGCATGCCTAGTTCAATTAACAATGGGAAATCGTACTCACAAAAACTAAATAAGAACAGTGAATATAAGGACAAGCCGGAGTGTATACAGCAGGCATTCCTAAATCGTAACGGGCAAATGAGGACCGTCCCTAACGGTAAAAGTGTACATTCATTGCACATCGACTATATAAACACATACAACTTCCAAGTAGCAATTAAGGACTGTGCTGAGTACAATGGAAAATGAGCATAACTCTTTAAGGATTGGAAAAATTGATGGCACGACACAGGTCGAAAAAAAATTGGGCAAGCCTTAAGAAAGGACTTGGCAATGAAAATTATCTATGTTATCTATGATGAAAATGGGATGAAATTCAGCATGCAGAAGTCATTTGTTGTGCTGATGTCATAACTGAAATCGGTTTTGAGGTATCTAATATAACTTTTGAGATTGATTGATTGATTTGATTGATATGTGGGGTTTAACGTCCCAAAACCATCATAGGATTATGAGAGACGCCGTAGTGGCGGACTCCGGAAATTTAGACTACTTGAGGTTCTTTTAACGTGCACCCAAATCTGAGTACACAGGCCTACAACATTTCTGCCTCCATCGGAAAGCAGCCGCCACAGCCGGGATTTGATCCCGCGACCTTCGGATCAGCAGCCGAGTACCTTAGGCACTAGACCACCGTGGCGGGGCGAAACTTTTGAGCTATAACACTTGATAGACTCTCATTGTCATCCCAAAATTAATTAGCTAATTAGACACAAGTTTGTCAAAATCTTTGCATAAGGATATTAAGAAGGGTCCCTTTTGTGCCACAATGCTATTGGTTTATTTTTAATATTTAAGTATGCACAGAAATTTTTTTCTGAAATGTCTTGGATGTATTTTCTTACCAACAAATTTTACAAAAAACCAATTACAAAAGTCTGTATGATATGCACACAAATATGGACAGCTTTACAGCACTCATCAATGTCTCAAAATATAAGCGGAGAAAACTGAATGGCTGTAGCTTAATTTGTTGTGAAATGTTACAGAGATGACTGACAGCAACTGCCCAAAAAATGAAAGCCGAGAAAATAGAGCTCAAAGAAATTGGAGCAGGAAGCTGATAAAACGGAACTCGGAAGAAAGCTGGCTTTATTTTCATTGAAGAAATGCATCTTTGTGGCTATCTTGAGCTCCAATCTGTCCTCTTTATGATGATACCAGTATAGTAGCACTTTGCCAAGGGTAAATTGCAAATTTGCATTTTGCTATGCTTAATCTTCACATAGCTTTTGACGACAGCCTACCAGTAAAATGCTTGTTTCTCAACTTCAACTACTTATTTTGATCTAAAATCACACAATGATGTAAAACACACGTCTTAGGATTACAGAAAGAAATTAATCAGAAAACTGAAGATTTTGACCAAATTAACAGTTCCCATTGTCACGTCCCCCTTCAAGCTTTGCTTTTAGGAGTTAAGCCCGACAATGTTGTCTGCACGCACACACTATCCCCTTCCCAATCACTAGCTCCCCTTGGCTTCTCGACCTGAACTGCACGCCAAGGAAACCTTAAGTACAAATGCTCCTATGTTTATTCATGTCTACCTTTAACTCATGGCCAATGTTGCTTTGTCGCTCGAAACCAACGTCATAACTGACACCAGAATTTCAGTGGAACAAGCTCTTTGGCACTATCACTTTTAAAGGAAGACAACAAAATCAGGTGTGAGAAAAAACGTATTCAAATTTGCTAAAACACTAAATACAAAATTTCCTAAATTTCAAAGTATATCTCAAAAAATATATATACAGAAGTGATGAAAAGTTCTTAAACCGTGGTGCCATATGATTTCACGGATTAGCGGCCTGGAGACTTTTGATCCGTACACTTTATTGCAATCAGTTAAGGTGGTAAGTCCTGCTACTAGCTTTCGAGTGTACGAAGAGGAGAGACACGATTAAGCAAATGGCGCTTTGTGCATGTCTAATCATGTTCCTCTTGTGTCCGAGTAGCATTCTTGCAACATGCCCAAAGTTGCAAGAATGTGCATTCTAACGGCAAACCAAACCTCATGCTGCTTCCACTTCACTTCAAACCAAAAGATGACATTCATGATGGCCTTGTTATAATTCTTAAAAATATTGTGCAGCTCAGTTGGACCATCACAAAAATGCTCTTTTTTCTTTATGACATCGCATTACAATACTTGAACATTTGTATTCCCCCCAAATCATTCAAACAATTCACTATTCACTTCAATATCACTTGAACTTCAACCTTACGGCCTGTAGATTCCTTGACACAAGTGCAGACTGACAGCTGGTGTACTCCAAACAACCACAGAATATACAAATATACAGAAACTCTGGAAGTTTCACCCAAATTGGTTGGAAAAAAACATGTGTATGGTAAGATTTGGCAATCTTTAAGTCGATTGGGCCACCATTTTCGATTTGGTGAAACATGAATTTGCAATGGCTATATTGACAATGTGGAGCCATAATTGAGCTATCTGAACTCTTGACAATGGCACGGTGCTCCAAAAGATGAATGTTAGGTCAGTGCTCCAGCTGCTAAAGCACTTTTTACCTTACCACACACGTTTTTTTTCCCCAATCAACTTTCCCACACAGCTGCTAATGAACATGACACACAATCACAATGCTTCACTAGCTTTCGAGTGTACGAAGAGGAGAGACACGATTAAGCAAATGGCGCTTTGGGCATGTCTAATCATGTTCCTCTTGTGTCCGAGTAGCATTCTTGCAACATGCCCAAAGTTGCAAGAATGTGCATTCTAACGGCAAACCAAACCTCATGCTGCTTCCACTTCACTTCAAACCAAAAGACGACATTCATGATGGCCTTGTTATAATTCTTAAAAATATTGTGCAGCTCAGTTGGACCATCACAAAATGCTCTTTTTTCTTTATGACATCGCATTACAATACTTGAACATTTGTATTCCCCCCAAATCATTCGAACAATTCACTTCAATATCACTTTGAACTTCAACATTACGGACTGTAGATTCCTTGACACAAGTGCAGACTGACAGCTGGTGTACTCCAAACAACCACAGAATATACAAATATACAGAAACTCTGGAAGTTTCACCAAAATTGGTTGGAAAAAAAAACGTGTATGGTAAGATTTGGCAATCTTTAAGTCGATTGGGCCACCATTTTCGATTTGGTGAAACATGAATTTGAAATGGCTATATTGACAATGTGGAGCCATAATTGAGCTATCTGAACTCTTGACAATGGCATGGTGCTCCAAAAGATGAATGTTAGGTCAGTGCTCCAGCTGCTAAAGCACTTTTTACCTTACCACACACGTTTTTTTTCCCCAA
This sequence comes from Rhipicephalus annulatus, assembly GCA_013436015.1. Taxonomy (NCBI): domain Eukaryota; kingdom Metazoa; phylum Arthropoda; class Arachnida; order Ixodida; family Ixodidae; genus Rhipicephalus; species Rhipicephalus annulatus. The sequence goes on along the minus strand of WOVY01014709.1, from coordinate 76,334 downwards.
TCAACTTTCCCACACAGCTGCTAATGAACATGGCACACAATCACAATGCTTCACTAGCTTTCGAGTGTACGAAGAGGAGAGACACGATTAAGCAAATGGCGCTTTGGGCATGTCTAATCATGTTCCTCTTGTGTCCGAGTAGCATTCTTGCAACATGCCCAAAGTTGCAAGAATGTGCATTCTAACGGCAAACCAAACCTCATGCTGCTTCCACTTCACTTCAAACCAAAAGATGACATTCATGATGGCCTTGTTATAATTCTTAAAAATATTGTGCAGCTCAGTTGGACCATCACAAAAATGCTCTTTTTTCTTTATGACATCGCATTACAATACTTGAACATTTGTATTCCCCCCAAATCATTCAAACAATTCACTATTCACTTCAATATCACTTTGAACTTCAACCTTACGGCCTGTAGATTCCTTGACACAAGTGCAGACTGACAGCTGGTGTACTCCAAACAACCACAGAATATACAAATATACAGAAACTCTGGAAGTTTCACCCAAATTGGTTGGAAAAAAACATGTGTATGGTAAGATTTGGCAATCTTTAAGTCGATTGGGCCACCATTTTCGATTTGGTGAAACATGAATTTGCAATGGCTATATTGACAATGTGGAGCCATAATTGAGCTATCTGAACTCTTGACAATGGCACGGTGCTCCAAAAGATGAATGTTAGGTCAGTGCTCCAGCTGCTAAAGCACTTTTTACCTTACCACACACGTTTTTTTTTCCCAAATCAACTTTCCCACACAGCTGCTAATGAACATGGCACACAATCATAATGCTTCATATGACAGGCAGTGCTGGACTGCGATGCCATCTTTTAATTCTTGGTACGGATCGTCCAGCCCCCTTCACATTATAGACAATTGATTGCAAGTTCGCTCGGCTTGCTGCCTGCTTTAAAGGGTGAGTAAACAGCCGTGAGGTCTAAAGATTGTAATGAAGAGAAATTTGTGCACTTTTGCTATGTGAACATGCTGCTGCAAGAATTTCGCGAATACAGCGGAACTCCAATTGTACTACTTTCAAGAGACCATGCGATACCGTCGTATAATAAAAAAAAACTAAGATTATAGGGAGTAACATTCAGCCCCTTGCCCCCCTCCCTCCCTACCAAAAAAAAAAACAGCTACACACAGGCTGAATAAGCCTGTGTGCAAAGAAAATGAAGGTAGATTAAATTATTCTTCCTAGTGGTACTTAGCTGAAGATGGGGCAAGCGCATCTTTATTCTCAATCATTAAAAAAATCTAAGGCACATTTTTCTATCTATAAATGGAGTCCGAAAATCGCACTCCGATGAGAAAGAAACCGAAATTGCGTTGCAAACAGCCTCCCGTCAGAAGAGGCAGACATACCATGTTTATACGCATAATTTGCACCCTCGCTTAATTTGCGCAGCTCTAAGACTTTGCCGGCTTTACGAAAGAAAATTTTACTCACATATTTTACGCTCCGGCTCTCCGGCTCACCAGCGCACGCACGAAGAGACTTCGGACCTTTGGATGCATTGAACGGTCGCGCCTTGCCGAGCAGGCACATGCAATCAATTGGCTGCGAGTGTGAAGCCCCTTCTTCCGAGGACTTTCCCCAAATTAGGGTCCCTAGAACACCGTACTCGCTGTCGCCGGAACTGCTCGAGCATCTGCCTCCGCCCCCCCCCCCCCACTCTGTATGAGAATGTATGCTCGCATCACGACATGGACAAATTTCTGCACTGGAGGCATGCGAGCACCTGTCGCGCCAACTGTTCTCCTGCGTCCGCGCTGCAACGCACAGTTGGTTTATTTTGGAAATTTGTGTTTCGCCATTCGTCTGTCGCATTTATATTTTTTTCTTGCGATGCCCTACAGCAAATATATTTATACGGCAAAATTCAAGCTCGCTGTTATGAAGTTTGCCTAAGAAAACTGAAACCGTGCTACTGCCAAGCACTTTAGCACGAACTTCAACGTGTGACGATCGGCGCGATCGGTACAGGAGAAAGCAGAGTGCGCGCTTGCTAATACAAGTTTTCTGCCGTTGAAGAAGTCTTTTTCAATTATATGCGAACGCTTAAGTTCTTCGGTATTGCCGTGTCGTGGGACCTAGTTTTCCCAGCGTTGTCGTGATCAAGAAAATGGGGCATTGCAACGCGCTCGAGAGAACCAAGGATGACGCACTTTTGAAGAGCGGTGACAGCGGCAGTGACGATGATTCTCAATCAAAACTTTCGATCATTGATTCTGACTAGCCTGCACATGACCGGATCTGACTGGTTAAAGTACGTTCTAATTTTGTTGAATTAACAAGAACACTTTGTTTGTCATTGCTATCAAAGAATGGCAACATATTAAGAGTTTACATGAAAAGCCTTGTGCGTGTTGCAATTTGTTCCCATGTGAAGTGCAACCGGTGGTTTGTCGCTCTAAATATGAACATTTATGTCCAGTGAAAATAATTTTACATGGTGAAAACAACTACGTCGTGCCCTTATGTGTGTGCAAGCCTGAGACTGTGAGCGCGACAAACGCAGGAGATCAGCTATATGTCAACCAGGAAGTTTCCACAGACCGAAAACATGAAACTATCAGCCTCAAAAGCCTGCTGAAGCTATTCTGTGTAGATAAAGCTTGACTTGGTAACGACCCCGGATACGTGCACACGCCATTGAGGTTTATAGAGAAGTGCATAAACATACAGGAGAATAAATTTTCCATTATGCCTCACTCTCAGCCTTTGATAGGGGACTATGCCAGGACCAAACCAATTCATCGTAAAATGCGGGTCGTCGTGAAACTGGGGGGCGTATAATTGAAGTTCCACTGTACGTACTATAATAAAGATGTTAAAGGGAATAGATCATCTATTTCAGCAGGCTTTAAAATTTTTGTGCGGCCTAACTAACATTCTCCGTCATGGAGAGGGGAAGGCGTAGTCCGTCATCGTGACTCCGCCCATATTTTGTCAACGTGACACGACGTCAGCGAAACGTCGTCAGCAAGCAGCCAAAGGCTGAGCAGGGCTTCCCCCTCACGATTACATGTCATAGCGGTACAGGGAGGAGGCACAGTGCGAGGAACACCCTTTCCCAAGCAATAAAGTAGTGAGACGCCTCTTATCTCAAATACTTTCGTTCTGGCAATACCACTTTTCCCAGTAGTCTCAGGCTCTGAAAAACGGCAGACGGCCACAGAGGTAAATGAACATGCCGACCGCAGGGCCAAACTACATCACCGCAGGGCTAAGGCACTGTTTCATAAGGCAAAGGAACTATCGACGAGCTCAGCAGTACGTGAAAATGACCATGTGCATGCTTGCATCCCTGCACGCAAGAGGGGGCTTAGATAGATACGTGGGGTTTAACGTCCCAAAACCACTATATGATTATGAGAGACGCCGTAGTGGAGGGCTCCAGAAATTTACACCATCTGGGGTGCTTTAACGTGCACCCAAATCTGAGCACACGGGCCTATAACATTTCCGCCTCTATCGGAAATGCAGCCGCCGCAGCCGGGATTCGAACCCGCGCCCTGCGGGTCAGCAGCTGAGTACCTTAGCCACTAGACCACCGCGGCGGGGCAAGAGGGGGATTGGTCAGGCATGGGAATCGTTTTTCATAGTGGAGGGTCAGCGCGGCACACAGCACTGAACTAGTCAAAAATGGGATCACCGCGGTTTACTGTACAAAATGGCGAGCATGTTTGGGTGGAGTAAAAAAAAGTTAGAGCCTGCTTACTGGCACTTTAAAGCAGAACTACGAATGAAACAGCAGTGGTCAATATTTTGTTCGCGATAAAAGTAGGCCTGGGCACACTATTTTAGAACAAAGTAATGCCAAAAACAATCTATTATAATGTACTTCTCCTGTTGTACTGTGGCATACTTATATTTATTATAAATATTTGTTTTAGTATTTTCTTTACTTCTGCATATTTACATAAATGTAGCTAATTTCTTTCAAATCTGTATCTCTGCATTGTATGTACTTAGTTTTCTGACAATATTTTCTGGGCTTTTATATTTTACATTTTTTTTATGGTCTTGCTATGGGCAGATTGGTGTTGAATGTAAAATCAAATTTTAGAATGCATGTTTGAAACATGCTTTCTATTTTGTTAATGCGACTACTGTGTTGCTAAAAAAATTGCTCTTTTTGTTTGGTTTGTTTGTTCTTGTTCTACTGAATCTGAGCAAAATAAATAGATGGCTGGAGGAATCTCAGTCAGACAGAGGTAATTTACCTTTAGTACCATCAACCTAGGCAATTTTCTTATTGCCTAAATAAACTGAATGAATGAATGTAATGTGCAGGTCAGACGATTAGTTACAAAGGCTGAAAGGCGAGCTAGTTAGTATTGGCAGCGCAAACTAGCAGGATGCAAAAGACGCTCGTTTCTCTCTTCCTTATGCATCTCGCTAGTTTGCACTACAAATATTTTAGTATGAACTAGTGGTCAGTCAGGACGACAGAATAGGTGACAAGCGATGGGGAACTTAACCCACCAGAATAGCCGGGGCTCAAGAAGAGGTGATAAGAAACATGACATGGAGTCCACTGGGCAAGACGGTAAAAAAATCACAGCATATCCACGGAGTGAACGATGATGAGTGGGGCGGAGCATCCGTCAGCCCGTCCATGCTTCTGTCCATCTGTTCTTGCTTCCGACCATACTTGTGTCAATCTATGCGTCAATCTGTACCGTCTGTCCGTCCATCCATCCATCCGTCCGTCCGTCCATGAGTCCATCTAGTGAACACTCCAAGTACCATCATCTCCAATCTCGCAACCCCTGTGGCACATACCCGCTCTAGAGCAGGTATGTGCCACCGGTAGCTAGGTTCATACTACATACATACATACATACATACAAACATAGGGGGAGGGGTGACAGACTCACGCCATAAGGAGCTTCGCCCCTAAAATTGTAGATGATTATCAGAGATGCTCATCTTGTAGTAGTCATACAATAGGCTAATGATCAAGGGCAGATTAGCTCAAGTAATCTTCAGAGTAGTGAATACCACTTATAATGAAGTGAAAAGGAGGCCAGCGCTAGAACGAATACAAAGGACAAGATGAAGGCAGGATAGTCTTCCCATCATTTTTTGGATAGTGCTGCCCCTCTTTTCACTTCGTTATGAACCCAAACCAACCAACTCACCTATTCTGCATATTGCCACGCACCCTCTACTCTATGATGCTGGCACACTGCAAGTATAGATACTGCTTTGCACAATCCACACCAGAATGACCAAGGGCATTACAGACAATTTTCATGTCATCTGTTCAGCTTGAGCGCCCAAACACAAAGAACTGAATTTATTTTGGAGCAAGCTCGGCCATCAGCTATAATGCTAGAATCTTCAATTGCTGCGCGTATAAATGCCGACGCACGTTGGCGTCAATCAAATCACCAACGGTCAATGCTCTGTGCACTGATATCAATGTACCGCTCGCATTGCTAGCTGCATTCAAGTTTCTATTTCTCGGCCACAAGTTTGGCTAAATGAAGAGTTTTATTTTGGATATGCCGTGTCTGCCTTCATCAACGTCACAACCAAGAGACATCTGGTGAAGGTGCTGTGCATTCATGTTCCCGAAACCCTTGAAGTCGAGAAGTTACGAAGGAAACGTTGATGCCAGTTTTGATCAGTAAGCTATCCACAGGAAACAAGGGCTACATCCACAGTACGGGGCTGTACCCGATGATACTCGAAAGACCAAGGGTACGACCACTAATGCAACAACTGTGACAGCCATAGTGCCAACAACCACAACAGTCGTGATGAAGCAGCCAAGGAAGCCCCTAACCTTCCACGGATCAGCATGCAAAGAACCAGGAAGCTGGCTGGAGAAATATGACCGACTTGCCTCTATACATGAATTGGGACTGCGACGAGAAGGTTCGCCACGTATACTTCACCCTTGAATATGGCACCAGGACCTGGTCTGAGAACAGAGAAGCTATCCACATTACACTGAACATATTTCACACAGCATTCCTCGGAACCTTCACAAGGGTCCGCTAAAGGGTCCGCTTCACAAGGGTCATGCTAAAGAAAAGGGCTAAAAATATGCTAGAAAGCCATGAGCAGCTCCCAAACTGGAACACTAAAATGTGCAATGAGGTAATTACTTGCTCGTTCATCACGCTGACCACGCCAGGTCGAGAAGAAGAAGCTGCTTTGGTTCCTCATAGGAGGAGTCAAGCAAAAGTTGTTTGCAGGACTTGTCAGCAACCAGCCCAAGACCATGGCTGAATTCCTTACCGAGGCGACTATGATAAAAAAGGTGCTTGAGATGTGGACAAGGCAGTACAACCAACGCCCTCAACCACGTCAATGTTCAAGCACTCTGCACTGAAGACTTGCGACAAACCATCACAGCAAATGTGCGGGAGAGGCTGCGCAAGCTACTACCTTCCTTGCAATCTCAAGTGGAGCCGGTCACCGACGTTGTGCACCAGCAACAAGTGCAGCTTCAGCCACAAGCGATGAGTTAAGCCACAAGCGATGAGTCACGCTTCTGCAGCGCATGTTAACACTCCCCTGCGGCGCTCACATGAAGACCACTCAGTTCCACAATCAGACACTGACGCCACCCACTGGTCATCACTACGCAGGAAGGAAAACCGATGTTTGGCGTGACCCTGACAACCACCCGCTCTGCTACCACTGGAAAGGCTGGCTTCACCTACCGCCACTGCCAGTACAGACAGATGGGTCTACGGAGTTCAGACATCAACACGCTGTGTCCATAACAGAGTGAATGATTGCACGGAATCGCAGACTGCCTCGCAGGAGCGCTGTCGACATACTGACAACTTTACCGTTCACCATCGCCAGGCTGTTACACCTCACCGCATTGCGGGCCATACACTGACCCTGCTCGGGGCCAACCATTGCGCCCTTGCTCGGAAAACTAAGGGCAGCAACCCATGAAGGTGTGGTTGCTGTACAATGAACTACAGAAGATCCTCCACCGATGCAACGAAATCTGAAGAACACACTGCAAATAGGACAGAGCCCTGTTTTCGAAACTTCGTAGCCGAAGCTTCATAGCCAGAAGAACACCTGACGACGCTACGTGGAAGCAGCGAAGCAAGCCAGCGTAGCAATGATCAGACACTGCTAGCTAATCTTAATGCAAGGTGGTGAGCTACAGACATCAGCATGCTTATTGACGGTCAATGTGTCATTCCTCTGGTTGACACAGGAGTCGAGTATTCTGCCATCAGTTGGCCATTCGCCGCAGAGTTGTAGGGAAAGGCCACCTGGGAAAGCCCCAAAACTCACACAGCTGGAGGTCACCTAGTAACCCGAGCGGGTACCTGCATAGTGAGGGTCACTACAGTGAAACCTCGTTAGTACGTACCTGCTTTAAGAACAATTAAAACGCAGTTGCGATGAATCCCCGTCGAAGTCTCATAGACACTATTGCACTCTTTGACTGGTTAAGCCATAGTGTTCGGCCTATGTCCACCAGTTAGTGCGTACTAACTGCATACCACGATAACATTTCGCGCTACTAAATTTACTGCGCCACTGAAGTTGCAGAGGCCACAATGTGTCACGAATGGTTTGGGTTTTCGTCATAGTGATAAGTGAGAAGATCAGCCGATCAGTTACTGACTTCAGCGTGATTGCAGCAATGACATTGCAAGTTATCAAGGCAAAACAAAGGCCAGGTGGCGACCACCGACAAAGGTGCCAGTATGACTTATCGCAATCGAAAAGTCTCATCACAGTAAGCATCCTGAGTTATCTGCTCGGGCACGCATGTGACGTGTCACTTGTAGGCATTCTGTACGTTTTTAGTAGGACCTACCTGAACTCGCTGGACGAAGCCGCTGACTGCTACCGCTTCACAGAAACGCAAGCTGCTCAATGTGGCGGAATTTAGTATTGTGGATCACGGGCACAAATAAACCTTGCTGTATTATGCCAACAAGTGCACCGTACAGCAAGCATAGCGCTGTTGTAACCATGCTGCACGCTTTCATTCAGCGATAGCCCGAACGCACCTCCGTCTGCTGCCAAAACTGCTAGAGCATCGTAGAGAGCACATGGCTTGCGGAAAGGTCGTCGTCGCTGCATTAAAATAGCAGGCTACTCGCCGCATCCGTGCATGGCCTGAAACTGAGTGGGCGTACTCTACAGCGAGCAGATCGGCGAAGCGCTGCACACAACTAGCCATACAGTAAACAATTTGGCTCTCTCTGACCTCAAAAAAGCCTCACGGCAAAGCAACACTAGTTGGAATTCCCGGACATTCCACACACAGTCGTGGACGTTCGCAAAAACACTCACAGCCAGTCTTTGTCCTTGTTTCGCGAAACACTCACAGCCAGTCTTTGTCCAGTCTTTGGCCAGTCTTTGTCCTTGTCCTTGTTTTTTGGACGAAAGGTTCGACACTACGGTCGCTGTGTCTGTGTTCCGGGTAATCAATGTTGAGACGCGGCGCTCAGCAGAGCTGCGCAAGTGCACAACTCGCGTCCCTAATAACAACTGACTTTTATTATCACCCTCCGTCTCGAAGAAAACTTTCTCGTGCAGGCGCATGCACTCTCTGCCCCGCACGCAGAAGCGCCGCATTGCGTTGCCACAGGACTCCCCCACTAGTGAGTGCGCGCACAACGGCCGCACTCTGACGACACACTGCAGTTCATAAGTTCATGCGCACCGGAGGTCTTGTACACCATCTACTCCACGTGAACCGTTTGAGGACTTGTTGTGGCTGCGCTATGTGGTCTGCCGGGGGTGCCTGCTAAGATGGAGCTCGTGATGGTGCAGGTGCTTCGCTGTTGGAGTCAATGTGTGCTTATTTTCGCGGTCTAGAGAAACCACGTCGTTTGTAATGTGCTCGTCTGCCCGTCGCAGCACCTTGAAAGGCCCATCGTACGGGGACCGGAGTGGACGCTGTACGGCTTCGTGCCTCACAAGCATGTGAGAGCAAGAGGAGAGTTCCGGGTCCACGTAGACTGGCCGGGCTGTGGGTGAACGCAGAGGAACAGCGCGCAGCTTGCTCATGATGTCTTGCAGTTGCACAGCGTAGTCCGCGTTTGCGTACACGTTCTCGTTCTTACTGGTCGCAGAAAACTCCCCTGTGAGGCGAAGTGTTGTTCCGTACACCAGTCCAGCAGAGTAGCATCTAATATCTGCTTTCAGAGCCGTCCTAAGGCCCAACAGAACAAATGGCAGTGCCTCTACCCAACTGTGACTCGCAGTAGCTGTCAGGTTCATCTTCAGATGACGATGGAACTTTTTCACTATAGCGTTCTTATCCGATGATAGGCCAATGTTCTGATGCAAGAAGTACCCAAGAGCTGGGTGGCGCTTGCGAATAGGGCGGACTCAAACTGTGTGCCGCGATCCATAGTCACGGTTGCCGGCACTCCGAAGCGGGCCACCCAGTGGAAGATAAATGCGCAGGCAACGGTATCAGCAGTCCTGTCTGGAATGGGCACAACCTCCGGCTATCGCGTGAAGCGATCGATGCAGGTCAGCAAGTAGCTTTGCCTCTGACACAACGGCAGTGGTCCCACAATGTCAACATGCACATGGGCGAATCGACAGTCCGGCAGAGGGAAGGATCCCAAGGGGGTCACAGTATGTCGCTGAACTTTGGAGCGCTGGCATGCGAGGCATTCTCGTGTCCAGTGTCAGACATCCCAGTTTATTCCTGGCCACATGAACCTCGCTGTACATAGCTGTTGTGTGGCTCGAATCCCGGGGTACGCCAGGCTGTGCAGCAAGTCAAAAATGCTGCGACGGAGATTTGAGGGGACGAACGGTTGGACCCTGCCTGTAGACATGTCGCAGCATACGAATCCTGTGGGTTCTGCCAACCATTGCAGCATCAAGGCGCTGGTTGAAGACATCAGTAGGCGCTACAATTCTCCATCACTGCGTTGAGACGTCGTAAGTGTGGTGAAGTCCACGCCGCTCAGCAGGCTGATGACATTCACCGGACTGCGTGAAAGGGCGTCGGCAGCAGCATTATCCATGCCACTAACATGGCGTATATCTGTCGTGAATTCTGCGATGTACGACATTTGGCGGAGCTCCCGTGCCACGTGCGCTCCCGAATCAGAGTTCCGCCAAATGTTCCGCCCCAAAAAATGCTTGTCCTTCCACATTATGTCGGAAATGCCGGATAGCCGCATATATGGTCAGGAGTTCCCTACCAAAGGTGCTGTAACTTCGTTCGGACGGACTCATTTTTCTGGAGAAGGAAATTGGTCGACACACTCCGCTCACCCTCTGTTGCAACACGGCTCCAATCGCTGTATTGGAGGCGTCCACCGTGAGTACTGGATGCCTCCAATCGCTACATTGGAGGAGTCCATTGTGAGGTACTGAGGAACACCTGGCTGCGGGTACGTGAGCATGGTAGCACTTGCGAGAGCTTCCTTAATCATCCGGATTGCTTGTGTAGATTGATCGTTCCACTGAATGGCAGTCGCCTTAGATCCAGATGCCACAAGTAGGCTGTGAAAAGGGTGAAGGATGTAGGTGCATCTCGGGACCTACGGGAGAAATTCACGAGTTCCAGGAACTCTCGAAGCTGGCAGAGGTTTTTCGGCAGTGGAAACTGCTGTACTGCTTCTACCTTGTTCTTCTGGGGCTGTACTCCGGCACTTGAAATGCTGTGGTCCAAAAATGATAGTGTTGGTACCCCAAGCGCACATTTTGCTGTATTGATAACGATGCCGTGCTCTGTCAGTCGCTGAAGTACGAGCGCAGATGCCGCTCGTGCTCTTCAGGAGTGCTGCTAGCATTCAGAAGATCATCGAGGTACACCTTACAAAAGTCGAGGCCACGGACAACGCCATCCATAAACCGTTGAAAAGTTTGGCCGGCGTTGCGTAAGCCAAAAGGTGTGCGTAGGACTCGAACATTCCGAACTGCGTTGTTATTGCGGTTTTGGGAATATCCTCTGGTGCTACGGGTATCTGATGATATGCTCCCACTAGATGTATTTTAGAGAAAATGATAGCACTATGCAGGAAAGAGGTCATGTCATGAATGTGCAGGACTGGGTAACGGAACGACACGGTTACCCGGTTCAGCGCTTGATAGTCCCCGCAAGGGCGCCAATCACCGTCTGTTGATTTTAGGACCATGTGAAGAGGTGACGCATATGGGTTAGATGAAGGCCATACTATCCTGAGTTCCATCATGTGGGCAAACGCCTGTCGAGCCAACCTCAGCTTTTCGGGTGACAGGCGCCGTGGTCGTGCATAGACCGTGGGCCTATGGTTTCGATGTGATGCAGGACGCCGTGCTTTACTTCTGGTTAGCGCCCTCCTGCTTGCGTGCAAAGCTGATACTGTTTCAGCAAGTCAAAAAATTTCCTCACGCATCTCTTGAAGTTCATTTCGGGGCTGTTGCGCATGCACGGCAGCCATGGGTGTGGGCGGGGTCATTGCTACCAGTTGTCAGCAAGTTCAGCGGCTGCGGTTAAAATTCTTGTGCTCTGAGGCCGCGACGACCATGCGGATGCCTGTAGGCAACTTTTGCAAAAAACGTTCTCGGAGCAATGCTCCATCTGTCGTGGTTGATGTCTCATTGAGCAACTGTTGCACGTGCCGCAAAAGCTGGCTAAACATACGGTCACCGAGGTCCGTGCCGCGAAGCGATTTCTGCAGTCGTTGTGGTTCAGAGGGCGTAACTCGGCGAACAAGGGTTTTTTTAGCGTTGCATATGCGTTTTCGACAAGCAGTACGAGCAACAGATCCCTGATTTCACTGGCTATGGCAAGTAGCAGACTGTTGACTACGTAGTGGTATTTAGTAAGGTCTGCGGTGATTCGCCTGGCTGCGTACTGAGATTCCATTTGTATGAACCAAAGTGCAGGATCCGCAGTCCAAAAAAGGGTCAGCTTACTGTCAACTGAGGAGACTGTCGGAGGGGCGTCGGTTGTGGGCGTTGAATCCATATTGTGGCTGGTTCACTTTCACTTTATTACCTTAAAGACCCCCTAGAGGGGGTATTACATAATGGGTGGGAAGCATACAACAAATGTAATACATATGCAGGATGGGTATAAGTATGAACAGGGGTAACCAGTACAGAATTAAAATAATACATGTGCAGGATCAGTACACATATTAACAGGCGTAACACGTTGCCAAAAAAAGGGAAGACAAAGCGAGAACCAGTGGCACAAAAAGAAACAATGTAATGTATTCTAATTTAAAAAAAAAAGAGTGACATTTTGTGTATATGTTGAGTGTCACATTATGGTGGCGAGATCTGTGGGAAGGTCATTGCAGTCGGAAGCTGCACGAAAAAAAAGGAGGCAGAAAATGTCGTGGTACAGGCACGTGGCCGTCCGACATGAAAGGAATGAGTGGTGCTGTGAGATGTGCGGGCAGGAGGCAAGATATAGGGCAAGTGGCCGAGTTGACTGTGATAGAGCTTGTGGAACAAAATGACGCTGGCAACTTGGCGACGAATGTTAAGGTTTGAAAGATTAGATTCTTGTTTAAGAGATGAAACACTCACGTTATACGAATACGAAGAATGAGTAAATCTAGCTGCTCAATTCTGGAGTGATTCTAGTGCGTCGGTTAAGTACGCTTGATGAGGGCTCCAGATAGGCGACGCGTATTCAAGTTGGATGCGAATTAAAGATTTATAAGCTTGCAGTTTTAACAGGAGGGGGAGCATGATGTAAGTGCCACTTTAAGAATCCAAGCGATCTGTTAGCTGATGATATGATATTAGTAATAAGGACGCGCCATGATAAATCATTACTCAAAGTCACTCCCAAGTACTTGTAAGTGATGACATTTTCCAATGCAACTTTACCGATTTGATAAGAATAGGTGAGGGGGCTGCGCTGACGGTGAAACGAGAGGGACTTACATTTATTAGGGTTTAGTGTCATTAATCAACGATTGCACCAGTTAAGCACATGGCTAAAGTCATCTTGCAATGCAACTTGGGCTGATGTGTTAGTAATAGTACGGTATATTACGCAATCGTCTGCAAACATACGAATATTGCTGGATACATGGAAAGGTAGATCGTTAATGTATATTAGGAATAACAGGGGTCCAAGAACAGATCCTTGCGGGACGCCTGAAGTTAGTGCCGGAGGGTAATAGTTACGTCCATTAATGATAACGAATTAGTAACGATTAGTCGAAATTCTCGAATCCAAGTTAAAATTTTAGGGTCTAAGTTTAATTTTGAAAGTTTTAACATCAGGCGGTTGTGGGGTACTTTGCCGAATATCTTTGCAAAGTCAAGAAAGATAGCGTCAGTCTGCACGTTATTGTCCAGGTTAGTGTGCAGATCATGAACGAAAAGAGCAAGTTGGGTTTCACAGGAAAAATTTTTTCGAAATCCATGCTGTGCGGAATGAAAAAAGTTATTAGAGTCCAAGAAGAGCATGATTTTGGTGTAAATGATGTGTTCCATGAACTTGCAAGGCACGCTTGTTAATGAAATGGGGCGATAATTGAGAGGACATGATCTATCACCCGATTTGAAGACTGGAATGACCTTTCCTATTTTCCAGTTTATTGGTAGGTTACCTGTGGATAATGACTGACAGAACAACAGTGATAAGTATATGGCAGACATGTGCTTGGTATTTTTCAGAAATTTTGAGGTAATATCGTCTGATCCGGGTGAAGAAGAGAGTTTGAGTTTGTCTATTAACAATATTATTTCAGAAGCGATGAAATCAATACTAAGCATTACAGAGACGATGCTAGACAGAAAAATCGGAAGGGGACTTTAGTTTCGTTTGTGAACATGGAAGCGAATGCTGAGTTAAATACCTCTGCACATTTAGAATCACTAACTTTCCCGCCTGAAGGATTATTCAAAATAATACCTGAAATTTTCTTAAGGTTAATTATCTCCGAAAATTTCCTAGGGTTATTTACCAAAATCTTCGGATGATCAGTATAAAGAAATGTTCTTTTTGCGGTTCGAATGGCATTATAATAAAAGGTTTCAGCTTCTTTATACCTATCCTACGCGCTGGCGGTAGCTGCGCGTTTAGCTGCACGAAAAAGTTGTTTTTTCTTATTCTCAAGTCGCTTTAAAAGTTTAGAAAACTATAAATTTTGTTGATTAGAACGAAAGGTAGTATTGGGAATAAACTTGTTTGTTAGCTCCTTAATTTTATCTTCAAAAATGAACCAGCTATCGTTCACTGATCGTTCACTTAATGTTGTTTCAAAATGAGGTAGAAAAGCTTTAAATTCAGGGTTTATTGCGTTGTGATCCCCCATGTCGTACAGATGTACAGTTTTACTGCATGATTTGCGTAGTTTCAGGACGAAATCAAAAACAGCATAAATAACTTTGCGGTTGCGAATCTCGGGAAGAAGTGTAATTTGTGACAAGCTTTCGGGTTTAGTTGTCAGTATTAGATCCAGAATATTAGAAGTTTCACCAGCAATACGTGTAGGTTCTGTTATTAACTGTGTTAAGTTAAAATTTAAGCAGATGTTAATGAATTATTTTGTTCTGGAGTGGCCTGTTATTAATTGGTTGGCGTCTTGCCAATCGATGTCAGGAAAATTAAAGTCACCAAAAAGTAGGATATGCGCGGTAGGATATTCAGTAGTAAGCTGGTTGAGTATATTGTTTAAATCTTGTGCGAAATTTGGGTTATTGTCCGGTGGCCGATAGCTCACACCTAGCAGAATTGTCTCCGGTACAGCGCGGCAGACTAACCACAGAATTTCCAGCTTGCAAGGAATATTTATCAGAGAACAGAATAACTGCTTATTGACAGCGATAAGTACGCTCCCGCCACATGTTCGATTCGTGTCTTTCCAGAAAACAACAAACTCTGGCAATTCGGCAAGAACCTCACTATCTGTGACGTCATCCTTCAACCATGTTTCTGTGAGAACCAGTATGTTGCTGTCCAATGTTGATACAAGGTTTGATACTGCGTCGCAATTTGAAAGGAAGCTGCGTATATTCGTGAAGATTACAGACAAGGAAAGGCTTGTTTTAGGTGTTGTAACATTAACACATTTTGTTTTTTTTTTTGGACGACTAGGTTCGACACTACGGTCGCTGTGTCTGTATTCCGAGTCATCAATTTTGAGACGCGGCGCTCAGCAGAGCTGCGCAAGTGAACAACTCGAGTCCCGACTGACTTTTATTATCGCCCTTCATCTCGAAGATAACATTCTCTGTGCAGGTGCATGCGCTCTCTGCCCCGTACACAGAAGCGCCGCTTTGCGTCGCCACATCCTCAACGTATATTGCGCACCCCGGGCATGCCCCGACGACTTCAACTTGCTGTTTTGGAAAACGGAATACAGAGGTGCACAAATGCTTATACTGGGAGATTTCAACGCCAAACACTTTGACTGGGGCTACCTGCAGGCGAACAAACGAGGCAAGAAGCTATGGCAACTCTGTCAGGACCTCCATCTCACTCTACCAAATGACCTCCAGCAGTCACCGACCCGCATAGAAAACAGCGTGTATAGAGACATGTCACCCGATCTGGCATACTGCAAAAATATTGCGCAGGCCAGAGGGGAAAACACCTTTCAACTCTCTGGTAGTGACCACTATAGCATTGCCATCCACGTACAGACGTCCGCTGGCAAGATGGTATACAACGCACTTGCTAGAATCACGGAGTGACCCAAATTTAGAAAAGATTGCGAAAGTGAAGCCCAGAATTGCATAAAAAACCTCAAGGAATGGACAGCCTCACTAAATGACCACGTTCGACACACAATGCACGAAACTAAAGCAGCCAGAAAAAGAAACGCCTGCCACAGACTCTAGTCTTCTCAACATTTGGGACACACACAGAAGCCTGCTAGGCAGATGGCAGAAGCAACGCGACGATAAGAAATTGCATCGCCGCATACAGGCCCCCTCTTATGAAATCGAGGGACACAGTACCTACTTCGCCCGCCAACAATGGGGCCAGCTCTGCAGCGGACTCAATGAACAGATAGGACAAAAAGAAGACGTAGCACCTTTTACACCACTTACTGGCGTCCCGACAACTCAAAAACAGCCGCACAGTACAGAAATTTGGCCGTTCTTGAGTAGTCCAGGAAACATTCTTTTTTATGACACTACAATTTTTTGATGTTAATGTTTATGGTATCAATTTGTACATCAAAGAGTTATCTTTCCAACATGGTTAGTTTGAAACGACAAATTTATTAACAATATTACAGAAAAAAACATCAAACAAAAAACATTGTGACATTAACAAAGAAATTTCAGAGAACCATCAACACCACTCTGAACAGGCTAAGCATAAAAAGAAACAAATATACATTTTAGGCTAAAAAACACATACAATTATCCTGTAAATATAAGCACTGTAAATACAAGACCTTTTGTTAGATAAAAGAACATAACACATGGTGCGTTTCATGCAACCATGCGAAGCAGCTTCGCGATGCAGTAAAACACAAATTTGCTAAGCGTGTTTCACAGAAAGCTTTTGTTTTCTGTTCAACTTTAACTTTTGTTGGTTCATAGTAGAATTTGCAGTTCCTGAACTTGCTTTTTTTGGGGGGCTGGTGCCGTTGGCCCTGAGGAGCATTCCGTGTCAGATCAACAAGACTGACCGCGGGACCTCTAAGAGCCGCCTCTCTGGCTATAGGTCGGCTTCTCAAAAACATGCATCCAAGCATATTTATTTGTGCTTTTGCATAGCTCTCCAATAACTTGAACAGTATCATAAAGTCAACAGCACCCACAAAGTGCCGCGCGGCACTACGGAACACAGTTCCAAGGTTCACTCTCGGCTGCCTCTACGCACAAAAGTTCACTCTATGCACTGCTGCCACCAATTGGTCCTGCCCAAAGGAAGTGGACACCCTGCAGATAATAGTCCTGACCTTCAGAACACGTCGAAGCAACTTACACCGACGCACACCAGCAATAATGCGGCCAGAGCATGAAACTAAACTCACCGGCGGATTTTTCGGGGCGGTTTGATGGACTCTCGTCATCTGCGCTGAATTCAAAAGTGCTGATGTGGTATTCCGAGTTTGTGCTGGTGCCATCATTTGAAGATTCCAGCCCAGATGCACGAGAATCCTCCAAAATTTGCAGTTTTCGTGAGGCGGTCACAACCGACCTCGATGCCATGATTGAAACTATGCACGCTCATTCACGCGCATATAAAGGCACTTTAAAATCTTCACACGGTGATTAAGAGAAACACAAAAGCGAAACAATGTAATAATTTTGCTTTTACACGTTATATTGTGCAAGCTGTCCAAAAACGCTTGGAATAGGCAAATATTGAAGTTGTAAACATTCAGAACGTATAATCGATCGGAATAAGAGCGGTCACAAAAGTGTTAAGATGCCTGAGGAATGGCTTGTACTCCTAGTGGAGTAGGCCTGCCTTCAGTTTTGAGCAAGCACCGTGCGGTGGCGCTCGCCGCCAACGCTGTCATCCTGGCGTTTTTTTACTTGCGGCCTATAGGGGCGCGTCACTTGAGAGTTCTTAAAGATTTGCAACTGTACATGACTATTTATTTCGTAGGCTATGCAAAATGTTGAGTTGTTGCACTGTCTGCCACAGATGATGCTAGAAACCGACACTAATGAAAAAAGAGGGAGAGAAAGGGTGTGGCAGCTTTTTTTTATCTCACGCGGCAGGCATCTAGTCTAGGAGGCAATGCTTTGACCAAACGTTGAACACCCTAAGCCTAACCAACCCGGCATGTCAGCGATGATGCGGTTCATAAACTGGCGTGTTGCCCCTCGCTTCCCTGAGAATACAGCTAATTAGAACTGAGCTGCAACAGTGCAGCCTCTCCACCGCCGACAACAAAGTGGAATTTACCAACTTTTAGTTGATATCCTGAAATATCCATCAACAGCTCCCAAATCCCCGCCAAGCGCGTCCGCCATTTCAACACCCCTAGCGTCCATGCCAGCGCCTGCGATGTCATTCCGAGCTATGCCCACCTTCACGTCAGACCCAGCAGAGAACATACCATGCATGGCGACCTTTCTTCACCGGATTATGGCCGTAATGATGACAACAATGGCAAGTCATGCAAACCAAGTGCATGTGAGAACGCTACCAGATCTCTAAGCTTCGCTGCCTACCTTCAACGAAAGTGTCACCTCGACTTTCAAGCACTGGATAGAAGAACTCATGCGTGTTTAATGGCTTGCATGATGAGAAACACGATATTCCTCGCCATAGCACAAGGGAAGCTTCGTGGAGTCGCAGCAGACTGGCATGCCTCAACAGGGCGTCAGCTTACCACCTGGACTATCTGGACTCCAAGAATGATTTGGCGAGCAACTTTCGATGACTCAGTGGCAACAGAAGGTAACAGCCCATACACAAAAAGCCGGAGAGAGCCTGCAGCAGTATGCTGAAGATCATGCCTCGCTGTCCAGTTCCCATTTTTGATAAGGAATGCACTGAATAGTAAGTTCAAGGCATTCGCGACGACAAAGTAGCCACATCCATCGCTGTTCAGCGACCCCATACGGTAGAGAATTTTCTCAGCATTGTCACAGAAGTGGATAAAACACTCGACCATGCATGCCTGACTTAATCTTCGCAGTCGTCAGAGCGGTTTGTGGGACAGTCGAGACGGCCCCAGTTTCAGAGTGCTAATACTAGAACTGGCAGTATTGTGAACACCCCACAGCATGCTCCATCATCTACATTTCAGTATATTGCCACGCTTTGTTAGTGGTAGAAGAGGAGAGCGAAGAAGTGAATGGCTGCTGTGGTTTAGTAATCAGTCGTCCACTTCGAGTTCCTGTGTATCCTATCCGGTTGCGACAGACTGATGGAGGTGCTGGGTAGTGTACAGCATCTTATGCCTGAAGCAACCACTGCCAGTGCACCAGGGTCTGCTGATATCCATCGAAGCAGCCGCCGCCTTCAAGGACTACCACCACAGTACGGCCCCTTGGCAAGTTCCGTGAGAACTATGTTTACCATATCCGCAAACCAAACAGAGCATGCCCCATTGACTAGCGTACCCTGTATCATCAACACGCCTCGCACACCGAACCCATTCCACGGCGAGGCCGGTGAGGATGTTCGAAGACTGGCTTGACCATTTCGACCGGGTCGCTGCCATCACCAACTGGGACAATCGCCGAAGTTGAAGAACGTGTACAACTCCCTCTTAGATGTTGCAAGTGTGTGGTACGAGAACCATGAAAACTTCATTCACAAGTTGGCAAGAATTTCATCGGCAGCGTCGCGAGCCGTTCAGCAACCTCGAACGGAAAGATAAAGCGGAGCAGGCACTTTCTTCGCGGTTTCAAATGCCGAACGAGAGCGTCGCCGTGTTTGTCGAAGAGATGTGGCGATTGTTTCGACGGGATGACTCCCACATGCCAGAAGACAAGAAGGTGCTTCTGCTAATGCGCGGCGTAAAGGAGCAACTTTTCGCGGGCTTTGTGCGCAACCCTCCTACGACTGTGTCAGAGTTCATACTGTGTCGGAGGCCACAATTCTGGAGCGCATGCTTCGGCAGCGGTTGTCGCGCCTCCCAGAAGCGCTGCTCTTACAGACGTCGTTCGTAACGAAATCAGGCAATCAGTTTCATTCCTCACTACCATCAAAAGTTGAACCTCGCATGCTTTCCTACGCGAATGCCCTACGCGTGTCTATGCCGTCGACGGCACATTTTGCTCATCGACCTGCTGGGACCCTCAGATGCTTTCCAAGTCCAGCCCATCGCCCACATTCTCAGGCCGATTTTCGTCCCGGTCCGCAGAAGCCCACCGTCTGGCGTGCACCCGACAATCGTCCTTCGTGCTACCAGTTGTGGCGAAGTTGGACACATGTACCGCGACTGTTACTACCGACGAATAAGCCTACGCGGATTCCACCCAGATGCCCTCTGTCCACGCTATGATGAGCGCCCGCAAGAAATTGCGGATTACTTGCAAGGTAGCCATCATGCTCCTGTCTCGCCGCGACGACAGTAACGGTCACCATTACCCCGTCCGTCCCCATCAACACGCCACGCCCGGCCCGCCTTTGGATTTCCTGGTGTCAGTGACGCAAGCCCATGCCGGAGAAACAAAACGATGACCTCCGGAGATGAGGCCGCTGTCATGCGAATCGAAAAATACCCTCCGCCGCTGCCTTACGACCTATCGTTAAAGCCTGTTTCTGAAACCGCCAACAGAACGTCTGCTGCCATTACCGTTTCCGTCGACTGTTATCCGGTGACTGCATTGTCGACACGGGAGCCGATTACTGCATGATGAGTGCTTCATTGGCCACCCATCAGCACAAAATGCTGACAATGTGGGAAGGCCCTCAACTAATCACTGCTGGAGGACACCTCACATACCCTATAGGGAGGTGCACTGCCAGACTTGAGATTTGTGCCATTCCTTGTACTGCCCAATTGTTCTCGACCGGTCATTTTGGACATGAATTTTCTGCAAGAGTGTGGAGCGATAATTAATCTGTGTGATTTGTTCGTCAGTTTTGCTAACTGTGCCTAGATTCCGACATCGAGAACGAACATTGTATTGTGGCGTGGCCTTATGCGTAGTTAATGATTGCATAACGTTGCCACCTCGCAGTAGTATCTTCGTACTTGTTGAGTGTCCGCGGGAGCAGTCAATTACGGGCATCGCCGAAAGTAACCCGACATTATTGCTTGATCGGGAAGTCGACACTGCTCGAAGTCTCGTTCAACTCGGAAATGGCCAGACAACGCTTTTAGTTACAAACTTCAGTGGCGAATACAGTGCAGTCCACTTATAACGATACCACATATAACGATATATCGGTTATAACGATGGGTCGACTTAACAGTCTCATTTTATGCATTGGGGCTATGGGGAAAAAAACCATATATAATGATATGTTATCCACCGCATATCGGATACAACGATGAAAAGTTTGCCGTGGACGGCATGTTTCATTCAGAATAATCGTAACATTTAGATTGATAAGTTCCTCTGAAACAAACTATGCCGAGACAAGACGAAAAGTTAGCGTAGGCGAGTCCCGGCCGTTCAAAAAGCCGAGGAGAGCATCGCGAGTTGGCGCGACGCGCTACAGATGGCGCCAGCTGTGTCACGTTTTGCGCCTTCGCCGCGCGTCGACCGCGGAGAGGCTGAGAGAATTTAAAAAAAAATGCGAAAAGCAAAGCGCCGCGCTCCGCGGCTCCCCTCCTTCTACAACGGCAAGCCAGCAAGCTACTCGTAGCTTGCCGAACGAAAGCGGGAAAGAGAGAGAAAATAAAAAAAGCGAAAAGCAAAGCGGCGCGGCGGCATCGGGGCGGGGCCTCGTTGGCATTCCGGCTGTGTACCTCTGGCTATGCTTTCTTCCTCCCACTGCTCCCACCCCGCCGTCGGTCAGTCTCTCTTCCTCAGCGAACCCGTGATGCGTTCTTCGGAGTAAGAAATAAAGTCTTGTTTTTGACATCCTACTATCTACAATATCCTAATATCTACAATTCCTAATATCCTAATATCCTAATATCTGACATCCTAATATCTACAATTGGTGAAAATAGCGAAATGAAGCCTGGAGCTACAAAAGGTACGTCCGGCGACGATGTTTTGGCGGCAGTCCAGATATAACGATCACCGGTTATAACGATCATATTTTTAGGTTTTCTCGATATTGTTATAAGTGGACTGCACTGTACAGGCATTTTGCGAAACGCACAACCATAGCTTATTTGGAGGCATTGGATAATTTGGACGCCTTCCCTTTGATTATGACGATCTCGACTGAGAACAGCTGCGATACTGATGTGACTAGTCGCCTCAACGTCAATCGCCAGTTAGAAGAACCTAAGAGGGCAAGGCTCCTCAGTCTCCTCTTATCCTTTAGTGACTGTTTTGCCACTACGTCGAAAGTCCGGCATACCCCTCTAATGAAGCACAAAATTATCACTGAGGCCAACGTCCAACCTGTGCGCCAACATATTTACTGCGTGTCGCAGAAAGAGCAGGAATGCCATCCGTCATCAAGTGAAACAAATGCTCGACGACGACGTAATTGAACCATCGACTAGTCCTTGGGCGTCACCAGTTGTTCTGGTTAAAAATAAAGATGGTTCACTACAATTCTGCGTCCTCTACCGCAAACTGAACAAGATAACGAAAGAAGACCTATACCCTCTTCCTCGCATTGATGACTCCTTTAATCGCCTGGGACACGCCCGTTACTTCTCTTCTGTGGATCTCCGTAGCGGATATTGGCAGATTGAAATAGATGAACGGTACCGAGAAAAGACAGCATTTATTACACCTGACGGTCTCTGTGAATTTAACGTTTGCCCTTTTGGCCTGTGCTCCGCTCCAGCCACATTCCAACGAATGATGGACACAGTTTTATGTGACCTGAAATGGCACTCTTGTTTAGTTATTTAGACGACGTAGTCGTTTTTTCTACGAATTTTGAACAGCACATTGAGCGGCTTGAAGCGGTTCTTCTGGCTATTCGCACTGCCAGCCTCTCTCTGAAACCGGAAAAGTGTTATTTTGGATATGAGGAACCCAAATTCCTTGGCCACATTGTCAGCATTAGAGGTGTTCGTCCCGACCCTGAGAAGGCTATGGCAGTTGCTTTGTTCCCGATAACGAGAACAAAGCATGACGTACGCCGCTTTCCTGAGCCTTTGTGCTTATTACCGCCGCTTCGTGCCGAATTTTTCGAAAATCGCCGACCCTCTACAACAACTCGTGAAGGACGACGTCGCCTTCGTCTGGGGTCCCAAACAATCAGACGCTTTCCGCGACCTTCAACAACACCTACAAACGCCGCCGATCCTTGGACACTTCGACACTGAAGCTGACACAGAAGTCCGCACTGACGCAAGTAACCTTGGCCTCGGAGCTATTCTCGTGCACTATCAAGATGGCGTGGAACGCGTCATCGCCTACGCTAGCCGCACGTTTTCATCTGCTGAGAAAAACTACTCGACGACTGAAAAAGAATGTCTGATCGTTGTATGGGCCATAACAAAATTCAGGCCCTACTTGTACGGATGCCCCTTCCAAATCGTCAGTGACCACCGCTCTCTCTGCTGGGTAGCGAATCTGAAAGATCCTTCGGGTCGTCTGGCAAGATGGAGCCTTCGGTTACAGGAATTCGATAAAATGATGGTTCACAAGTCTGGCCAGAAATACACCGACGCTGACTGTCTTTCTGGCGCACCCGTCGAGATCACTGCAAAAGACAAGAATGAAGACTTCAACTGCCTTGCTATTCTTGCACCATTAAACGTGGTTGAGCAGCAACGCGAAGACTTAGAGTTACAACCACTGACCGAATGAATACCTTGAGGGACGTCGCCCACAACCGCCCCATCAGTTTGCGCGTGATTTGTCATCTTTCTTTTTACGCCAAGACATCCTCTACAAGCGCAACTTTCATCCAACGAAAACTGTTTACCTCGTAGTCATTCCTGCCGCTCTCCGCAATGATATTTTGCGTGCGTGTCACGACGAGCCATCGTCGGGGCATTTTGGCTTTGCACATACTCTGGCGCGGATCAAGGACAAATACTACAGGCCGAAACTTACGAAAACCGTCCGACAGTATGTCAAGACATGCACAGCCTGCCAACGTCGCAAAAATCCAACGACGAAACTAGCCGGTCAGCTTTAGCCTTTGCGACCCTCTCACGCACCTTTTGAAGAGGTTGGGATGAATTTACTCGGCCCATTTCCGAAGTCTACGGCTGGTAACCGCTGAATTGTGGTTGCCACTGACTACTTGACCAGATACTGCGAAACACAAGCCGCCCAGTGAGCAACTGCTTCCGATGTGGCTGACTTTTTTTATCAAGACATTGTCCTTCACCACGGTGCTCGCACTGTCGTCATCACAAACCGTGGTACTACTTTTACGGCACAGTTGCTTTGAGAGATCTTGTTGCTGAGCAGCACGACGCACTGAACAGCAACTGCGTACCACCCGCAGACTAACGGGCTAACCGAACGCCTTAACAAAACGATTGCATATATGCTTTCAATGTATGTCGCCAAGTATAACAAGAATCGGGACGAAATCCTCCCATATATAACATTTGCCTACAATACGGCTCTGCAGGAAACCACCGGCTTTGCTCCTTTTCGTCTGGTTTACGGCCGCGACGTCACCACAATGCTTGACACCATCCTGCAACCAACTCTGCCAGACATGATTATCTCGGACGCAGATGTATTCGTTCAGCGTGCCGAAGACGCCCGGCAGCTGGCGCGTTTTCGCATTTTACCGCGGCAAAATCAAGAAGCTCAACGGTACAACACCCACCACAGAGCAGTAACATACAAACCCGGTGACCTAGTCAGGGTTTGGACTCCTACACGTCAACGTGGACGCGCTGAAAAATTGTTATGTCAGTACTTTGGACCTTACACAAGTTCTTCATCGCCCCGGGGAAGTTAACTACGAAGTTGTTCCAGCAGGCACATCGCACCATTTCGTAGACCACGCTCTTCAGATGTGGTTCCTGTCTCCAGGCTAAGCCTTACTATTCACGTTGACTGCAAGTCACGAACATTGTGATGTGGCACTTGCCTTCAAGACAATTGTACATTTCTTTCTCACTTCTTTTTTTTTTCCATCTCGTCCTTTTTCTTCTCAATGGACACAGACATTCTTTACTACCTTTCGTTGTTTTTCGGAGCCACAGCATTCATGCGATGCTGCTTTTTTTTTGGGGGGGGGTGGGGGAGGAGGAGAGGGTAATGCCACGCTGTGTTAGTGGTAGAAGATAGCGAAGAAGTGAATGGCTTGCGTGGTTTAGTAAACAGTCGCCCACATCGAGTTCCTGTCTATCGTTTCCTCTCGGGACAATATGATGCAGCCTCCTCACATTGCCAGCCTACCACCTGATACCAAGGTTCCAGGTATGAAGCAAGTGCAGCCAAGTATGATACCCCAGCATACAGAAGAAGACAGGAATTGAGTGACGCTGTTTGTTAAAACTGTCAACAAAAGAGCCACCTTGCAAATAAATGTACTGCACCAATGCATCCTTTCAATGACAGGCAGACAGTTCTTAAAGCACCAACAGCATGTGTTGGGCACGTTGACGCTACCCTGTATAAATCGAATTTACAATGTGCCCTGGTTACTGCCCAACTTAACGGAGTGAAAAAAATTAGTGCCTTTCCGGACAGTGGCTCAAATGTCACCATTCTTGCAGTAAGTCTAGCATCAAGCATTAAAATTGAGCCGTGGGCCAAACCACCTTTGCTCGTCGTCGGCAGAAACTCCGTTGTGCCTGAAGGATCTGCCTTTTTAAAAATCACCATTGGACTACTATCTGCAATTGTTGAAGCAGCCATCCTTGAATGGAACACCCTTCCCCTTATTCTATATGAATATTGGTTTTACGAAGCTCAAGCTGAACTCTACTTCAAACCTCTGAATCTCCATGTGATCTGCCAGCCATCTAGTAACGCTTTCATGCAGTGCAAACAATAACTATTGCCAAAAAGGTCAAATGCAATAATTTTGATGTCTGGATTGTCACGTTTTGACCACTTGCGGTCCACAGTAGAGCCTCTCCAAGTCGAGTATGAGCCTGACGAGAACGAACCCTTGTGGAGCCAGCTCAACAAAGCTGCCCTAGTTTATCTCCAAACACCATGTCCTTCCAGCCCATTGCCTTCAGAAGTGGAATGTTCATCAAGTGCCCAAGAAAACCAAGCATTTCCACGGGCAGTGCCGCCAGCTGGTCTTCCATTAGTGCCCCAGACTGCAGAGCTGACCTGCCACGTGTCCGTCACAATCCCAATGTCATTGCAGCCCATAAAGAAATGCGAGATGCGACTCAACAGGCACCACAGTTGTGCAGCCTAGCAAAGATGTTGCAGTGCTGTCAAAGTGTTGCACGATACTGACAGTGCCACAGCCAACGCCTGCCCTTGTGCACCCATCAGTTGCAGTCACCATCACACAGGGGTTCTCCATGAAACAATCACCTGCATGCGTGCCACAGCAAGTTCCTCCCCCAACTTGATCCTTCGCATTTTGCCCACAGATGTCAAAGCCAACCCCAGCCAACATGCCCCATAAGGTGCATAAAGACTGCAAGAAAAAAAGTGTTTAAAACCTTCACCCAATGCCTTCAAGTCCAGTTCCAAGTCCAACTTTTCTAATGGCTCTTCTAACCGCAAGAAACACCATAAAAAGAACAAGCGCCAGAAAGACTGGCAGAAGCACAGTGCCAAGTATGGCTCCAAGAAAGCAAGCACACACATTGAACCTCCTGAAGAGAAATTGGCAATTTCAAACAATATAACAGCCAAGTGATCTGGACACAGCAGCAAAAAGGACCTACTCCCGAAACCTTCACCCTGTCCTGTCATGACTCCTACTCTGAATTTGGATAAGTCGCCTTCTCAGGACCACGTCCTAGCTCACGGCGTCGCTGACCTTGTAGACACACACACCTTACCTTCGTGTAAAGATGAAGCCTCAGCCCAACCTCCAAGTCCACAACTTCAGCGACATAGTACACAAGCTCAACATCTGCAGGTTCATGACCCATCGAACCAAGATTAGTTCTTTTCTATTCCAAGTGGACATGGACTTAAGAAGGAGGTGGGATACAAGTTTTTTTTCTTTTCCCATGTCGACTAGGACTTCTATGTAAGGAGGGATGTGAGCTCCAGCCCCAGAGATATAGGGGGTTTTGAGAGGAAGGTCAAACAACCTTCGAGAGAGGCCTGGAGTTCCTGGCAAAGAGGGGAGAGCAATCGAATGAGCTGCTTGTAATCAGTCTACTTTCTAGCAATTAAAATCTTTTCCTCTCTTTTGGCCCGCATTATCCGCTCACATGTTCAAGTTTCAATTTAACGACCGCAACTTCAGTTAGTTTGGACACACTGGCTTCATCAATGTCGCGACCACATGCAAATATCATGAGAGAGATTACTACCTTACATACTCGTGTAATGAACGCACTCCCCCCCCCCCCCCCAAAAAGTCGAAGAAAGAAACAGCAAAATTTATTATGTGGGACCAACATTACAAAAACTGTTTCAGGATGAGAAAAAAATTTTTAATGCAAATAAAAAAAGGTTTGGTAGCTTGACCTTTCGCAATTGGCCTTTTCCTAGTACAATCAGCACCACAAATGAAGAATGCCGAAATCAAAACTGGTGGCACTTGGACTCAATTGTCCGCTGTATGCCCATAGGCAATCTTGCAGGCTTACATTTGCGCCTCTCCTTGGAGGCAAGCATTTGCATGGTTGTGGCATGTCGCTTGGTCTGTACATGTTGCGACATTTTGGCCCCCAAAAAATCATGACCTGTATATGGTGGATAGAAGGAGAGGTGTCAGCATCATCCCAGTCGCGCCTTGAAAGGAGGCGTGCTGGTATTTCATTCGGCCGTGGAGCGGCGCGCAAGTCACCACCGTGATCAGTCGAGAGCGCTTGCCAGCCGCTAGTGCAGCACTTTTAGTCGCTTGCTCTTGTGATCGCAAATTGCAACGTTTACGCTTTGCCTATGTGGACTTGTTCGGGATCAATACGTGCCAATGTGACCATGCAACAGTAATGAGTAAACAGCGAAGACACTGCTTTTCACCTGGATGCAATGCGGGATATGCTTTGGCCCGCAAACAAGAAAAGAAAACGTCTCTCTTCTCTGCTCCCGCCGACAATGAACAGCGCAAGGCCTGGGAGCGTACGATTCCTCGTGCTGACAAACCACACGAAAAGAACTGCGTTGTGTGCAAAGCTCATTTGGACATAAGATTCGTCATCCGTAGCTACAAGCATGTTATCAATGGGTTTTTAGCGATTTCGGAAAAAGCTGCACCTAAGCAGGGTGGGTTTCTGAGTGAATCAGCTGCCTAAGGACTCCACGTCATTCTAACCGCCATTCTTTTCATCCGGCACTATGTCACGAAAACCTTGGGCAATAAATTCTTGATAACGTCTCGCCTCTGCCAAGACACACTTAAAATCTTTTTGGAATTCTCAAGCAAATGTCTGGTTCGAATGATCACTCTTCGCCGACACAATTTTTGATCTCTGTGAATTGCCCCAGTTTATACAGTTTGGCACAGTCACACTCCAGTGTAAACATACCTTGTGGAGTTCCGAGCAGCCTTCTATGTCATGGCATCCACAATAATTCAATAAAATTGCAGGATAAGCTGGATGAGCTGCTAGATGTGCGGCGCCTCAATGAAGTTCATGAAATTATTATGGCTTGTGAAGCCCTCCCTGACCACACTGATCTCACTGGACACAAAAGTGACTCCCTGATCACTTATTATGTCAGTGGCTATGTGGTCTGGAAGATGGTGAAAAAGACGAAGTGCAACAAATGTAGCAGGTTTTTGCTTCACTAAGAATTCCAGCTTGCTTCCGGCAGAATCATGCCTTCTGTACCCGTCCCAGTCTTCAACAGACCTGCTCAAAGCTATGGAAGATGCATTCGCTTATTGCTTCAGTTTCAACAAGTTGAAAAGTGACAGCATAACAGACTTTATCTCTTGTATGTCTGTGAAGAGGTTAAATATGGTCAGCTGTGAACACCACAAACTAGAAGTGACAAATCAGATAATTAGATTCTTTACACTGACTAGCATGCATTTTCTCGTTGCTGAAGAAAATGCGTCCAATCAAAAAAAAGAGAGAGAGAAAATGAAGTTCTTGAATTTGAGACGTATGACTTGGCTGTCAGTGTTAACTTAGCAAACAAGGTTTTATTTTATGTTATTGTGTATTACTCACACTCTGTTGTTTCTTGTGATTTTACTATTGTCTTGTTCACATTGTTATAAATCTCCCACTAACAACTGTGTTGACATTAGCACAATCGATTAACACGGCCCTAAACAACAACAAGCTAGCGGGAGTTGTTTTTCTTGACTTACAAAAAGCATTCGATACGGTAGATCATTCAATTCTTTTGCATAAATTAAAGCACTACGGCATACGTAATCAAGCCTATGAGTTATTTTCTAATTACATCAAAAACAAACAGCAGGCTGTCGTGA
This sequence comes from Rhipicephalus annulatus, assembly GCA_013436015.1. Lineage (NCBI taxonomy): Eukaryota > Metazoa > Arthropoda > Arachnida > Ixodida > Ixodidae > Rhipicephalus > Rhipicephalus annulatus. The sequence goes on along the minus strand of WOVY01014709.1, from coordinate 47,374 downwards.
TGACCGATATTACTTCCACACTGCAATATCTGAACACAGGGGTGCCACAGGTATCGGTTCTCGGGCCGCTGTTCTTCTCCCTTTATATCAATGACTTGCCTCATGTATTAAGCTCTTCCGAAATTATTATGCATGCCGATGATGCAGCATTAATATGTATGGCCAACAATGTTCTTGAATTACAAGGACAAGTAAATGCAAAATTGAAAAAAATTTCCCAGTGGTTTATTGCTAACAGATTAACGGTTAATGCTAAAAAAACGAAGTACATTATATTTCATTCCCGTAGGAAATTAATTAGCTACAAAGATATTCAGACAAAAATTGACAACTGCATATTGGAACGTACGGACACGCTTAAATACCTCGGGATTATACTAGATAATCACTTTCACTGGGCAGGTCAAATAAATGCCGTCGGTGTAAAGCTGGCTTCCAGCTGCCACGAGCTTTTACAAGCTAGAGGCTACTTTGATAAAAGCATTTTGCGGGCGCTTTACTTTGCTTTCACTAATAGTCATTTAATCTACCGCATGGAATCGTGGGCCTGGACTTATGATTCTTATCTGGATCCCCTTCGAAGGCTACAAAAGCGTGCCATAAGAATAATAACTCACAGTAAGTACAACGAGCCAAGCCGGCCGTTATTCCGATCGCTAAAAATACTACCCTTCGATCTTTTGCGTGACTACAAGATGACCGTTTGTGTTAACAGTATCGTAAAATACGATAGCCCATTTGATGTCTCGTTATTTTATTCCTCTTCCCGCCCTACTAGAAGCCTGATGTTCGGTAACTTTCACTTGGAGCCAAGAAATAACGTTTATGGTGAGAGATTAATGCGATTCACAGGGATAAAGATATGGAATAGTTTGCCCACTGAATTGAAGACATCACACAACGCTGCGGTAAAACTAAAAAATCAATTCTTGAGCAAGCTGTAAATACTTATTTTTCTCTTTGGTGGTAAGCACTTACATTTGTATAAATATACGCTGGTGAATCTTGTAAACCTACCATTTTTTTTCCTTCTAACTAAAACTTGTGATAGTTTGATGTTCTTCATGTATTTTAACTGATGTTTTCTGGGTGTGTCCACGAAGTTATCTGTCATAACTTTTTGTATGCGCACATGCAGTTTTGTTTGGTGTGACCAGATTGTTTAAGAAGAGAAAGACTTCTCTACTCTGTATATGTGTATATTTACAGTGTCTGTATAGCTACATATGTATTATGTGTAATTGATATTTCCCGCTTCTATCCGTTACTTTTCTCATTGGACCCTACACTAGCCTCAGGCTATGGGTCCAATCAGTGTTTGTAAACCTCATGTGACAAATGATAATAAACGTTCAATCAATCAAAAACTGTGATGTCACTGTCTGGCTGTGTTTTAAGTATGCAGAAATCAACTTTTTCATGGACTGGTTTGTGACTATATCTATGTTTGCCAATGAAATCTCAATGTCATGCGTGTATATGTATGCCCATTATAACATCGTATATTTACTGTTCTCTTTAGTTGCCTTATTCCCTTGCTTTAGCTGAGTTTCATATAACTTGCAGTTTTCTTCAATCTCAATGCATGTGTTGTGTTTATTTTTCATGGTGTTTTTTGCTCTCGAGAAAATAAATGTCTAGCTTGTAAAAATAGATCTTGATTGCGCAAGTCATAAAAATAATGGTTGCTGATACCTTTTTGTGCATTGAGACTTCACAGAGAACACTACGGCATCAAATTTGAAAACTGCACAGACTTTGTTTTGGTGTCACGCTCACAGCAAGTCACTTGATTCTCTATCTTCTAAGCTTCGTAGCTGATATACTACGAAGTGCATTGATAACACTAGTTTTCAGTGCCAATACACACTTTGCAGCGCGCCGCCAGGACTCTGACAGTTAGACTTTGTTATAATTCGCATGGTAGCGTGAAACATTTGCAACAAAAAACGACTGATACGTGGGCGCCGATGCTGACACCTCTCTTTCTAGCCACCATAACGCGTACTTCCTCGAGGGTGGTGCGCATGTGCAAACTACCTACATGGAAAGCGCCTATGACCTACGCCTACACTGTTTGGAAACAACTTTTTTTTTGCACTTCGCTTATCTTTGGTAGTTGATGGCATATTTTGTAAGCTGTCCCTGTGCACTCGATATCAGCGCCTCGTTATTAATTTTTTTGCAATCTTTTGTTTACACGTGACAGTGGCGTCTCCTGTGACTTTGAGGGGAATCCTGAAGCATGCGCGAAGTGTGTGACACACTTTGCGAATTCCGTGGCAAACTCACAAGGTGACGGCGTTGACATTGAAGCAAACTACTACTACCAAAGCATCAATACAAACCATCGATAAGAATACTGACAACAAAATACGGCCACTGCCTAGCTCTCCTCGCGAGAGTAACTACAAAAAAGGTAGCCTATATCTCGCATTCGTTAAAGTACCAGCATAAAGAGAAAAATTGCAACCGAAGTAAGAATCAGCGATGCTACAATGTTATCGAAATCTCCATGCTCTTTTTCCACAATGAGGGCTTTTTTCTGGTTTTTCAGAAACTTACGACATGCTTGCAACAAGTTGGTGATATATGGCCTCTCTCGACAGCACATGGTGCCGCTGCCGCTCCAAAATAGCATGTATGTGCTTGGGTGTTTTGTACAGTCGAATCTCGATAATTCAAACTCGAAGGGGCCCGAAAGTTCGTTCGAATTAAAAAAGTTCGAACTGATGAAAGCTAAGTAAACGGAGGGCTCCTTTTGCAGTCCCGCATGAGCATTGAGCTAACAGACGAGGGGGAAGTTATAGAAGATTTACATTTATTCACAAATCACAAGACACCCGTCATTCGCAGCGCACCTAGCAACTCTGTCTAGCCGGCGTCATGTTGCTTCCATGAAGTTTTTTTTATCTCCTTTTTCACAGTCACCATAAAATCTGTAAAGACGACTGTAGTATTCGTCCGCCTGGCCGCCGTTCTAGTGGGACGAACCATGATAAATGTATCCGTCTCTTCAGTGCCCACAGCAATGTGTTTTAATATTCCTTTTTCCCTTGCGCTGTCACCGCATGGATCGCGCTACCAGGTGAAGCTGTTAATATTATAAATATTGATGAATTTTGTTTTTTTGTGGAGCAGTTAACAGAGCCAGTATAGTTACATTTTGCTGTTCTTGTTGTTGCGATAACAAAAAACATGTTTTGCAGGGGTGCATTGTAATCTTTGTACATATATATTGTTTTTCATGCGTAGTACGTGGTTTTTATTATTTTTTTCTCGTCTTCTCGTGTATGGGAAGAGCACTAATGTAGTATTGTTGTACCCGCTATTATAAGTATATCGCTGTTGTGCTTATCGTCCCTCAAAATATTGTATTTCCTGAACTTTCTATCTACTTGGTTACCTGTGATGATGTATGCCCAGTTCCCGTATGGGTCTGAAGAAGGCCTACAGTATTGTTAAATAAATAAATAAATTAATTAATTAATTGAAGTAATAGAGTTATGCACATCTGCACACATTTGTCTTGCAACGAGTCAATTCTGCGCGCAGCTTGCAAAGTAAGCCTACTTCAGCTTCAGCATTCTCCTGGCAAGAGAAGTTGCGCGTGGCAATGTCCAGCGCTGACACTTTCTAAAGACGATGACAACAACGACTGCTTTTCGTTACTACCCTCTTTGCCAAAGCGAGAAAGAAGGAGCATCTATACGCAGAGAGAAGCAGATCCCGATTTGAGAGAGAACACACACTCCAAGGCACTTTTTTTTTTGCTCTCTTTGTTTGCGCACAACATTGGAAGGAGAATGGTCCTAACGTGGCAGGGGCGGAAAAGAGAGAAGCGTGGCGCAGGCGCATAGCAGATCAGCATTTGAGAGAGAAAAAACATTCCACCGCAGCTTTTTCTTTCCTTTTCCTTTTCTTCGCACGCACCATTGAGGTGTCGGAGGTGCCGCCGCGGGATTGGGCGGGTTTCTGAGAGCATTTTCGAAGTGCGGTATGTTCGAATTAACCGTCGCAAGTGCTTGCGCGTTCAAATTACCGGGCATTTTCGCCCACTGGAATACACATAGCTTTCACGGGACCTCATCGTGAGTTCGAATTAGCCGGAAGTTTGAATTAAGCATGTTCAAATTATTGAGATTCTACTGTATTTACAGAAAGCAACTGTTAGTTGGTGCGGGCAGTTTAGTGAATTTTGTTCACTGTGTGCTTGTGAGTCACAACAACTTGCACTTGCATTGTTCGGGAATCCCGCTGTGGCACATAGATAATTAAAAAGATAGAATGTGCCGCGCACAGGTAGAGAGAAAACGTGGCTGATCCCTCTTTCTGAAAATTGGTAAAACACGAAAGTGAGACGTGCCTTCACAGAGGTAGTTGAGCATTTATTGCGCAGTTTAGTCGCAACACCAAAGGAATGAATGCTACAGCAACAAATTGCGATGTCACGCGAAGAATGTCAAGCAGCTCAAAACTTGCAGTGCACACCTCAAGCAGAAAGCATGCACGAAATGAGCATACACAGGATGAGCATGAACAAACAACTGTCCCAGCTTGACACTTGAAGCATGTTGCTCAAACGCAAAGAAAGACTAAAAATAAACGCACAGGGATATACAGGTCGAGCATGGATAACTGTCACAATTCTTACTTTTTCATTTGTGAGCAGTGTGCTACTTTCATAAATGCGGATACGAACGAATTGACCTTCATTCTCTCTTTAACCACTGTAACTTCAAATCAAATTTGCGGTGCACAACAGGTACAAAGCACCCAAATTACAAGATAAGCACATGTGCAAATGAGCGACCACACCAGGAAACCATACACACCTTAACCACGCCATGTGGAGGCACAACACGCGAGGGGTGACGACCTTTAAAGTGCACCCAATGTGTGATGATGATATGTGGGGCTTAACGTCCCAAAACCACCATACGATTATGAGAGACACCGTAGAGGAGAGCTCCGGAAATTTCGACCACTTGAGGTTCTTTAGCAGCCCAACGTGTGGCCCTCGCACCATCTAGCTACTGACGACGGAAACTCACTGAAGCCGCTGAGCTCTGAGGACCACCAACGGTACACGGTATACATAAATGGCTCACCCTTAATAAGCTGAACAACATAAGCTCTGTGGCCTAGTTGTTTGTGTGACCCGATGAGGAGCGAGAGGTCACTGGATCGAAGCCCCGCTACAGAGCTTTCCTTGTCTTTCCTTTGCAATCTGCTAGTATATATTTTAATATATCACATCCATGACGAAAATACCTCAGTGATGGACCCCGGCATAACACACTTTTATGTTAAAATGAAGAACTATGCGCGGCAGCGAGTGAAATGGAGGAGAGAGCGCGAACCGAGGGGGGCCGTCGATAATGAGAAATGAGAAAGATTAACGTGCAAGAAGGTGCCACGTGTCCATTTGCAAACTGCAATGGATGAATGTAGGGCATGGGTTTATTACGTGGGAGAAAAAAAAATCAAATTTTGATAACTGAAGTTGGGGGTGTGTTCATTACACAAGTATATACGGTAGTCACAGCCCATGAAGGATGCTACCTGTGGTTGCCATGCAGCTAGAAAAATGCAACAGGTCTTGCAGTCCCACAGAAGCATTCCACAGGAAGGCAAAAGTGAAATGCAAGCAACTGTCAAGGTTTCATGTAGTCAGCCTTACCTTGGAAAAATAAGTCTTTACATTTCCGTTCATTATGTCTTTCGGAAGTTGTCAACCTGATAGATGTTTGCATATAAGCAAGTAGTATTTCCATTATTTATTTTTCGATACATTTAACTATTCTGCAACCTCTTCTATGTTTTATATATTCGTTAGTCGTTATATATTTCCGTTCATTATGTCTTTAGGAAGTTGTCAACCTGACAGATGTTTGCATATAAGCAAGTAGTATTTCCATTATTTATTTTTCGATACATTTACCTACTCTGCGATCTCTCCTATGTTTTACATATTCGTTTGTCATTATATATTGTTACGCAAAAGAAGAGACGCCGTATCGATGAGGCTGTGGAATAGATGTATTTGAAACCAGCGGTAATGGCGTGACCAGTTCACCAGCGAGCGAACGGAGACCACCCTTCGTCTTCGTCGTCAGGCACACACGTGTGTCGCCCCCTAGAATCTCAGTATGCATGCATGTAGCAATATGATAGCATCTGATAACTGTAGTACATTGACTTGTTGCATAGATGGAGCTTCTCAGCATCTCCACAATGTGGCTGAACAATACGAAACAGAGCTTTTTATGCTGGCACTGACGCTATCGTGCATACATGCACAGAGTTGGAAGTGCTTACCAGCCATGCATGTGCGGCCCATCTGTAGGAATGCAAAGTGCAGCAATGCAAAGGCATCATTCATTGTCCGCAACACAAACAAAATAAAATTATATGAAGCAACGGACATTGTCATCCTTACTGAAATTTGCCCGTCAGTAGCCTCTTCAGGGCCAGAGGGAAGTTTTCCGTGTAGTGGCCAGGAAGGCATAGGTATCCGACAGACCTGAAAGACAGAATATGCACATTCATGGTACAGGCATCAAGCACGGTCCACAAGAACGCTTTGAATTGTGGCTTCTCCCCGCTTCGACTGGCGTTAACGCCACCAAGTATTGGACGCGGTATGTTTGCTGCAACTAACATTAGATGGAGGGCGCCTCGATTTCTCTAGTAAATTTCTGTTTCACTTCTGTCAGACCGGCAGGTCGAACACACTGACTTGTCTGGTCCTTTTTCGCCACATTCCTGTCATAACTACACCCTCGTAATCTGATTCGTGTGGAAGCTGTGATTTAAAACTCGGAAGGTGTGCAAGATACCACAGGCAATAGTTCTTTGCCGAGATAAAAGATAATTCACAGGCTGCAATTATAGAAAAAAAAAATCGTTGCATTCGCTCCATTTGCAAACCCCCGCTAATGGTAGTTTCAATTCACATGGACATTCAATTGCTCTGTGATTTTCGTTCTGCGACTGGTGCAATGAGCAGCTTTTTTTGCGTTCTTTGTGGCAAGCACTGCAAAATTTTTCACATGTAGAGTAAGAATCTGTGTGTTACGATATTAGTTTTTCATAAATGGTAGCAAAAAGCACGTGTTTCGTCATTTAAGAAGAACTTTTAATCTAAATCCATTTTAAAATGTGCAACTTCGGCCATTAATAAAACAGATGCGTTGATGCAGTTTCAACAGCTTGGCCGACTTAGCTCGGTTTCATCAAGCCTTGACCGAAAAAATCGTTCCGCTACTGCGAAGAAAGCGAAAAATTTCCAACATGTTGGCGCTCCTATTTGAATTAACTACCACAGCAGCTCAATCAGGGATCTGATTGATAGAGCTGCTGTGGTAGTCTTGCCAGGGCAACATTAAACAGGATGGGGGACAAGTGCCTCGTAAAGAACCATGCTCTTTGATAGCTCGTACTTCTTTCACCTCAATCAGATAACCGGGAGATTCTGGACTTTCACGTTTTTTTGGGAAAAACGTGAAAGCTGGTCCTAGCAGAACATTTGTTCCAGCAGCTTAAGATCCTGATTCATACTACACAAGAGCTCCTCTGAATTATCAGCTTTTAGAGAGGTGTCCTGCAGAAAAGGAATTGACGCTGATGCACCGAGTTCTGCTCATGAGCAGTGGTGAGCAGCAATTAACGTCATTTTCGTTCGCGTCTGATTTGCCCAAGCACACCACTAGGGCTCCGCATTGTCTGCTAGCTGACAATTAATGCTGGTATTGCGTTTTTAAACACGATATCGTCGCAAAAATTTTGGTCTGTGTCTATCTGTACATTTGTCTATTTGTCCCCCTTTAATGATACCCTAAATGGCACCAAATGACCAAAGGATACTCCAAATGACCGACCCCATCCGCAGCACCCACCATTATTGCTCAAAATTCAGCGTTCATACTTGTGTGATTGTCAATTAAAAAGCAATTATTGCTGTCGCGGTACAACACGAATAAAACAGATACACCTTGGGACGACGAAAGCAGCGTGTCCTCAACAGCTGAGCCACAAGATCGTCTTCTGCGGCCTCGAGAGAAGCTAGAGGCCCACTACCTCGTGCCCACTAAATGCCCCATCATCGTTCGTCCACATGTAGACACGCGTCATTTGCCTGTCTCTCAAAGAGCATCGGCCCGATGCGCAGTCTGTAATGCAGTTTTTTTTTTTCTAAAGTAAAGTATCACGCAATCACTCGCTGACGTAAGGTTTCATGCGGACTACGTGAACGAGTTCAGGATGGTGCTGGCGACCTCTTTCTATACGACTAGTCGGGAACAACTTCGTAAGTGACATCGCTCAGTCGTCGCACAACTAGGTACGGTCCAAAGTATCTTCTTAAGAGTTTTTTGGAAAGTCCTCGTTTTCGTACGGGCGTCCAAACCCATACTTTGTCGCCAGTTTGATCGACAACTGTTCTGTGGTGAACATTGTACCGGCCTGCATCGTAGTCTTGCTGCTGGCTGATCCGTAAACGTGCAAGTTGCCTAGCTTCTTCTGCGCATTCCGTAAACCTGTCGGCGTCCGGGACGATGTCGTCGCCTTCGTGCAGTAACATTGCATCTAACATGGTTCGTACTTCCGGTCCATGAACGAGGCTGAAAGGTGTCATGCGGGTCGTTTCTTGCTTGGCCGTGTTGTAGGCAAACGTTATGTAAAGCAAGATTGTATCCCAATTTTTGTGTTCAACGTTAACGTTTATCGAAAGCATGTCTTCAATGGTTTTGTTTAGACGCTCTGTCAGCCCGTTCGTTTGCGGGTGGTATGCGGTGGTCTTACGATGCGTTGTTCCACTCAGCATCAAAACATGGTCCAAAAGAGCTGCTGTAAATGCCGTTCCTCTGTCTGTGATTACGACGGTTGGTGCACCATGCCTCAGTACAATATTCTCGATAAGAAATCTTGCCACCTCCGCTGCTGTACCTCTCTGGATAGCCTTTGTGTCGGCATAACGGGTCAAATAATCCGTCGCGACAATAACCCATTGGTTGCCTACAGTAGATGTAGAGAGTGGGCCCAAAATGTCCATGCCGATCTGGTGGAATGGAGTCATTGGGACCTGTACGGGTTGCAGGAGGCCAGCTGGTTTAGTTGGCGGTGACTTGCATCACTGGCAGTCGAGACAGGTACGAACGTGGTGCTTCACGGCTGTGGTTAGTCTTGGCCAGTAATACCTTTGCTGTACCCTGGCCAACGTACTTGTGTAACCCAAGTGGCCAGAGGTAACCTCGTTGTGGCGTGCTTTCATTACTTCGATGCGAAAGGCTGCTGGGATGATGAGTAGATAGGCAGATCCCGTCGACGAAAAATTTCTTTTATAGAGTACTCCGCCACGTAAACAAAATGATGACAACGCTCTTGCGAAAACTCTTGGCGCCTTCCGAGATCTGCCATCCATGTAGGTAATTAAGCCAAGCAACTCAGCGTCGTCTCGTTGTTGCTGTGCAATGGTGGTCGTGTCGAGGACACTGAGAAATGATGTTTTCTCCTCCTCGGGTAGGGTTGCCGACTCAATGGGTGAACGGGACAAACAGTCGGTGTCCATATGTCGCTTCCCTGACTTATGTACGACTGCTATATCGAATTCCTGCAGCCTGAGACTCCAATGCGCTAATCGGCCGGTAGGGTCTTTAAGATTAATTAACCAACACATTGAGTGGTGGTCGCTAATTACTTTGAAGGGGCGGCCATATAAATACGGACAAAATTTTGTAACCGCCCATACCACGGCAAGACATTCCTTCTCAGTCGTGGAGTAATTAGCCTCAGCGCGTGTTAACGTTCTGCTTGCGTAAACAACTGCCCTTTCTGTGCCCTCTTGCTGCTGCACAAGCACAGCTCCCAGACCAACATTGCTAGCATCAATGTTAAGCATCGTAGGGGCTCTCTCGTCGAAGTGGGCAAGGACTGGGGGTGTTTGTATTCGCTGGCAAAGATCGTTAAAAGCAGCTTCCTCTTCGTTATTCTACTCAAAGGTGACGTCTTCTCTCGTGAAGCGAGTTAGCAGTGATGCTATGCGTGCGAAGTCCGCGATAAATCGTCGATAATATGCGCAGAGGCCGAGAAAGCGTCTGACAGCCTTTTTATCGGTCGGCATAGGGAACTGTTCTACGGCTGCGATTTTTTCAGGATCGGGATGAACACCAGCATGACTGACATGACCAAGAAATCACAGCTCTTCTTAGCAAAAGTGGCACTTCTCAGGCTTCAACGTCAGGCCCACGGACAGTGTGGCTCGTAAGACCACCTCAAGTCTTTCAAAGTGCTCGTCAAACGTCGCGGAAAACACTTTGACGTCGTCCAGATATACTAAGCATGTTTTCAACTTCAACCCAGAAAGCACGGTATCTATGAGTCTTTGAAAGGTAGCAAGGGCTGAGCACAAACCGAATGGCAAGACCTTAAATTCATATAACCCATCTGGTGTCACAAAAGCGGTCTTCTCGCGGTCTCTCGGGTCCACCTCGATTTGCCAATATCCACTCCGCAAGTCCATTGAAGAGAAGTATCGAGCATGTCGAAGTCTGTCGAGAGAGTCGTCTATACGCGGTAGTGGATATACGTCTTTCTTGGTCACCTGATTTAGCTTCCGGTAATCGACACAGAAGCACAGGCTGCCGTCCTTTTTCTTAACGAGGACTACAGGCGACGCCCAGGGGCTCTGTGAAGGCTGAATGACGTCATCTTCATGCACTCTGTCTACCTGCTGTTGTATCGCTTCACGTTCTTTTGGAGCCACGCGATAAGGGTTCTGGTGAATAGGTCTCGCCGTTTCCTCGGTAATTATTCGATGCCTGGTTAGAGGCGTGCGGCCAACTCTTGATGTTGTCGAAAAGCAGTCTTGAAATTTGGCCAGTAGCTCAAGGAGTCTGCGTCGGTCGTCTTTCGGCAAAGTAATGGTAACATCCAGAACAGGCGCTGAATCAAGATTTAGCGACTCGTCGACTACCACCAAGCAGCCTTCGGCATCTACAACAACGTCGAAGTAAGCGACAGCCGTGCCTTTAGGAAGGTGCCGGCGTTCAGCACTAAAATTGGTCAGCAGCAAGTCCGTGCGTCCAGCCGCAACTCTGACGATACCTCGTGCGACAGAAATACCGTGGATGAAGAGCAGCGAGCTTATTCGGTCTGCAACACCTTCGGCGTCAAACTGAGCAGCGGCAGCCACAGAAACAAGCGTGCATGACCTCGGACGGAGAACCACATCGTCATCAGTAAGGCGCAGTTGGTTTGGTCGCGCCTCTGGAGAAACGGGTAAGCCCGAACTGTAGCAAAACGTTATCAAGCTCTCTGGTATGTTGATGACGGCACCATATTCTCGTAAAAAGTCCATGCCAAGAATTACGTCTCTGCAGCATGCAGCGATAACGACGAACGACGCAGTGAAAGAAGAACCTCCGATGTCAATTCTGGCGGTACATCTTCCCAAGGGCCCGTCCACGGCGTCTTCACTTTTCTGAGGCTGTCCGCGAGGTCCTGACTGATAATGGAGAAGTCGGCACCAGTATCGACTAAAGCTGTTACTTTCTGGCCGTCAAAAAGAACACTAAGGTCAGCAGTCACAATTTCACCGTTTTCACGGCTTATCGGCTATATGACGTCATGCTGTGGGGGCTTCTTGTCGTCATCTTTATGGCCTGCAACCTTGCCCCGGAGGTCGCCGCTCTCAGTTTTCCCGGCGCAAGCTAGGTGACCTTCTTGTATTAAGGTCCGCGTAGGTGCGGCGGTGCGACAAAGGCGAACGCGCGGGGGCGGAGAGCGGGATCGACGTCTCTGACCAGGACGGTGAACAGGCGTTGCCTTCTCTGCAGTGGTAGAGCCGTCCTCAAAGTGAGAACGGGCTCCATAGAAAGAGCTGTAGTCACGGCGCGGAGTGTATTCGTCGTTGGCACGTCGACCGTCAAACCAAGGTAGATGAGGACGGAATGAATCACCACGATGCCAGCAATGACGGGCAATATGTCCTGCACCTCCGCAGTGAAAGCATAGTGGACGTCTGCCCACTGTGCGCCATGCATCTGTTTTTTGGGTCGGTGGACGCGTCGATGTACATGGGGTGGCTGTGGACGGCTGGTTGTATGGCTGTGGCGTGGGTGGTTGATGCAGTGTCTGCTCTTGCCGCGGATACGAAGGGGCCATCGGCACCTGGTGGTACAGCGTCGGCATAGCGGGTGGTGGACGTCGGAGAGCGGCAGCGTAGCTCATAGGACGCTGCTGAGCATCAGGACTAGCCGTAGACAACGCTTGGTGGATTTCGTCGCGTACGACTTCAGCGATAGACGCGATTGGATTTTCAGCAACCGGATTCCGCAACTTCTGCAGTTCCTCGCGAACTATCTCCCTAATCAAGTCTCGCAAGCAGCTCTCACTCTCAGACGTCATGGCGATAGCATTGATTGGGACATTGCAGGACATGCGGTCATATTGTCTGCAGCGTTGATGAAGGGCCCGCTCGATAGTCGTAGCCTCCTTAATGAAGTCAACCACGGTACTTGGAGGGTTGCACAGTAGCCCGGCAAAAAGCTGTTCCTTGACACCGCGCATGAGGTAACTCAACTTTTTATCTTCCGTCATGTGCGGGTTAGCTCCTTGAAAGAGACGAGTCATGTCGTCGGCAAACATTGCAACGGTTTCGTTGGGTTTTCGAACCCGTAGCTCCAATAACTGCTGCGCACGGTCCCTTCTATCGATATTGGCGAAGGTATCGACGAACTTCTGTCGAAAGTCGGGCCAAGCTGACAGATTGCCTTCTCTATTCTCATACCAAGTACGAGCACCGTCGTCAAGGTAGAAATAGGGGCGTGAAAGCTTTTCCTGTTCCGACCACTGATTTACCTTGGCAAGACGCTCGTAGTGGTTAAGCCAGTCGTGAACGGCTTCATGGGCACCGCCACTAAAGCGATCAGGAACGAGGGGTTGAAAGAGGGTCACTTGAGATGGGTGCGTCGGAAAGCTGCCTTGGGGCACCTGATGCGGGCTTGCGTTGGCCATTGGTTGAGGTGTGCAGTACCTAGCAGGTTTCGGCGAGTGAGTCAGCTGCGCGAGGCCTCGCAACCGTCGACTAACGCGATGCACCGGTGTTTCTACAAGTGACAATGCGTCTGGACTCGATGAGCGGCTCCCAGCGGATGTGTGGAGCATCAGACAGGGTTGCGGCCCAGCACCTCCACCAGTGTCGCGGTACAACGCGAATAAAACACAGATACACCTTGGGACGACGAAAGCAGCGTGTCCTCAACAGCTGAGCCACAAGATCGTCTTCTTTGGCCTCGAGAGAAGGTAGAGGCCCACTACCTCGTGCCCACTAAATGCCCCATCATCGTTTTCGTACACATGTAGACACGCGTCATTGCGCATATCTGAGGCACCATAACAACATTTCAATGTTATGTATGTGTACTTTTTTACTTGAAAAGGCATACATAAGTAATTCTAAGGACCGTAGCGTTTATCACGCTGCGCTGACCATGCAACGCTTTTACGAAAAGGCAAGTGTTTCCATCGCTTTGCTAAGATGACACGGTGGTGGCACCTACTCGTCGCCTTGCGTTCTACACCTTATCGCCTCAAAGATGGGCGCGTACACCGCGCGCTTCGTTTTCCAGGATCACTGCCAGATAGTGCTCATGTCTCACTAATGCGCTCGTTCGCCTCCACTGCACGCTCGAGGCACTCTGACGCAGCGCCTCTAGAATACCATTCACCGATTTTCTTGCACAGAACACTAAATAAACGTTTTGTTCACTCTCTCCAGACGTAAGACTATCGTCTTTCGACGGCATTTGCAGTGTAACATGCAGATACAGGGCAAGTCTTTTTTTTCCCAGGCATCGACGTGCATTGCTTTATTCGAGGTAGCTTCATTAGACAATGCTTACACAGGCCTGCCGTTCTATGACAGATATCCTATGAAATATGGACGAAGACTGAAAGAAGAAGTGGACAATTTGGGCGAAGGAGCTACGCTTCCCGTCGTAAACATGCACAACGGTTTGGGGATGCCCACACCTGCCAAACCTCTGTTATGCATGGGACACTCCCAAATTTTGAGAAAACCTCGAGATTGTGCGAACACTGCCATAAATCTCCAGAAAAGCATTCTCTACACAATCACAATAAGAAAATAATAGAGTGATGGAAGCACCATTTTGCTTTTTGGAGCAGATTCTGGAGTGAAAAAATGGTGCTTTGGAGCAGCCTCAAGTGACTTTGGAGCAGAAAAAAATGCTATAGCTTAGGGTTGCTATTGGTGTTTTCAGAGCTGATTCATGTTCCTAATGACTCCTGAAGTCTAAAACACCACTTAAGCATCTAATAAATATTTATTTAATTATTAAATATGCCGTGTGCTAGTATGCAGCTAGTACACAAGCAGTATAGTTGGCGTTAATCGTGGTTTTGGGACGTTAAACCCCACATATCAATCAATCAATTAGTTGGCGTTAATCATGGTTGGGGGAGGGGTCAAGAGAATCCGGACTTTTCTGTTGTTCAGGCTGGGGAGGACACCCCCTGCAAGTGTCCTCCTTGAGATTAAGCTTTAGCACGTGATATAATTAACTTAACAGTTGAGTATAGCACAATCAACTTTTTAAAAGGCTTTCTATCCTTTAAGAGGGGACGCGGCTTTGGCATCGCAAAATTTGGCCAAAAAATCGATTTTCTGAAAATCTCATTTTCACATTCTGTGACCCCTTTTCTATCTAATTTTGAAGTTTCATCCCTGAAAACAGCGTAGAAATGACGCAAAAATTTTTTATTGAAGCTAGGGTGGCGATGAATTTCACGGAAATTGCGAAAAAAACGGCGTTTTTTAAACTGCGATATCTCCGCAACCACGTAACCTAGCGCCGCCATCTTTGTCTCTATGGATAGCGCGATTCTTCCGTTTCAAATTTGCCACCTCGGCCGGCTGAACCAGGCAAGAGCAAGCCCACAGCAAGCTAAAGTGTAAAGGTATCACAACAGTTTCCGACTGGCGACACGCGTCACATGACTGTACGGCGGCTCCGCATTGGTAGCCCGTGCGGTCG
Source organism: Rhipicephalus annulatus (assembly GCA_013436015.1). Lineage (NCBI taxonomy): Eukaryota > Metazoa > Arthropoda > Arachnida > Ixodida > Ixodidae > Rhipicephalus > Rhipicephalus annulatus. Next base: position 32,315 of record WOVY01014709.1, on the reverse strand, counting down.
CTTGTAGCTATCGGCGCAAAGGTCGTCTGCTCTACGCGCTGACGGGCCGCTTACTGCATGTGTTTTCAACTCGTCGCGGCGTGGTTTCGAGATCGCATCGCGCTGCGATAAGACCGGCGCTCGTGAAAGGAGAAAAACGTTGTTATGCAGTTTGGCGCATTGCAGTTTTGAGATCGGTTCCCGCATGCGATCATGGACCGGTGATCGTTCAAGAAGAAACGCAAGACTGCGCAGCGATTTGGTGCTCGTAAGTCGAAGCCGCCGATCGTGAAAAAGAAATTCAGTCCGGCAACTTCTGCGAGCAGCGACAACGGCGTGCGGCACGACGAGGACTCGCAGCCAAGCACAAGCACGCACGGAGTATTGTCCGCGAGCATCCACGAAACTGTTCATATGCCTGTGGAGCAGTGCTTTGTGCTGTCTGAGGAAACATCCGTTCGTCGTTCCGCGCAGGCTGCAGACATCATGGATGCTAAGCGTAGCACTTCGCGTAAGGATGTATTCATCGCGGATGCCAAGCCAAGCACTTCGCGCAAGGATGTAGACGCCGCGGATGCTAAGCCTAGCACTTTCGCGCGAGGATGTAGACATCGCGGATGCTCAGCCAAGTACTTCACGCGAGGATGCGAGGCCGTCTACCAGCACTACCAGTAGCACAATTTGGGCCCGATTAGAGCCTCGTTTCGTGTCAGCGGAGTCATCTGGCGAACGCGTCGCGGCTCTTCAGGAGTCCCTAAGAGCAGTGTCTGCGACGAAGCGCAAGATGTCACTGATGGACCAAGGGGACGAGAGCGACATCGAAACGGAAGACAAAGATGATTTTTTTCCTCGTGCAACGTGCTGCCCTGAATGGTCTGTTTGGTCTGTTTGGCCCTGTGCCCGCAGTGCAAAGAGCCAAGACTCAAGATGAAACACGGAACTAAGCACGGGTTAGCGGTAAAGATGGTGCTCACCTGCACTGCTTGCGACGCGGACGCGAAAAATGCATGGTCGTCGCCGCGAATGGAAAACAGCAAGTCATTTGAAGTAAGTATTCGGGCCATGCAAGCTATAAAAACTATTGGAAAGGGATCAGCTGCACCCAGTGATTTTTGGTCTGTGATGAATGTATCACATAGGGGAATTCACCACAAGACTTTTCAAAGGCATCTCAAGGGGGAATTTCGGCCTGCTGGCGCAGCAGCCGCGGCACGTGTGTTTTGCGACGCTGTTGCAGCCGTTCGCAATGTGTACAGCCAAATGGGGGGAACACCCACCAAGAATGTCACGGTGGTGTACGACGGAACGTGGATGACACGCGGCCACGCGTCCCACATCGGCGTGGGCATGGTCATTGAATTCTACACCGGATTAGTGCTTGACAGTGTTGTCCTGTCCAATTACTGTCATGGATGTGCTGTGGGCCCCAAAGAAGGCGACGACGGCTACAGAAAATGGAAGGAAGCACATGTTTGCCAGAAAAACACAGAGGCAAACTCGGGCCAAATGGAAGTCGAAGCGGCCCTCATACTGTTTCGGCGCTCACTAAAAAAATGACCTGCGCTACACAACCATCGTTTGCGATGGCGACAGCCGCACTTTCTCAGCTCTGTGTCAGGACCAGACTTACGGTTTTATACCTCTGAAGAAAGAAGATTGTATCAATCATGTTAAAAAGAGGATGGGCACAGCCCTGCGGGTCATCGTCACAAAGAGCAAGAAAGACCAATTTATCGGCGGAAAAGGTGACCTTACACAAAATTTGATCAAGCAACTGACTGACTATCATGGCCAAGCCCTTAGGCAGCATGCTGAAGTGGAGGATATGCAGCGAGCGGTCATGGCTACATTCTACCACACCACTTCGACTGACCAGGATCAACACCACGAACTTTGCCCACCAGGTCCTGATAGCTGGTGCAGACACCGGGCTGCAGAAGCTTAAGGTGAACCGCAGCCACCCCATAAGTACCACCTGGGACGACACGTTGCCGCTGCCCTGCTGCCTGTGTACCAGCGACTTTCGGACCCACAGCTTCTTGCGCAGTGCCAAGGCAAAAAAACTCAAAATGCTGCCGAAAGCCTGCACTCAATTATTTGGTCAATTCTGCCCAAAGAAGAGCATGCTTCATTGATAGCCGCAGAAACTGCTGTCGGTGAAGCAATCTGTAGGCATAATGCTGGGAACCTCCATGCCTACACCCAACTTTGCACATCTCTTGGTCTCCAACCTGGACGCCATGCACTTCGTAGAGCAGCCGAAAAAGATGCCATGCGGAAAAAAAAGGCTGCGAAAGCTCATCAGGCTATAGGTCAGATGGCCAAGCGACGCCGCACTGCAAAGGACACTAAGGACTACAACCCTGGTGCCTATTAGGCATGTAAACCGTGACTCAAGACTTTGAACCTCGTTTTCTCAATACTGTTTTTTGGCATGTTGCTCAGCTCGTGGAGCAGATATCTTCGCAACTACTTGACAGATTTTGATTCTGTTTTTTTTTGTAATGCTCCTTGAACTGTGCTTCAGGGGGCTGCGTTCTTATTTTTAAAATTTAGTCTTTTAGAAATATTTGGTAGAGTTTCTTGTTTGTAGTGTAAATGTGCTCATTGAAGTATCAGTGGAGAAAACATGAACTACAAATTTTAGTGTTGCAAAAAAATTATTTTGAAAACGCAGCCCCCTACAGCATACATTCACCTCTGCACACAGTGTTTACCAACTTTCTATGTCATTTTTTGAACTCTCCAGCCGCTCCAGCAGGTCCGGTAATGAAATTATTTGTTTCTCAGAAAGTTTTCGTGATATCATCTTGAAATTTTTATGGAAGCATTATGAGGTCATTCGTAGTCTCTGTGCCAATTCTCATCAAGATTGTGGGAGTGCTGACACCCCCCCCCCCTGTAAAGTTGTCTGCGCTGCATGGCGCCCGTGTCTCGCCCCAAGGCTTTATTTCGGAGGTGACCACCGCCGGGCGATAGATGGCGTTGTGTTCGCTTTGAGTACCACTGTTGGTAGAGTGGTAGCGCCGGCGGTGGCCCCTGGCGGAAGGCGGTCCTTGGTGGTGGGCGAGCAGTGAGCGAGGCTCTTCTGCGCGTGGCGGCGGCCGCGACCGGCTGTCTGTAGCGTGGGTACCCCGGTGCCCGGCACCGCGGGCTTTGCGCCGGGGTCCCACGTGGAAAGTCAGGCGTTGGGGACGCCGCCTTGGGTATGTGTTAATGTGTGTTTATCATGTTATTGTGTGTTTAGTGTGTCATTGCGTTATGTTGTTTGTATGGTAGCGTGTTAATTAAAATTGATGTAACATTCGGCGGACGATATCGTCGTCTAAATTAGTCAATAAATGTATGTATGTTGTGTGCGTGGTACCGGACCGTGTCAACTGTGTCCTTTCACTCCAAGAGCGTGGCGTGGCGAGGCGCTCGTTCGCCTCGCCGAGACCCCACACTGGCTGCCCAACGTGGAGCTCTTGGAGTATCGGACGACAGTTTTTTGCGATTCAATGCAGGAATTTTGTTAGAGCCGAGCCGGAGTAGAGTAGGCCTAGGGGGAACTCCTTTGCTAGCGTCGGTGGTGTGCTTTGTTGAGAAGCGAGGAGATTGGTTTTGTAACGTGTTTGAATTTGTCGGCAAGTTGACTTTCTACTTATTTTTATTTTTTGCTCGCAAGTGTTATTTTTTTTTGTTGTTAGTTTTCCAAAACGTTGTCGAATTAGGACGAGAGCCATGCGGTCCGCATCCTGGGGTGAGCAAGGCCTAGAGCACGTGGTTTGTAGGCCAGGCCCGAAGCGAGTGAGTACGGAAGCCTCGTGGGTGGTCCGATTTTCTGTAAATAGCTTCTTCTATATCTTTGGACTCAGAGAGCCGGGCGTCGTGACACCGCCCGGGGCGGTGGACGCCGATCGCTCGATAAGCTGCTGTGTGCGGCGAGCGATAGGGCCACCTCACAGAGTGGACGTCTCCTCGCGGCTGCCTCTTCTGCGCCTAGGCTGGGTGCTGGGTGGATGCCGGTTGTTGCCGAGCGACTCATTAGGCCTAAGACTCTGCGCAGCCGCCTGTCGCACGTGGCACAACTAGGTGGATCGTAGCGTTGAGGTGTTGCGCTCTGCTTCCCTCACTTTTTTTTTTTGTGAGCACGAGTTAGGAAAAGTGATTTTTGTTTTATTTTGATGGGCGTCTCGGCCGCCACCGATGTATTAGCTAGCAGTACTGACCAACGTACCACAAGGACGAAAAGCTCGAAGCTCCCTTCCCGAGGACCTGCTCGATTGTTTTCTTTCAAGTTTTTTGTTGTTGTTGATGTATTCAGCGGGAGGGGTGTCATCCACGGCCGGCTGTCCTGCACATCGTCAGCGTCGCTGGCCAGGAATGCGATAGTGAGGTCGGGCGATGGAGATGCCTGGGACCTGCGCATCTGCCTGCAATCCGGCGCCCTCGCGAGTGCTGGTCGCAACTGGAAGACGTGTCGGCGCTAGCGACGGATCGTCGCGCCGACGGCAACGTTGCTGTTGCGGGGCCAGTACTGAGGTGAAGTCTAGCCGGACAGTGCAGCAGGGTCGACCAGCGGCGGTGTCGTGGTGCAAGGACATTATGGTCGTGCGATATCATTTTTTTTTGTTAAAGCTTGTGTAGCTAATTTTTGATTTCGGGATATGGTTTGATTTAAGGTTGGGGGAATGTGGGGGTGCTGACACCCCCCTCCCCCTGTAAAGTTGTCTGCGCTGCATGGCGCCCCAAGGCTTTATTTCGGAGGTGACCACCGCCGGGCGATAGATGGCGTTGTGTTCACTTTGAGTACCACTGTTGGTAGAGTGGTAGCGCCGGTGGTGGCCGCTGGCGGAAGGCGGTCCTTGATGGTGGGCGAGCGTTGAGCCAGGCTCTTCTGCGCGTGGCGGCGGCTGCGACCGGCTGTCTGTAGCGTGGGTCCCCCGGTGCTCGGCACCGCGGGCTTTGCGCCGGGGTCCCACGTGGAAAGTCAGGCGTTGGCGACGCCGCCTCGGGTATGTGTTAATGTGTTGGGTGTGTTAGTGTGTGTTTATCATGTTATTGTGTGTTTAGTGTGTCATTGCGTTATGTTGTTTCTATGGTAGCGTGTTAATTAAAATTGATGTAACATTCGGCGGACGATATCGTCGTCTAAATTAGTCAATAAATGTATGTATGTTGTGTGCTTTGTACCGACCGTGTCCACGGTGTCCGTTCACTCCAAGAGCGTGGTGTGGCGATGCGCTCGTTCGCCTCGCCGAGACCCCACAAGATCTAACCTTAAACAAGAAAGTTCGTTCCGAAAGGCACGTCCCCCCTTAATGTATACCTGTGTTGAATTCCCCTTAGCTGTGTGAAATATGGAAATCGAAAAAAAAGGTGAAAAAAAGAGACTGAATAGAACAATGCTATTCCTCGAGCTCGGACCCTATGCCAGTTTTTTAAATTTATGTTTGAAAGAAATTTCTTTATAAATGAAAATACAGCACATTGAAAATATGAATTGGATACCATGGCCTGATATGTGCCACCCCTTGAGATTTTTCTGGATTTACGCCGCTGTGTAGCACACAATGATGATAGTGTATACAGCTTGCCTTTGTTTCGCTTAGGCTCATGCTATGGTTCAACTTCATTCTTTTTAGTTTGCCAACATCCTTTCGGAGCAGGTTTGGAGTAGTTACTAGCAAATATTGCACTTTGGAACAGCATGGAGCAGTTTGGAGCAATTGAAGCAGCACTTCCAGCACTGATAATAAAAGCAAAGGACAGCAGTCTTAATGAAATATTCTGGCCTTCCTCTGTTGCTCCTTGAAGATACTGAACAAAAATTTAAAAAAAAACTGGCGAAACTTCAAAATTCAAGTCGAAAGATGCGACTGCTTCTATAAATAGAGTTAATTTCCCATATTTTTGGACAGCTTGCACTATTTTTCATGGATTGTCAGCACACTGCAGCTGCTTGTCAGCACAGGCCATGACATCGCAATCTTTGAGATAGCACATGTTGCTGTCCTCCCTTTCATCCCAATCTCCCCCTTCCATAAAAGCTTTACCCCGGCCGGGAACATTATTCACTACTGGAACTAATCGGAGAGCTGAGAAGCTCAAGAGATGCGGGTGACGGCTGGCACTGCTGGCTTGCCCACTGCGGGTGCATAAGACGTTGCCTCCTCTAGTTCTTGGAGCAGCCACTAGATGCAGCAGTTTGTGAAAAACTCATTTAATTCATTATTTTTATGTGGTTTCTGCCTGGAATAAAGCTTGTCTGGGCCATCAAAATTTTCAACTCAATTGAAAATCTTAGCAGCAAAAATTTTGTTCAGTATCCCTCTGTAGGAAGAAATACCCGCACGACCCATGGATGACGGATGGTATAAAGAGCTTAAAGACAAAGAAAAACTTGTACAAAAAACTAAATGTCAGCCTTCTAACACTGCATTTGCTAAACAATATAAGAGTTATTGTAAATTATTCAACGTACAACTTAAACAGGCAAAAAAAAGGTACTACAAAAGTATTTCTACAGAATAAGAACAACCCAAAGAACTAGTGGCAGCTACTAAACTTCTTCTTAAATTAAAATAGGTCATCTGCTGATATGCCCATAATTAAAATAAATTATAAGTGTCCTAGTCTTTCGGGGCCCAATGACACCGCGAATGCTTTCTTGAACTACTTCTTTTTCATTTATTCCAGTAACTACAGACATGCCCAGTTCCGTAGCACTTTAAACCACATGCCACAGTCATTCTTTCTATTATTACCTGGCACGCTGAATGAAGTGTTTTCCACAATTAACAATCTTAAAAATACCGGGCCTAGTTTAAAAGCATCTCCGTGAGACATTTAAAACTACTAGATGCACATTTAATCTCAGACATGCTGTGTAACATTATAAACCCGATGTTTAAACAAGGATTATTTTCTTCTTACTTGAAAAATCTCAAATTGTTCCTATTTTTGAAAAGGTGACAAACAAATAGTTACTATCGCCCAAGCACTAGTTTTTCCTGCCTTAGTAAAATCATTGAGAAATTATTTGTCAAAAGTCTTAAAAACTACTACAGTTCCAGTTGTTAAAGGGCCACTAACCAGGTTTGATAATTTTGAGCTGACAAGTGCAATGTATAGACGAGGCTTTCATGATCATGTCTGCCTAAATTTCCAACACTTTGTGCCGCAGACATGGGTCAAATTTCAAGATGAACGCTGTTCTCCCTCCCTTCTGCCGGCGTGCGCCCCGAGAATGCGGGCATGACAAGCGCGTATGAATGGCCCTACGTACACGGCAACGCAGTGACGTTGGTCCTCTACATAGACGACTTTGCTCTGACGTTGCAAACAGTGGCAAATGACATGGCAAAAATCATTTACCACGGCATGCGCAGTTTATGTTCTTGTTGGTTGAAAAGATTAATAAAGCTCTAGATAAATAATGAGACGCAATAAGGGAATGTGAGCGTCTTTTTTTCCATGTTTCTCCTATGAATTGCAATGAGATGCGGGGCTAATGTGTCAGCGTTTCACATGCGTTCGCGTCCCCACGGTCAGCGCATCAAGCAGACGACCGCCGTGGTACACTCCTACACGTTCGCGCACTAGTTGTGCTCATCTATTCCACCGCGTCTAAGCCAGCATTTCCAAACCATCCCGCAGAAACAGGCAGAAGACCACAAAATAACACTGGTCAACAAACCAACGCCACTTGCGTGCTTGGGGGTTGGACTTGTTTGGGCACGTCATGCCCACAAGACCTCTTGGTCGGATGCCTAAGAGGCTGGGAAAGAGATTTGGCTTGTGAAGGCTACGCGGAAGAGCCGCAAGGGTTTCGAGCTCGCCTCCTCTCATCCTCGTTTCGTGCCGCTACAAAAACCCGTTTTCTCTGCTCGTGACGAACGCATTCAAAAAAATTTTGCGGCGAAATGTTTCTTATTGGACACCCAACTTCCACTGCCTCACGAAAATTTGGTATGGGGCCTGGTGAATGGCCCTTTAAAGAATAACCAATTTGTTTTCCGCCATGGAAGTGCTACTAGTCTTGCTGTGTTGGCACAAGATTAGTAGAACTAATTTTGCGGACTGGCTACATTGAAAATGCATTTATTCTGTAAATTTAGTACAATCTGTCTTTCAGACTTCACTAACCTTTTTACATGATTAATCATCAAGTGCTGTTTGATAAACTTAAGTGTTACGGCATAAGCGGCCATGCACTAACATTCCTAAAAAACTATTTACTTGATAGGTAATATACAGTACACATAGCGGACGCATATTCGGCAACTAAGTGTGTTAACCAGGGTGTACCACAGGGCTCAGTTCTAGGTCCCGTGCTTTTCATTTTATGTATCAACAATCTTTAGGATTCTCTTGACTCCTCCAATCACAATCATCGCATCTTATACGCTGATGACACTACCATATCTTCTTCCGATAAATCTATTACCGTTATTACTGCAAGGCAGAGTATTGCATCGAGTAATATTATGGATTTGTGTAGCAAGCACTATTTAGTTTTAAATCTGTATTTCGCTGGTGACATTGCATTGCTGAGTAACTCAGGGGACGAATTGGAACTCACGATTACGGAGTTAGACAACGATAGCAGAAAGGTAGGTCTTAAAGTTAATCTGCAGAAAACAAAAGTAATGTACAACAACCTCGGAAGAGAACGGCACTTCGAGATAGGTAATAGTGCACTTGTAGTTGTAAAAGACTATGTCTATTTAGGACAGGTAATAAGCGCGGAGCAGAACCATGAGATTGAAGTACAGTTAAACCTCGTTACAACGAGACGGGCTATAACGAAATAATAGATATAACGAGCAAATCCTAATTCCCCATGAAAGTCCCCATACAAACCAATGTATTCAAAACCTCGTTTTAACGAGGCAAAATTTGCCTGTTATGGGATATAACGAACAAATTTTGTTGAGAAGTAAATTTTGAGCCGATGTCACGACAGTGCACAACGCGAATTTGAGAGGGCGCGCAACGCGAGAACTCTATTTAGCAGTTCAAAACTCCCGCCACACACCCTCCAGCAACGCGCGCAAAGCAAACGGCACGCGCTGTTTCCGGAGGAGAGGTCGCTGCACGTGCGCGGCTCGGCTACCACCGACAGCGGAGCGCTCCGCAGCTCCGCGAACGTCTCGCCCTTTTCTTTTCTTTTGTCTCTTCTTTATAATCTCCCTCTCCCCTTTCTCATGGCGCTGAGGCGCGCTTCCTAATCTTAGATACCCCCTTGCCCTTGAGTAACCGGTTCTTAGAGGGCAGCGCAAAAGAGCGCCCCTTCTGCCCCTTCCTCTTCACAGTCACTTTCTCTGCAAGTGTTGTCGCTCGCCGACGTGAGCCGCGTTGCTTTTGCGTGCGTGTTTCTTTTCTTTTTCGACCGCTTCCGCCTTATCTTTTATCGTGCTGCGCTCGTGATTCCAGCAACATGAACGTGCCAGGCGGGAAGCGACAGCGCATAATGCTAGATCAGAAAGCGGCTATGATAAGAGCCGTCGAATCGGAGACCAAGAAAGACACTGTGGCAAGAGACTTTGGCATATCGACGAGCGCACTGTCAACCATCTTGAGCAAGCAGGAGTCCATCATCGACGCTGTTGCACGTGGCGTGAAAGGAAGCGCTAAGAGGATGAGGGCACCTGCCTTTGAAGCGGTCGAAAGGGCCGTTTTTAAATGGTTCTTGGACACGCGGGCCGTGAATCTGCCGGTGAGCGGCACCTTGCTGCAAAGAAAAGCGAGAGACTTTGCCTGCATCATGGGCTATGACAACTTCGTAGCAAGTTAGGGTTGGCTCCAACGCTTCAAGGAGCGCCACGACATTGTCGGGAGAGCGGTCTGCGGCGAATCGCAATCTGTCGACGAAGCAGAGGCTACCAAGTGGGCGAAAGAAAACATCATGCGGCTGCTAGAAAAATACAGCGCGGAGGATATTTTTAACACGGACGAAACCACTCTCTTTTTCAAGATGTTGCTGCACAAGACGTTAGCCCTCAAAGGCGAGCCGTGCCATGACGGCAAACAAAGTAAGCTGCGGATCACTGCGCTACTTTGTGCAAAAATGACCGGCTCTGAGAAGCTGCCCATTTTGATAATTGGCAAAAGTGCATCCCTTTGCTGCTTTAAGGGAACGAGGCAGCTCCCAGTCAAGTACAAAGCCAATCGCAAAGCCTGGATGACCAGGGAGATTTTTTCAAAATGGCTTTGCGAGTGGGACGAGAAGCTGGTAAAGGCGAACCGCAAGGTGTGCCTTGTTTTAGATAACTGCACCACCCACCATACCGCTGCCGTGCTTCAAAACATCGAGCTGCTATTCCTTCCTGCCAACTGCACAGCAAAAATACAGCCGCTTGACCAAAGCGTGATTATGTCGCTGAAGGCAGGTTACCGCAAGCGTGTGATAGACAAGCTCCCGCTCAACATGAGGATGAAGCGAGACACCGATGTTGACTTGTAGGCTGCACTCGAAATGCTTCAGGCGGCGTGGATGAGTGTGACGGCGACCACGATTGCAAACAAGATCGCCGCCGCACTAGACGCCAGCGATGAGCCATCAGACGAGCCCACTGTGCCAGACGGTTTTGCACATCAGACGAAGTCGCTGCATCATGGACGGCACTTCGTGACCCCGGTGTCGTGCCTGACAGCGAGTCATTTTGCAACTATGTGAGTGCGGACTCGGAAGTGGTGGCAACAGAGCAGCTCCTGGATGACCATATTGTGCGCGCTGTCAGTGATCGTAACGAAACCAGTGACGATGACTCTGTCGACGAACAGGAGACAAACGTGCCGACGGCGTCGGAGGCATTAGACGCGGTGGACGTACTGCACCGCTACTTCGGCGCTCACGAGGGCGGCGAAGATGGCTTGAACATTGCGGCCGCAGCTGAGCGAGCCATCGTTCGCATCAGGAAGATGCATCAACGTCCAATTATGAACTTCTTCGCAGCTAAGTCTGCCTGAAATGCAAGCTGTGTATTTTGAAGTGCATTAAAACAGGTGCATGACTTTTCCCTTTTTATTTGGGAATGCCGTTATTTTGTTGCATACCACCGTGCGGCGGGATGCTATTTCGCCCGCTTTTTTTGGGGGGTAAGTACAGTCCATTATATTTGCGGTAAACGCCCGTTACGGCTATACCGAAATATTGGTTATAACGAGCAAATAGCGGCGGCCCTCCAATTTCGTTATAACGAGGTTTAACTGTAACTAAAAGAATAAGAATTGGGTGGAGCACATTTGGCAAGCACTCGCAAATCATGACAGGTAGATCGCCATTATCCCTTAAGAAGAATGTATATAACAGCTGCATCTTGCCTGTAATTAGCTACGGAGCAGAAACCTGGAGACTTACAAAGAGGGCTCAGCTTAAATTGAGGACGACACAGGGAGCAATGGAAAGGAAAATGGAAGGTGTAACATTCAAAGACAAGAGAGCAGAGTGGATTAGGGACCAAACCGGGGTTAAGGATATCATAATTGAGATCAAAAAGAGAAAATGGACATGGGCCCGGCATGTAGCACGCAGACAGGATAACCGCTGCTCATTAAGGGTGACTAACTGTATTCTCAGAGAAAGCAAGCAGGTTAGTGGGAGACAGAAAGTTAGGTGGGCAAACGAGATTAAGAAGTTCGCGGGTACGTATAAAATGGCAGCAGCAACCACAGAAAGAGTAGACTGGCGGAACATGAAAGAGGCCTTTGTCATGCAGTGGACGTAGTCAGGCTGATGATGATGATGAATCTGCCGTAATGGATCCGCAACGGGTTTCTATGGACTACCCAAAATTCACAAGCCTGACGTCCCCCTTCGTCCAATTGTAGACCACTTCCTCTCAATGTCGAGCCCTTTCAAATTTTCTACACCGAATGTTTTCCCCCTTAACCCGGCAGAGACCATCTCATGCCCGTGACTTCCGCCACTTCGTGCAGCTAGCGTCAGAGGTGAGCATTGCCAATGACGAGAGCCTGGTCTCATTCGACGTCGTTTTATTGTTCACCAATGTGCCAGTGCCCTTAGCTGTGTCCTCTGCCCATGCTGCACTTGACGCAAGCCTGAGTGAAAGGACTCCTTTGGCTGTTGGCGAGCTCTGCCATCTACTGCAATTCTGTCTGTCTAGCACATACTTCTCCTACAAATGAACAATTTTCAAGCAGAACAGTGGAACCGCAATGGGAGCTTCCATCTCCGTCACGATGGCAAACCTGACCATGCAGTAAATAGAAGAGAAAGCACTCAGCTCTTTCTCACCGCACCCTAAGCTCTTTCTTCATTACATAGACGATTGCTTTTGCGTCATGAAGACGTCTGAAATCGCAAAATTCAGACAGCATCTAAATTCCGTGCACCCAGCCATACATATTACAGCCAACTGTGAAAGCGACTGCAGCCTGCCCTTTCTCGACGTCCAGGTGGCAAGAAAGCGCAACGGCCTGGAGTTCTCCGTTCACATTCCTGGAAGCAAACGCATACTGGCCGCTACCTTCAATATGATTCATCCCATACTACCTGTCACAAGTCCTCGGTCGTGACCACGTTACTCCAAAGAGCCAAGAACATATGCTCCAATGACACAGAGCAAAAGAAATAAGAGGCCCGCGTAAATGTGGACCTCAGAAAAAACGGATACCCAACAAATCTTCATACAAGCCATCACCTGCTGCGCAGAGCAACAGAGGATACGAAAATCCCAATCAGCATTATTCGGCAGCCCTCCAAAGCACGTACCTATCCATACGTCCAAGGAACCAGCAAAATGTTGGCACATGCCTTCAAGAAAGAAGGGGTTCACATGGCGCACGTATCTGCATGTACTCTGGGCCGCCTCCTTCCCCGCCTGAAAGACTGGCCAACAGTGAACAAGCCCCCCGGTTGCGTTTATACAATCCTGTGCACCGAGTGACCTTCTTCGTATATCGGCGAGCAAAAAACCTACCGGAACGACTCAAACAGCACGCCAATGACGTTTGCAAGCTCTACAAAGAGCGCATCGCCGTCGCCGAGCATTCCGAGACGCTTAACCACTGGATAAATTTTGATGCGACAACCATCCTTGAAAGCGAGACTAACTGGACGAGAAGGTTACTACTCGAGTTGTGGCATATACAGCGAACGGTCCAAAACATCAACCGTTATCTCGGAACTTTTCGCCCAGTGTTTGCACACGAACTACGCTCCGCGGCAAAATGGGAGAGATAGAGGAAGAGAGAGGGGTCATTAATCGCCCCGCGAGTGCTTTGAAGACGCTGCTGCAATGTAGCCCCAGTCCCCCCTGAAGAAGGAACCAATTCAGTTTCGAAACGTCGGGTTTAAGCATATTAAAGTACTTTTTTGTTGGAGTTTAAATGGTTACACGGTTCTTTAATTCCAGGCACCATATATTAACGAGTGCTAGTATGATCGTTGATGGCAAAAACTTTCTAGACAGTCATACAGAGCCGTTTACGCATTGCTGTGGCCTTGACAAACAATAAATGAAAATTTAAGCCAAATTTCATTGTTCCATACTAATTTTCTGTTTTCTGGTGATACAAACTTCGGATGACTCAAATATTTTTCATGACCATGCAAGATTCATTTCACTAATGTTTCACATTAAGCCACATTAGCATGGAAGAAGTTCACAGCCAAAATGCAAAAGAACGTTTTCTAGAAACTGGCAAATATCTAATGTCAAGTTGTTGAAGTTAACTTCGGTATTTGAATAACTGGCACCTTAGAGCTGAGTGATGATGGCCCCGTCGCAGTAGTCTAGTGGCTAAGGTACTCGGCTGCTGACCCGCAGGTCGCGGGATTGAATCCTGGCAGCATTTTCCATGGAGAGGCGAAAATGTTGTACGCCAGCGTGCTCAGATTTGGGTGCACGTTAAAGAACCCCAGGTGGTCGAAATTTCCGGAGCCCTCCACTACGGCTCCACTACAGTGATTTTGGGACGTTAATCTCCACATATCAATCTGAGTGATAATGAAAGACTTCTCTATTGGGATGATGCATGAGCGACCCACAGCAGTCTTCACTGGACAACATATTCTGAACACAACTTGAGAAAATGTGAAATGGCAGTTAAAATAAAACCAATTGCCAATCAAGTGCAGCGATCAGTGACGTGACACACCAACTAGCCCAGAAACGACCAAGACTCATTGAGAGCACGTATGGGGAGATATTACCTCAAGCGGACGAGCCGGACATGCTTAACACGGTTAGGGCAGTTTCGCAAAGACAAGTCATATAATATTATGTATCTGGGGTATTACATCGCAAAACCACGATATGTTTATGAGCTACACTGAAATGGACGGTTTTAGAAATTTTGACTATCCAGTGTTCTCAAGCATGCACTGACATCACACAGTGCTTGGGCCTCTGGCATTTAGTCTCCATGAAAATGCAACTACTGTGGTCAGCACCACACCCTTCAGGGTCAGCAGTCGAGCACCATAAGCGCTACACTAGTGCAGTGAAGGAGGATGAGCAGTGCTTGTCTAAAATGGTAAGGGGTCAAAGCAGCATGCTGCTTGAGGCTAACCTGGAAGGATCACTGTTGATGCCTATGATGGGCTTGTCACGCGTGTGGATTTTACTGGCTGCCATAAGAAATGTGCCATCGCCTCCTGTCGTGAAGATGACATCTGCCCAGTCGATGTTGCTGTCAGTGTAGTCGAACCGGTCCACGAGCCGAGTCTCAATGCCATTCTCCCTGCAACCGCAAGCAAAACACTGTCAAAAACCACACAATACAAGCAAGAAAAGAAAAAAAATGCACAGCAGCTCCACTATTGGCAAACCCGAGGAAGTGCGTCGCATGAGTACATTCGTAGATTTCCCGCTGCCCCGTTTGGCGAACAGCCGTTGACGCCAATACTTATTAAAGTAAGCATGGGGGGTTTCTTAACAATTAGTAGAATCTTGTTAGACACATTCATGAAGTCTATGTGCAACACGTGCACTGTTTTTCCTGCTCTTTATCAACTATTTGCCTGTTATGGAAGCTGAGATACGCGTAATCTGCAGGGAGATCTGTTGGGTTGTCTCCCCCATAACATGTATTCACGTAGCAAGGCAGCACCGACGCAGCGGGACAGGCATTCACTCGCATGTCGAGGCAGAGGTGCTGTCTGTTGCATCCTTCCAGAGTCAGTTCCACACCTGGCAGATGTTTAGCAATTTTGATTTGATTAATGCAATTGCTTCTTGGCTGTTTCTGTTAACTATATTATTTTGTACCTTGTTTGAGCATTGTTACCCTTGTTGTGGCCTGTATAGAGCCCTTTACAGTGAGCGTGATCATGTCACACGAGATGGATGATCGAAAAGCCGGGCCCCTCAAGTTCTCCACAGTAAAAAGAAGGCATTGTAGTTGAACGCAGTAGCTTGTGTGCAACAGCCACCCACCTCAATTTTGCCTGCTCAAAATGTCACTATTAAAGCGGAAAATGTACACTGAACTCGCACCTTTTCTCGACAACAATGGAGTGTAACAAAGGGAGCACGTGTAGCTGATGTGCCTGGTAGTGTCGACGCAGAAAGACCTTTCGTACTCTGCCATCAACAATGCTGACCGTCTACAACCCACCCATACCAGTCAATCAAGGCCATCAATCAAGACAACATCAGGCAGTGCCAGGGCAATCCACTGCCCTTGTTGATCACTACCAGGAGAATACTGTTAAACTCACATATCAATGAAAAATTGTGTATGTGTATATATATATATATATATATATATATATATATATATATATATATATATATATATATATATATATATATATATACATATGTGTATATATATATATATATATATATATAGAGAGAGAGAGAGAGAGAGAGAGAGAGCATCGAACGCGATATTCGAAGGTCATAGGTTCGATTCCTGCTCACGGCTGGTTATTGTTCCACCCATTTTTTTTTCTTCTTATTTACATTCCATTGGTTCTAATAACTTCCCCTATACATTCCTTGGCATTACTGTCTGTTAGATCTCATTAATATTGTATGAAAACACAGAAAAACAAGCCCTTAGGAATACACTTCTTTCCCTTAAATATATAATCTATAACTCACCCCTGATGAAGGGAGGACCCCTCCCAAAACTGTTGGGAAATAAATATATTTATACTTGTTGACAACGCTCCCGTTGTGCCATATTCCATACCTTCACGAAGACTAACTGGCCTATTGAATTATTACTCCCTCTCTCTCTCTCTCTCTCTCTGTCTGTCTGTCTGTGTGTGTGATGCGTGCGTGTGTGTGTGTGTGTTACAACTGAAAATACCTCACGGACCCTAAGCACAGGGTTTTACATGAGGAGTGGGACAAACAAGCAAGTTAATATTTACAAAGTGTGACTCAATGGAGTTCTTGAAATGGGCATGGTTGACGTGAAGGACGATGTCTCAGGGAAGATTGTTCCAGTCGATGGCAATCTTCACAAAGAATGATTCCAGATGCGTAGCGGTGCAGCCATAGGGAGGGTACATGGCTTTATCATGTCTAATGCATTGAGAGATGCGATGAGCTGGATGGATAAGAGAACAGTTAGGTAGAACATGAAAAAACTTGAGAAAGAGTGAAAGCCTTGTCATGTCGCGGCACATTTAAAGGCTGCGCAGACCAGCTTTTTTTCTTTAGGTTAGTTACACTACCTCTGTCCCACGGCCACCACCGAATCCCATTTTCCCCTCTATAGCATTCAACTCCCTTGTGTAGCTTTACGAGAATGGAGTTGTGGCGATGCTACATAACTTAGCGCAAGCTTTTGATGGAAGCTGCATGGGGCTGAAACATTGCTTTGAAGCATGTCAAGACGTCCCATTTTCACGTATGTATTCACCTTTAAAGCAACGTAGGCCTGTAATCCAGTAAAAGTGAAGTGGCAAGTATGGGATATGTTACTGCAAGACTTGGGTTCTCCAAGCATGGAGAAGTTGAAAGCAATGCTGGCCACACTGCGCTGTTGTGTTGATGAGCGAACTTAGCATGAAGACGTAGGTTGTGCTCGTTTGTTTACTCTAGTTGACTGAGGAACACACTTGTTCTGCTTGTTTGACATCGCGTAGTATGCGATATTATCCCGATTATTAGTCAGTGGCACAACAGAGGAGAAGGAGCAGATGCTGGCTTTTTGAGGAAGACGATGTTGGGTCGTTTGCTCTTGTGTTTGAATACAGTCTTGGCGATTCTCGTCGCAACGAAGTCTTGAGTCTCGTTTTTATGTAGCAACACTGGTGCAAGTGCTGGATTTCCACAACTCGAGACTCCTACGGGACCCAGCACTTCGAGTCAGACACTGCACCCCATTCATGCAGTGGATACTCCTGTCCACCGCTACAGTACTAATCAAATCAAATCAAATCATTATATTTTCCCAGAAAGGAACAGGTTCTGGAGAGGTTTACTGGCTAAAAGCTGTTTATGGACAGCTTGACAAGGCTAGTGAACCCTATACAAGGCAGGTGGGACAATGACAAAGATGTGTATAACAATAAAGACCATAAGCTAACATTACAATACCAAATACAGTGTAATAAAAACATATATACACATTCCTACAAAACATCCTGATACCAGCATAGCAAAGAAGATTACATGGACACGAGCAAAAGAAAAAAAAACAAAAAAAAAACAAAAGAAAAATCCAGCAACCATTACACCATTATTGCCAAAAAATAAAATAATAAAAATAAATAAATGATGAAAATATCAGGGAAGATATATACAAATTCGCTCCTTGTGTATGTGCTGCATCATACAATGTACATTACATGTCAGACAAACAAAATTATACAGTGAGGCCTCAGCCCCAAGGCAAATTCCCTGGCTATTCCTCAGCAATGCACTGTGTCTGGAGAAATGGCAACTGAAAGTGCTTCACCGCTGACTGTTAATCAGCTGCAGATTCCCGAGACCTTCCGCGATGAGGTTTATGAAGATGCCAAGAACTGGTTAGGCCCAGTACGAGCGAGTCGCCAACGCAAACCGTTGGACTGCGAAGCAAAAGCCTTCACGCACCTACTTTGCTTTATCGGACAGCGCTCGTGCGTGGTACAAGAACCACGAACTACGCTATCTTCACGGAATGAATTTCGGCAGCAACTTCTGAGCACCTTCGCAAACAACGACCACCGTGATTGACTCAGCGACTAATTGAGTCAAGCATACAGAAACCGAATTAGAGTGTTGCCATTTTCACGGACGACATGACCCTGAGATGCCTGGAGTCGAGATACTCAGACATTTGATGCGAGGCGTCGAAGAACAGCTGTTTGCTAGTCTTCTTCACAAACCCCCCCCCCCCCCCCCCGAATTCATCAAAAAGGCTACAACTATTGAGTGAGCACTACAGCAACGGTGCCACTATTCGATCAGCTTCTCTGCTCTAGCGGCCGGCAGTGAGGGTTCTCTACGGGAGCTCATTCGTGAGGTTGTTCATGAAGAGATTCGCAGCCTCCTTGTGACTCCACAAGAGCCTGCAATAGCTTCTCTTGCAGAAGTTGTAAGGCATGAAATCAGGCAAGCATTTTCGTCGCCCGAATCACTATCAGACCAGCGATCTGTCAACTATACGTTGCCAAACGCCAGTGCCGCATAACTAATCTCTACTGGTGCATTCTTACGAGCCGATCGTCCCAGTGTACAAGCCACTGCCACCACCACTGAAGACGACGACTCCAAAATATAACCCACATGCGGAAACATCGCCGTTCTTCCTTCTGCCAACACTTGCCGCTTGGTTGCCAAGGGTGGCCCCCAGATTGATGATTAATTGATATGTGGGAATTAACGTCCCAAAACCGCCATATGATTATGAGAGACGCCATAGTGGAGGGCTCCGGAAATTTTGACCACCTGGGATTCTTTAACGTGCGCCTAAATCTGAGCACACAGGCCTACAGCATTTTCGCCTCCATCGAAAATGAAGCCGCCGAAGCCGGGATTCGATCCCGCGACCTGCGGGTCAGCAGCCGAGTATCTTAGCCACTAGACCATCGCAGCGGGACAAGGGTGGCCCCCAGTCGACCATTCGGTCGTAAGGCAGACTTATGGCATACTACTAACCGCCGTCCGCTTTGTTTCCATTGCAGAGAAGCCAGCCATGTTTACCGATTGATTGATTGATTGATTGATTGATTGATTGATTGATATGTGGGGTTTAACGTCCCAAAACCACTACATGATTATGAGAGACGCCGTAGTGGAGGGCTCCGGAAATTTCGACCACCTGGGGTTCTTTAACGTGCACCCAAATCTGAGCACACGGGCCTACAACATTTCCGCCTCCATCGGAAATGCAGCCGCCACAGCCAGGATACGAACCCGCGACCTGTGGGTCAGCAGCCGAGTACCTTAGCCACTAGACCACCGCGGCGGGGTCAGCCATGTTTACCGCATCTGCCCGTATCGTAACCAAAGATATCCAACTTTTCCGCTAACCTTTCCCCAAGACCACACGATGATGACTACACAATATAACTCACGTGCAAAAACATTGCCGTTCTACTTTACGCCAACACCTGCCACTTGGTCACCAAGAATGGCTTCCAGATGAAGATTCCTTCATAGACAGACTTGTGGTGTACTATCGACTGCCGTTAACTTTGTTTCCATTGCAGAGAAATCAGCCATGTTAACCGCATGTGCCCGTATCCCGACCAAAGGTATCCAACTTTTCCACCGACCTTTCCGTGAGACCATTTCAAGAACAGACGCCACCCAATACCTGCGCCGAGCTCTTCGACGCACAGTCATAGCTACGCTGATGCTGTCTGGGACAGGAGTACCCAGCCCTCGTCAGGAAAACTAACTGCAGCGACCTTTGTAGGGAAGGTTGCCACTCGTCGAGATGTTGCAATATCTCCAGGACCAGTACAACACGACTAACAATGCGACCTCGCTGACACCTAAAGATATCGTAAGCGTTAACCTCGATATTTGCACAGACGGCCTGTGACATTGCTGATCGATACTGGTGCACATCTTTATATTATAAGCTGAAAGCTAGCCGATTGTCTTGGAAAAGGTAAAACTTCATGGATGGGGCCTAACATAAAAATAGTGGGTGGTCAACTGATGATGCCGAATAGCAAGTCTATTGCCAGAGTTAATAATGTTGATTCCACTTTCGTTGCCACGTTTGTGGTTTTCTCAGAGTGCTATAGAGACCTGATCTTCAGAGTAGATCTTCTGTGTGAATACGGCGCCGTTATAGACGTTGCAGACAGGACAGTGACATTTCCGATGGCCCCTGATTAAGTTTCAGACATGCTCAGTAAAGATCAGCCACGTAAACATCTGCGTCTTCGAAGATAACGTGACCAACCCACCACGACCTAGTGCTCTCATGGCGGTAACAAGCCACCAACCAGACAACTCCGACAACATCGCTGAACAAATTCTGACGTTGCTAGTCAGCGAGGGCCTATTCATTGCAAGAGGTGTTGTAAGCATAAACGGAAGGCACGTGCATATTCATGTAATGAACTTCAGCGCTGAGCAACAACGTCTTGCAGGAGGTATGACAGTGCACGAGCTAAGTGAGGTCGCAGGCTATTTGACTGTGGAGAGAGCCGAAGCCATTGGGGCAGCACCTCTATTCGTCGATGTCGGCCCAAGTTTGCTGCATGCACAGAAGCGATGCCAACTCAAGCTGATTAATGAGTTTCAGGACTGCTTTTTTTCATCCTCCAGAGTTTGCCAAACACCGCTGACGAAACATTGCATCATTACGAATTAAACGGCCAGACCTATACGGCGGAACTCATACGCAGTAGCTCCGCGGGAACGTGAGGCCATAGAAGAAAGTCAGGTGGGACAGATGCTTCAGGATGACGTTATTCAGCTGTCAAAGAGTCCTTAGGCATCGCCGGTTGTATTGGGGAAAGAAAAAGACTGCACTTTACATTTTTTCGTTGATTACCGCAAGCTCAATCAAGTTGAAAAAGGATGTTTACTTGCTACCCTGTATCGACGATTCCTTTGATGAACTATGCCATGCACATTATTTCTCGTCGATTGATTTACGAAGCGGATATTAGCAAGTAGAAGTTGACCAAAGAGATCGAAATAAAAAAACAGCGTTCATGACCCCTGATGGCCTTTATGAGTTTGAAGTTCTCCCGTTCGGCTTGTGCTCAGCACTACCACCATTTCGGCGGCTTAAAGATGTAGTCCTATCAAGCCTTAAGTGGCAAACATGCCTGGTATATTTGGACGACGTTATTGTTTTTTCAGTGACATTTGACGAGGACTTAAAGCAACTACACACACTATTTCAAGCTATACGGTTGGCTGGACTAATGCTTAAGCCAGAAAAATGTCATTTGATTTTGACTTCGAAGAGCTTCTTTTCTTGAAGGTGTACGACCTGACCCAGACAAAATAGCTGCTGTTGCAAGTTTTCCCACGCCGTCAGACAAGAAGGTATTGAGACAATTTTTAGGCCTCTGTGCTTATTACAGGCGCTTCATTGAGAATTTTTCACGTATTGCCTCACCTTTGACCCGTCTCATCCGAGAAGACGTCCCATTTGTGTGGGGTAGAAAGCAGCAGGCAGTTTTCAACGAGCTGCGACAATGTCTTCACAGGTTGCCAGTTCTCGAATGCATTTACGATGGCGCTCGAATGAGTTATTGCTTATGCAAGTAGAACTCTCTCGCGTACTGATTATTATTCCACCAATGAAAAGGAGTGCCTTGTTGTGGAGTGGGCCGTTATAAAGTCCACGAGTGTTGAAGAATGGGCGAGTTGGTTCGTCGTACTTGAACTGGTATAGCGCATTACGGGGAAGAAGAAACGGCCGAGCAGACCGACACAAGAGGACAGAGCGCTAACTTCCAACTGAGCTTTATTGTCAAACTGCATCAATGTGAAGTGATAAAAAAGCACCCGTCACAATTAACTCGGGAAATTATAGCAGCGCATTGTATAGCAAGAGCTGGCATCACGTGTATTAGCACCCCTTCTTTGGTTTTATCTGAACATGAAGTGGCCTTCCTTAATCAGGATAACCGCCTATGAATCTGTGATATGTGATGGTGCGATGTTGTGTGTAATCTTGTCGTTGCGTTAGGGTGGTTTTGTATGCTTGCGCCGGTCTACATATATTATGCAGTTTGACAATAAAGCTCAGTTGGAAGTTAGTGCTCTGTCCTCTTGTGTCGGTCTGCTCGGCCATTTCTTCTTCCCCGTAATGCGCTATACAGTTCAAGGGCGGTTATAAAATTTCACCCATATTTGTATGACCGCCTGTTTAATGTTATCAGTGACCATCACTATCTTTGTTGGTGATGCACTCAAAGGACTCATAGTACGATTGGCGCACTGAAGCCTTAAGTTTCAAAAATTCGATATGGCTATAGTTTACAAATCTGGAAAGCAAAATATGGATGCCAATTGCCTTTCTTGCACCCTACTGAAACACACAAGTGCCGAAGACGACACGGCGTTTGCCCGTGTTGTTAACACATCTACAATCGCACAGAAGCAACGCAACGACCCTGAGTTGCAACCCATTATTGATTTCTTGGAGGGACGCACATTATCTGTGCCAAAGCTCTTTGCAGGAGGACTAGCATTGTTTTGCTTGTGCGATAATGTCCCATATAAGGTGTACTTTTCTCCACACAGAAACACCTACTTACTCGTCGTCACAATGCCCCTCCGGAGAGAAATACTACAAGCATGCCATTATGAAGCAACATCCAGTCATTTTGGTTACGCATGAACGCTATACTGAGTGACACGAAAATACTACTGGCCAAGACTGATGGCAATCGTTTAACACTACGTTCGGACTTGCCTTGAGTGCAACGTAATAAAGAGCCAGCCGTTAAACTTGCAGGGCTTCTATTGATGTACCAAAAACTCTATTCGCTCAAGTCGAAATGCCTCTCCTAGGACCATTTCAAACTTTTGCGGTTAGTTGCGGATGGATAATTGTCGCCACAGACAACCTCACTTGCTACGCCGAAACCAAAGCTCTGGAGAGGGGCCCTGCAAGTGAAGCAGCCGGCTTTTTTATCGAGAATGTAGTCCCGAGACATAGCGCTCCATCTGTACTAATAATGAACAGGGCAACAGCATTCACAGCCGAGCTGTTACACACTACTTTAAGCCTTAGTGGACTTGTCACCGTCGTACAATTGCATACCATCCTCAAACAAACGGTCTGACCGAACGGCTAAACAAAATGCTTTCAGATATGCTTAGCATGTGGAGCATAAAAACTGCGATGAGATATTTACTTATGTCACTTTCACGTACAATGCAGTCTAGCAAGAGACGACACACATAACACCATTGTGACTTCTCTATAGCTGTGGAAGCACAGTGATGCTTGATGCTATGTTGCCACATGAAAACGATGGTGTTAAAACGAGTGCCGACTACACAACTCAGCCTGCAGACGAAGCCCGACAACTAGCCCGTATACGTGCTCGTCGCCAGCAAGACTACCACACAAGACGCTATAATCTACATCACTGACCAGCGTTCCATGAGCCGAGAGACCCCAGTTCGCTGTCGTGGTCTCTCAGAGAAGCTCTTACGGCAATACTTCGGTCCGTATAAAGTCCTTCGATGTCTCAGTGGTGTTAGCTATGAGGTTTTTCCCGACAGTCTACACTGTTCAAGGCATCAAAGATATGTACTAGAAATTTTGCGCGCGGTTCGGATGAAGCCTTATTTGTTCGAATGAACTCGTGGGCTATCAGTGACTGCAATATCTGGCACCATAATGAATGAAGCATTGGGACAATGCTTTCTTGGAAGAGAGGCTTACGTAACGATTAATCGTCGGTGGCACAACAGAGGAGAACGAGGCGAGCGGCACGAGCAGCAGTTGCTGGTTTTGCAGAAAAGCAGAGCCCCAACGACGTTGGGGCTCTGCTTTTCTGTTCTTGTGGTTGAATACAGCCTTGCCTATTCTCGTCGCAACAAAGTCTTGTGGGTTGTTGTTTCTACATTGGGACAATATCATTAGAAGCTGCGTGATCCCTTTCACATTCAATATATCTGGCTTTGGTCAATTAAAAAAAGTAAGCGAAGATTCAGATTCCACATGTGATGACAATGTATCCTCCTGTGCCCTGTTTATGCCCCGCTGTTATTCACCTATCCGCATCACTCTCCTTGTCATTAGGCTAAGACCAACGCTTTACTTAAAGGGACACTAAAGAGAAACAATGACTTGGTTTAGATTGATAAACTGCGCTCTGAGAACTCTAATGCCATAAGTTTCACTGTCATAAGTTCATTATTAGCTAAGAAAAAGCGAGATTGAAGTCTCATTTTGAAATTTCACATCGACGTCTCCGCATGTGACGGAGCCAGCTTTAAAATTTATTTTTCGTATTTTAGCAACATTTGCTCAATGAAGTATTCCAAAATCCATATGCCAGGTCTAGGGCATCCACAGATGACAATATACTTCATTTTTATCGAGTAGAAGCTACGTACGACCCAGCAGATGCCTTCAAACTTTACTATGTCACGGTGTTTAGTGCAGAAATCTCACAGAGGCCCCACATTTAT
The DNA here is from genome assembly GCA_013436015.1 of Rhipicephalus annulatus. Lineage (NCBI taxonomy): Eukaryota > Metazoa > Arthropoda > Arachnida > Ixodida > Ixodidae > Rhipicephalus > Rhipicephalus annulatus. The sequence goes on along the minus strand of WOVY01014709.1, from coordinate 7,809 downwards.
TTTTTTTTTTCCGAGTGTTTTCTCCCTTAACAAGGGTCATGTCCTAGTAAGAGTGGTGTTTTCGGGATTGTGAAGTTGTACGTTACTAATACAAAAAATTGTTTGGCTCTTAAGTATCTCTTTAAAGAGCGTTGCCATAGTTTTCTTAACAGACATGAAAACCTGATGAGCCAGCACCACTCATAAGCTGGTTTCAGACTGAGCAAAACACACTGACTGACACACCAAGATAAACACAAGCAATCCACACCACTTCCATCATCAGCACTTGTCATACATTGAGAAGAAGGATGTGTCATTCAAGATGCATAACAATAGCACTATGTGCTACAGCACAGGCAGTGCAGCTGTGCAGGTCTAGCTAAGAGGAGTACACATACATGCAAGCAAAAACATTCATCACAATGAACGTTTATGCCAAACATTAACACTGTTGCAATGTTATTTTCGAGGGTTATGGAGCTCTAATGTTTACTGAAATGTGCCTCCCCCGCCCCTCCCCTGATGTGCAAAATAAAAATTTCCGAGCGATAAAATACAGTCTTGAAACTATTGCTGTGCACTTTGCAGCAACCGATTAATCACCAGAAAAGGTGATGAAAGGTGAACTACCGCACTTCTCAAAACTTGCACCAATATAACTGCACTGCTAAGTAGGTGTGACATGCACGTTTTGAAGACATTCATTCCTGCATCTAGTCACTGTGCAGCGGCACTTTTTTTTTACCACTCCAGCTGATAAAAAAACATTAAGCTCAAGCAGATGCCATAAAAGTCCACAATGACACTCCATGCAGGCGGCATGCCCACCTATTTGCATTTTGTGTTAGGAGGCTCATCTGTCAACAAATGACTGTGACAACATTCGAGAGAGTTTTTATACATCTAGGTGCACCTCGTGCCAAGTCGTATGTTAACATCAGCCATGAATCAAAGAAGACAATTTTGAGGGCTTGTTTCTTTGTCTGATACAATCTAATCAAAACCAAAAGATGCCAGGAAAGGCAGAGGAAACATTATTTGTACTGTTCTAGTTGTATTGAAGTAATTATGAGCGGTGCCGACCAACAGCCCCAGACTTGCATGCCCATAAATACTTGATAAGGTGGGTAACCACCGCCGTAGCTCATTTAGAGTGTCGAGTGCATTATCTGAAGGTTGAGAGTCCAGTCCCTGCTGGCGGCAACTTTTTGTCAAGTACACCTTCTTCTTACACTATACCACTGATTACCACACCAAAATGTACAATTAACATGCCCAATGCATTCATTCACGCTGGTCAAAGAGAGAGAAAGAGATAACAGTGCATGCAAATCCGCCTTGAGGTTAAGCCAGAATGCCGTATTGCAGGAACTTGCCTAAGAGTGTTGACCACCAGCTCCCGGTTCTTGGTGTGGATCTTGTGGTGATGGACAAGGCTGTTATAGTCCGAGCCTCGGGACTCCAGCTTTGCCAAAGATGGGGACAGCACAAGAGGAAGAGAAGGAGGGGGGGGCAGAGGGAAAAAACAGACTAAACTTGCAGAGCACACTAACAAAAGCGGCAGTGAAAGATAATACACTACAGGAGAAGAACCATGCAAGATGAGGGAAGGCTTTCATATGATCATACTCACTATAAGTGATTGATTAAGGGTGACTTGCGGCACACGACACACAAGTGAACATTGGTTTAGGCAGCATGTTAAGCTGTGTTGCTGCACCAGGGACTTGTGTGCAAAAGCTTGCCCGAATCAAGCATCACTTCATCGGAAGACTTTCAATGAAACATTGCGAGACTGACAAGTGAAAGTGATGGACAATCGCTTTATCCATAGAACATTTCAAATATTCAGGAGAGCTGGCAGCTATGCCTCTAAGGAAGCCCCATCTCGCACAGATGCATAGATGATAAAACAGGTGCACAAAGAATCCGGCGCCCGTTGTTACGAGAGTGCTGCAGTCCCTTGAAGAAACACTGGGTGCATCCGCCAGAGACACTGGGCGTGTCCTTCACAGACACCAGAGGCGTCCGTTAAAAATGCTGCGCGCATCCAACAGTGGGGCCGCACCCTCCTCCTCGAGCGTCTCTGTGCCTATAAAAGGCTGGCACAACTAGCCTCGGCAGCTTCCTCGTCCATGTTTTGTACATACGTTGTAAATATAAATGTTTCCTTTTGTTCTGGCTGCCTTTTGTCTTGCCACTGCCTGGATGCTCCCTGTCCGGCATTGGCCCTCACGACACGCTACCCAAGATACCTGTGGGGCCTCTTCGTAACACCGTGCATGAAGACGACAAAACACCGGTGCTGTGATTTCACAAGAGACACTGTGCTGCTTTGCAGGCCTTGCACTGCCTTACCGTGCGATTATTCTTTATTACAACCTCAACGCATCAAGAAAACATTGTCACTTTTGGAGAGCAAGGCCCACACAATCCCATCACCAGTGTTTTGTTGTCTTCTTTCAGAGGTGCATAATCAGTGCCAGTACAGTCATAACACTTTACAAGCGAGCACATGTGAGCTGTAAACGTCTTCTCAAAAGTCACTTAAGTGCATTGCTCCAATTGGTCGTGATCCGACTTCCCAGCAGTTTGAAGGCACTGTTCTTACCCAATAAACTGAACGTAGCTTTTTAAACAACTTTGGGCAGTCTGAGTTGATATATCATAATTTCATTATATGTGGGGTGTAATGTTGTAAAGTCACCATATGATTATGAGAGACGACATAGTGGAGAGCTCGGGAAATTTCAACCACATGGGGTTTTTTAACGTGCACCCACAAGTGAGCACACGGGCCGACAGAATTTTCACCTCCATCGAAAATGCAGCCATTGCAGCTGATATATCATAGGTGGATACCGTTCTTGGTATACAAAGGTTGCAGAATGCTGTAAATTCTTTCCGGGAGCTCCCGTGCTTCAGCATGTGCGTCATGTACGCAATACTAGAGAGTTCTAGTGTTTCTATTTCGAAGCCACAGCCAACTCTTTTTACCATTTGCCTCAAAACAAATTGGCTGCTGTGACCACTCTTGTAGACTATTTCCTTTCTGTTTGCAAAGCACTTGATTAAATTAAATAGACACGCTCAGCAAGTGCTCCGTGTGTGCATGGAGCAGAATCCCAGCCTTATTTTAACTAGAAGCAAAAACGGAGGTCCACAACCAGTGTAAAAGGCCGTTTGAGGTCTGCTGTCTGAAGGTCAACAGATCGTTGATTGATTGATATGTGGGGTTTAACGTCCCAAAACCACCATATGATTAAGAGACGCCGTAGTGCAGGGCTCCGGAAATTTCGACCACCTGGGGTTCTTTTAACGTGCACCCAAATCTAAGCACACGGGATTACAACATTTCCGCCTACACCGGAAATGCAGCTGCCGCAGCAGGGATTCAATCCCGCGACCTGCGGGCTCAGTAGGCGAGTACCTTAGCCACTAGAACACCGCCGCGGGGCTCAACTAGATCGTTTTAGCTGAGAAAACAAAAACTACAAATTGTCAGTTATTTCGCGAACACTATGGTTGACTATTAGAATAACAAACCCGTCATACAGGCAGGTATTTTCCTGTTCATCCTTTTTTTTTTTGGAATTATTTATCAATTTTGGGCCTTTCTGCTATACCCGTGCACTGCCAAATGGCACTAAAGAAGTTATTGTTGAGATGTTGTCTAAAATATTTTGGTTTACCAAAAAAGTGTTTTTTCCCGTGACCACTGCATTTACTGTGCCAGTGCTACATCAAGAATATGATTGATCATTCAACGGGCCAAAAAAAAAAGGATTTAAAGTGCACGAAGCCAAGCATTTGTTTCCACAAGAATGCATTCTTATCACTGGCTATGATAATTAAGTACCTAAGTGTTGGTGTCAGTATAGAGAAAGGCATTCGAGATTGCAATGTATTTCCTCCACTTTCCCCCGAGAAAAAATGCTATCCTGAAAATGGGACTCATTGCCAACTGGTTTGTTATAAATATTCCCTGTCACAGAACCATTCTCTCATATGCTGAGTAGACGGATGCAAACATAGGGGCGGCATAGTCACAGTGCTTCATAACCGATTGTAACGTCAAGTGGCACTCGAAACAGAGTTCGCACCAAAGCGCCTGCTTACGCCCGAGGCGCCCCTCAATCTGGACCTCGAGCGATTTCGCCTCGATCGACAATGCGGCCGGGATTCCACCCCGCGGGTAAGCAGTCGAGCACCGCAGCCACGATAGAGACTAGAGTGGCTGCTCCGGGCTAGCTAAGCGAACCCGCAGATTTTGGAAACGCGCCCTGCAATGCTTCCGGGTCCGAGCACGAGACTCACATCTTGCACCAGCTGCTCCTCGGTGAGGTGCGCGTGGCGCCGCTTCTCGAACTCGTATCGCGAGAACTTGGTGAGCACCAGGGCTCGCCGGGGCCGGAACATAGGCTCGTCGGCGGCACTGCCGAACTCGGCGGCCGTGCTGCTGGTCGAGAAGTGCATGGCCGGTGCCGCGAGGCAGCAACCCAGGCGGCTCGCGAGGAGAGCGCAGCAAGCGGGGTAGTAGGCCGACCGGATCGGGGCCAACCGCAGCAGATTACCGGTCCGGGCGGTCCCGGAGGCGCGATGCCTCACGGACGGCAAACTGGCATGGCTGCTCGCGTAGTGTCTGCGCAGGGCCGCTTTCCAGATCTGCTTCATCGCACGCTCGCCGACGCGCTTACATGTTTCGGCCGGCGGCCGCTGCTGCCGGTCATACCACAACCAACGCCCGGTCACTAGCGTGTCAGATGATAGCGGTGAGTTCACGGCCACTACAGCACGGTGAAGAAATGTGTAGGCGCAGTAACGCATCTCTGAGTCTCAAAAGCGTTTGCTGCCACCGGGTGGCACGAACCTTTTTGAGGCAAAACGGTTCGGTTCATGACCTACTACACTCCTGACCTGTTCAGATAGCGGGGTTCCTATGGGAGCGCGTGTCCCCGCTCTCGTTCAATCGCTCGCCGTAGGTGGCGCTACCTATAACCTGTTCGTCTGTTTTCTTTACGGTTGTTTTGTAGGCGCTGGTATAAGAATGCCTGCATTCTGCAGTGAACTGGCGGCATATATGTGACTATTTCTTCCCATACATTGCTGGTTAAGCAAGGTGTTCAGAGCGCTTGAGTATTTATAGCACACTGGTTGACAAACGTGGGAACCCGTAGATTTACACGATGTAGGGCAGCCTATGCGTGGTCGCGTGCATTTTATTGCAAAAAAATTCTGAATGTCTTTTAGTATTATTATTTCTGAATAATTCTAAATTTGGATCATAAATACGCACTACGAGTGCTTTGTTGGTCAAAATTTGACCACAAAGAGTGAAGATGACGTCAGCGAGCAGGTGCTGACTAGCGCCACGCCGCTCGTAGGTTACGGCCCTAGCGGCAGAAGGTATGAACTAGAACGTGGGCGCTGGAAGAGGTGCTCTCTGGGCAGGTCAGGAGTGTAGTAGGTCATGGTTCGGTTCACCCAATAGCCGCTTAAAACCGGCTTGACTTGGCTGAAAACGTAATGAATAGACGGCGACAGAATCGCCGTGTTGGACATTTTTGGGGGACGTTTAGGTGGTGGGAACGAAAGGTCTAAGGTTCCTCACTAGCTTGTGAGGATCTTTACCGTGCGGTGGTTTATCCGTGGTCTTTGCTTGGCCGGGAGCCTCATGCATTCGCGAGAACCGCCTCTGCGCATGAATACGTGGTCTCGTTCTGTAATACTGTCTATAAGCAATGTGGTAATGACTTGCCCGATCATAAACACCGTGTGTTATGCTATTTGTGGATGTATGCCGTACGTGTATGTCTGGTAAGTGCGTGTGTAGCGTAAGGATCGATGTGTCGCTTCGGTGAAGTGTATGTTTGCGCCAAAACTTTCATTGAAGCTTCTTCTTGCGTTACTGCGTGAGACGGATACGAAATGCACAAGTTGGAAGCGATGGACTATTACCAGGCGTTCACACGACGTTATTTTCTAAGTGGCTTAAATATGTCGCCGAATACGATAATCGGTTTTCTAAGCTATGTCTTTTCTTGTGGGTGTATACAAAGAAAAAAAAAAGAAATAAAGTTAAAGATATGCTGAAAGCATTATAAATATTCGCTCAAAATTGCCACCTTAAGCGTCTTCTTAAAATTAAACAGTGCCGCGAGGCAGTCGTGCCTTGCGGTGAAGTGCACGCTGTGTATTGCGGTAAAGCATACATATTGCGCGCGCTCGTGTTTAAATTGGAAATGTAGCACTGACATTGGGCCTCGTGTGTGCACCTAAATTGTATACGCGCTATCCTCTGCCTCATCAGTGACGATGCGGCAGTCAGTATCGTCATCATCTTCAGCTTGTGTAACAAGCACAGAACAATTTACCTAGTAAAATATATTTTGTGGCAGGCAATTCGCAAGGCATTCAGATGTTAGTTCATTGCAGGATTAATTCAAGATTGTTAAATGGCACCTTCAAATAAACGAAACATGCATATGAGAGGCTTCAGTCGTACTTCAAAATTTGTGCCATGCCTCAAATTGAAAATTATTATAAAGGAAATATATGCTAAGGCTGGGTGTAGATTACCATTCACAATTCAATTACCATTCATATTTTAGAAACTTAGAAAATTTGTAGCTCATGTTTCCTACCGAATAAGCACAAAAATAACTGTTGAAGAATGGTCTACAATTACTCACACAGTTTGCAAGAAACAGATCTTTGAAACGTATGTCGTGCCAGAACTAAGTGCAAGGTGGTTAGAGGAAACTGGTTATGACCCGACATAATAGCGCATGTTCGAACGTTTTGCATGGGCTGCTTGTTGGCAAAATGGGGTGGGAATTAGGTAAGTGCCTGCAGGGATCTGCACCAAGAGACGAAACCTGCTACATCTTTTTCATAAATTTCATTATTTGTGTCAAGCATGCGTGCACTCTTCGTTGTTGTGTTCTCTCAGGGTGCAAGTATAAGGCATACGCTTGAAATCCATACGTTACCCCTGCGATTTGAAGATGTCATCACAGTAGACATGAACGTGCAATGTAGTTGAAAACCTTGCTGGGCACCAACTTTCTTAACAATCTGAACCCGCTTATACTACAAAAGTTACCACGTGACTTCAGCCAAATAGTTTCTGACTGTTGTGGTTACTGTCAGATAAAAGTAATAATGAGCTAGTTGTGCTTGGACAACAGTCTTGCTTTACTGTATTAAAATACACTAATTTAGTACCTGCATATAGAACTGACCACTTATTTTTTTTTATTTGTGGTCCTATTTGTTACAGTTTACTTTCAAAATATTTCATACCAGGTAGTTAAGTTTTAAGTCCATACAGTGGGCAAATTTTATCAGCAGTACCCGCATGCTGTACAATCACAACTTCTCCTAGAAAGCATGGTGTTCCACTATTCCGGTATGTCTCGGCTGGGCTTCTCGACCTCGACGACTGTACATGTCAAACAGTTTGCCAAGTGTAACTACTTACAACCCCCATAACTCTAAATTTTGTCGAGCCATAATAAATAATTGGCAGTAAGAACCAGTTACAAAACCCTTTTTTTATGAAGTGCTCTTTAATCAGGGACCTAACAATTCTGTACATAAACGATGACAGCAACTACTTCTCCACAGATTGAACGATTAGGTTGTACTCATAAAAGCATTAATATAATCAGACTCTTTTTTTTTTTGGAAGTAAATACATGCATAAATAGTCTTACCAGTCTGTGATTAATATTGTAGCTAAACTATCGTTGAAAGCCAGAGTCATTTACAAATGCCATGTTAATTCCCGGAAAGCGCTAGTAGCTTTATATAAATTGGGGATGT